>VXBO01003957.1:242979-279451 GCA_013400135.1 Rhinoptilus africanus
GCTCCGGGGCAGGCCGGCCTGCGCGGGTGGATCGCCTTCCGGCAGCGGCTGGATTTTTCCATTGCCCGTAAAGGGCAGCCGGAGGGGCGGCAGGGGCGAAGGCGAGGGGCGCCGTGGGGCGGGAGGGAGGGAGCTCCTCCTCGGGCCTGTCCCCGTGGCGTTTGTAAGCCTCTGTCTGCAGAGCACGCAGTGAGGGGGCGCTGAGGGGCGACGCTCCAGGCCCCAGCGTAACAAAGCTTTGCCATATCTAGAAACAAGCCGTCGGCCGGGAGGGAAACCCATGCAAGATGTATGTGCCCGTATGAATTTGCTTTGGTGTGGCCTGTTAAGGCTTTGGAACGCAGCAAACGTACCTACCAAACAGCTCCCTGCAGCAGGAGGCCAAAGCCAATACACAGACAATAAACACAGGTTTTGATCCAACTTCAGTGGCCCCTACCCATGTCAGCTGAGTTATATGAGCCTCTCAACGTTTGCAAAAAACCAGTCCATAATAAAATGCTTTAAAACTCTGATGTGAGAGCAGGCAATGAAAAAGGCACAAGAAAAACATAGCGTCTGGTAGTGTTTCATAGGCTCAAGAGGTAAGTAACTGCCTCCTAACACTGGGTATCATTCCATAATTAAAAGCAATCCTCGCAAACCAATCCAAACTGCTGCAGCATGAGTTCTCTCTGATGATCATCTAGTGGTAAGAAAAACAAGGCTTATGAAAAGGTGGCATAGTGTGATTTCCTTTTTCTCCGTCACATAATATTAATGCTCTGTTGTGTGAGAAAGAATAGAGGAAAGAACAGAGAATGCATCCAGGAGAACAAAGATCAAATTTCCTGAAGCAAGACGCCTCATTATGAACAGCATTACATTCACATACAGAATGGATTGGTTTTTATTTTCTCCAGATGTAAATAAAATAAACCTTTTTATTTTATCCAGATGTAAATAGAGGAAAAAGGACAAGGTAAAAAATCAATGCAGACACAATCTTCAGGAGTGTCTTTTCTTTAAATAAATTGCGGGTTTTATTAGCACATAAGTGGTTTCAGCAAGTTCCTATAAAAATATTGTCTTGCTGGAAAGCGATGCTGGCTTCTGTCACTCATGCCCTCTGTGCACAGGCAGCGAAACTGACGCGTGTTATTCTTCTTTCATAGAATCATAGAATNCAGGTTGACTAGAAGGGGGCAAGATCGGTTTCGGATTAAGGTTGCCAGAGACAATGGAAATCAATGCTCATGAGCACAAGCTGCTTGCAGGGCCCAGCAGGTCGAGGCTTCCCTGGGTAACTGCTGGCAAATGCATCTGTTGAGACACAGGGCTGTGTGGAAGGCTGTCTTGGAAACAGTTAGGAAAAATGCTTCCTGTTCTTGTAGCTTTTTACTGTTTTCAGCAAAAGCAGGTTCTATGTACGTTCTTTATAAATGCACAGGATTATACTGAAGAATACACCTGATACGGACTTTCCAGTTCTCCTTTGAATAGAAATGATCCATGTATCAGTTACATCTTACTAGTTAAAAGGGTACTTTCTGCATGGGTGATTTTTCATCAGTCTTAAGTGTATTATTGTCCTGAACACTGATGGACATACAGACTATCTTCCAGTGAGAAAGAGAGCTGAAGCTTTGTAAAGGGCTGCAGGAGAGACACCCTGTATGTAGTCCATGTGCTGAATGGGCCTGACAGGGCTACCATGAGCATTGTTTTCCTAAAAAAAAGGCACAGCAAAGTGTAAAACACCAACTGAAGCTCAATTCTGGCAGACTGTATTTCTCTGGAGTCCTCTTCTGTGATGCAGAGTTAGAAGATGCATCTTCGCACCAAGAGTAGGCTGCTGTCAGTAACTACTGCATACAATAGTTTCTGTTTTCCTCTCTTTCATCTGGAACCTGTGATTACTCTTTTTCTTGTATGAGAAGCCCTGTACCTTCCAAAACATTAGCCACCAGTGCTAAATGAAATTAAAGGCTGATCTGGCTGAGGACAGAAAAATCTGTCGGAGCTACCTCAGGTGTCACATTTCAGTGTAAACTGATACACACGACTTACTAAAATCTGCAGTTTTAACTATGTGTGATAGTTATCAAGTTATTTTAATAGCGTTAATTTAATTTGGGAAGTGTTTATTTTATTTCAGCATATTTGAGAGGAGAATGCCTCTCTCTCATTTAATTTGGTGTGCTACCCCTTTTTACACAGCTTCCTAAAAAATGCCTTTTGAGACATATTTTCTATTTCACAAAGAAACTACAATACCGTGTATGTTCTTATACCAAAGCAAATTGCACCTTTGTATCCATTGCCATTACCTTTTATCATTCTTGGTAAGACTTTACTTGAGCATTTTACTCCACAGGCAGTGGCATCTCTGAAAGTGAAAATCATGTGCTTCTTTTGGCTTGCTTTGTAAAAATTAAATTAGATGTTGCAATTCCAGTGTAAACTTAAGAGCACGTAGTAACTGCACAGGCGAGATACTGTAGTTGGTAAAACCTACAAGAGCATGAACACCTCCCGTGCCATTGACAATAGGCAACCCAATTTCTAGGCTAATTATGAGTTTCCTGCAAACTGTAAAGGTAGCAGCTGGTTTGCAGGTAATGTCAGTCTTATTTTTGCAATTTTTTTTCCTTGGAGAATATTTCTGAGCATAATTTGTCTTAGTTGTGGTAAAATGTTCTGATTTTACCACATCTGCTTAGAAAAGAAAGATAGTATGAAATCTCAGCCAAATAATGTACAGTTTTATAAGATCATAGAATCGTAGAATGGTTTGGGTTGGAAGGGACCTTAAAGATCACCTTGTTCCACGCCCCCTGCCCTGGGCAGGGACACCTCCCACTAGACCAGGCTGCTCAAAGCCCCATCCAGCCTGGCCTCGAACACTTCAGGGATGGGGCATCCACAGCTTCTCTGGGCAACCTAAATGTCTCCTTGAAACTGTATATATGTCCATAAAAGCAAGAAATCAGAGAAGGGAAAACAACAGCAACGACAAAAATAAAAACCACTTAAGTTAGTAATGTAGTTTTGGTTCTGGCAATAAAGAGGGATGCTCAGAATGAAATGTGTGTATTTGTGCTCCTAACATGACTGATACAAACATCCAGTCTAGAGGGAGAGACCGTAAACGCTACTCTACCAGATGGCAATAACAGGTCACATCAACCTATCCATCAAAAATGCAGTAGGTGTATTTCTCTAGGGTGAGATCAATACTTTGCGGTGCTTAAATCATAATTCAGTAAGCACATGTTAAGAAATGTCAGTGTAGTAAAAAGGTGTGGTCTGCTCCAGAAAGCAAGCTGACTATTGAGGTTCTGAAGATGAATAAAGATGAAGAGCAAAGCATAAGAACCTGAAGAAGAAAGAACAAATAATTCAGGAAGAACATTGACCCAGAGGGGCTTTTCTGAACACGTTTTATCCACTCTCTCACTGCTGAGAGCCTCTGCACGCCCATGGGATGTCCTTGACAGGTTCATTAATGTACTTGGAGGCTTTGTGCAGCATGACATTTGTTTCTAATTTCTAGAAACAAGTGAAACATAGAATCTGATTTCTAGCTAAGAAACAATGCTAGCAAGAGACAACTGTTTCTTGTAAAGAAAAAGGTGATTATTTTTTAAAAGTTCAGTGCTCCATGTTGACGAGGAGTTGGCTGTAAATGTAATTTCCCCCTGGGATAAGCAGTTGTTAACCCTTTGCCACTTTGCATTATCTTTTTCACACATCCACGGCGACACATATGGCCATGGCAAATACCATCCCCATGTGAGACTGAAGGATCTCTGCGCTGACAAGCCGCATCCTGGAGGCGTGCTGGGAACAGCAAGCAGCCTGCTGGCTCCACCGTTCATCCACCCCCTGATCTCGGCGGTTTCATTTGCAGGAGCAAAGGCTCTGTTCAGGCTCTCAGTATTTTATTCAGTGTTTCTTCTTCTCCTGCTCTCCCTGAAGGAATATCCCTCAAACCCTTTGGTAGAGGAACACTGGGGTGAAAGCATGAGCGAAACTGAGGGCAAGGCAGAGTGATGCGTAGATGCATCAGTGTGTTCACTGCAAACTCAGAGAAAGAGAAATGCTGGAGATCCAGGGGAAAAAAAAAAAAAAAAAGAAAGCACTCAAAAGAATCAGTCAGGTAAATGCTTTCTCAATTTACAGCAGTGCTGCCATTCCCTAGGAACAGAGGAAAAGGAGAGGGAATAATGGTGTGGGCTAAGAATGAGGAGGAAGTATAACTTTTTCCTCTAGTTTCTCACCCCCTCTCTCTTTTAAGTTCTTGCTCTCATATTCATACCTAAAACTTTTTCTCCCTCCAGCTGCCTCAGTTTTGGAAAATTTGGCCATTACCTTGAATACGCTTGAAAGATTAGTGTATGTTTTTAAAGCCACCCATCTAAGTCATTGCAGTTCTTCCCGTATTAATGATTAAGTTGTAATAATTATGATAATAATTCTTGTGTTCTCTACAACATTACTGAAAATGATGTGTGGATGTGCCATGTTTGTTATAGGAAATAAAATACTTAGGATGTAAAATACGTACATGAGATAAAGGTTATCATCCTCAAGAATGCCTTTTGTCAGAATGGTGTAGCTTCAGTCCAGGTGTTCCCAAGTTTGACTGACTGTTACTATTCTCACATACCATTTCATTTACCATGGGCCTTTAATGTGAATTTTAATTATTCCAAATTTGCAGAAAAGACCATCAAGACAGTATGTGTCGCGCTACTTATGTTGGGACAGAAATGCAGCAAATAACAGCAAGAGTCACACAGGACTTTAAGATACGGAAATTTCTCTTCTTTGACGCATTGGAGCAAATTGATTGGCATCCCATGGAAACTACGCAGACTCTCAAAGCTATGAGGAAGAGACAAATGGTGCTGTAATGCCTTTCGCTGTTCATCCGCGATCCCACTCTTCAGCCCTGTGCGGGGTCCCTGAGAGCAGCCCTGCTCTGGGAGGTTGGGCTGCTGGGACTCAGGGACAGTGTGGAGCTGGTGGCAGCCCCTTGCTTCTGGGGAGAGGCCCCAGAAGAAGATGCACAATATGGATTGGCGAGTCCTCAGCTGCTACAAATGACTTTGTGGAGCATTTGTCCACATTTCAGCAGGTGGTGTGAAGGCTTCCTTTATGAAGATTAGTCCTCCTGGTTGGCAACCAAGGTGATATCAGAAGAGGCTACTGAGAGAAAAAATACATTACAAAGGCATGTACATTGTTTGTACTTATATTAACAGCAAGAAATGAGCAAGAGGGATTAAAAAAAATCACTAATGAGAAGAAACGTTCTATCAATAGCATTTCTGAAGGATGGACGTGGACAATTCAAATGACTGGAATATAAAAACGATACAATCTATTTAATAAGCCTGAAGGTAGCAAAAAAGTATAGAATTTTTCAGACAAAAACTTGGTTTTGTGGCTTGTATCAGCATTATTACCAACTCAGAGAACCTCAAATGCAGTATTTTAACTTGCAAAAACCCAAGAAAGGGAGATTGCTGAGGGTCAATAAAAGACCAACACTCAAACCGGAACATGAGTTTTAATTTCTTCATAGAAACTTGTCTGTATTCTGCCCGTATGGTCGAGGAGAAGGAGAGGAAATGGTGTGGCAGTTATCTGCTTAGAAAGTCTGTGTTGGAGGACCTGGAGACCAGATACAAACTATCAGCTGGATTTCAGGAGTGCCTCATCTGTGGAGCACACAGAACAAGGCAGTCCTGCTTCGGACTTAATGCTTAAAAACAATCATGGCATTGGAGATGGTTTCCTCGGCATCAGGGACGTAAATATGGGTAGAAGAAGAATATTATCAGTTAGTACTAGCTAATGAGCTGATTTCACAAAGGAAGAAAACTTCTTGCTTACAAAGAAATGTGGAAATCATAATTGGGACTCTTCTAAAAAGAGCTTGTAAAGCTAGAAAAATCACAAATCCATAATTTAAAAAAAAAAAAAAAAAAAAGATAAAGAGGTTCCTTTCACTAAATGCGCTACCTGGATGTGCAGGAGCAGAAATTAAATTTTAAAAAGGAGAGGGAAGCCAGAGGAAGTAGAAAGCAATTAGTAGTCATTTGGGATAATGACAAGCAGAATATGAGCAGGGCAGCCAAACAGTAGAGGGTAAACCCACTGCTTTATGAAGTTAACAGGTTTTAAAATGTCATAGTTACAAAAGTGAATGCCTCCCTCCCCCAAAAGTCTGTTTACTAGACGTATGCTATAACAGTGTTAAGAATGAGAAAAAAAAAAAGCAGAAGTGTGCATTTTAAACACATGCTGGCAGACCAGGGAAATTCCAGAGAAAGGCAGAACTGGTGAGATTATGTCCAAATTTAAAAACTGAAAATGGGACCCATGTAATCATAAATGACTTAGACTGGTATCAGTCCCTGGCAAGCCTTGTTTAGACAATCATGCCAATGTTTTCCAATACAAAAGGCCAGTGCAGCTACTGACAGGTCTGTGTTTACTTCATGGGATGTATAAAGGAGGAAACTTCCTACCGGAGTAACTTGCTGCTGCGTGGTGCAGCAGAAGATGGGGAAGTCCGTAGGTTCCCTCAGACTCTGCCCTGAGTGAGAGCGATGTGCAAGCTGATCCCTGGGGAGATCTTGCAGCGTGCTGACCGCAGATCAATCAACGCAGTAACAATAAAAGAAAGGTTTTGTACTTCCTGGCTGATCAGCCAGTAAATTCTCTGAGAAGTCCTATAGTGGGAATGAGAACATGGAAAGGAAGCATGGGTGCTAACAGAGTTCCTCAGGGACATCCTGAAGCCCTCCTGTTTCAGTGCTACTGAGCTGCAGTTAAACAATGATCATTGCATGGGTGAGGAAGGGAATGAGCTCTGAGCAAAACCAGTCTGTTTTGGATCAAGGAAAGCTTACTTAATCAACTATGCATCTTCATTCAAATCATCAGCCATTATAACAGCAACCAGGCGATTCACAGACAGACTCTTTGGTAATGATAATTGCCTGTTGCACATAGGCTTGTACGACCTTCTGTGCACGCACAGACCTCGACTCACCCATCCTCGACATGGCATTCATACCTTCAGCTGTAGGGAGGAGCTGACGATGATAAGAAGAAAAGTAATGACGCAAAAGAACAGCTAACAATTAAATGAAGCATTCCAATATTATGTGTGCCAGTCAACAAAGTCACATGGAAAAACAGGTCTCATCAGAGAAACCTGAGATGAGATTACAGGCTTGGCTGGTAGGAGATAGTGTCGTAGCTGTACTAATTTTCTAAGGTGCTTGACTTTGCATTGCCTGCTAATGATCAGAAAAAAATTACATTACAATGCAATCAAGTGCAGATTCAGAGCATCGATAACCAGTTCAAAGCAGCTGTCAGTGAGACAATTGCCTTTGAAAACTGATTTCCTTTGGGGCTCTTTGGGTTTCCTAAATGGCATGGAAGGTAAATATAAAATCAGTGCTGATCAAACTGGAAGTGGTGTGTCACTATCAGTGTTATAAATGGTGATAAGAATAAGGCAGCCAGCAAGAACTGTATGAGATATCTCCCTAAAAGTAGGAACATTGTAAAAGCTATGAAAGTGATAACTCTTAGGCAGCGTAAAGAATATGAGAGTCAAAACCTAACACGTATCTCAGTGTATGACTGCAGCAAAAAGGCTGAGAGAGTTCCTAGATATGAAATAAGGAAGTAGCAAAGAGATGATTTCATCTCGGTGTATAGCATTGATAAAACTGATACTGTAATTTGGCACGTAGTTTGAAAATAGGGCAGAGAACAGGCAAGAGCATGCTTTGGTCAGCTCATCAGTGCTGTAGCAGGGACACGACCAAGGAAAGAATAGCGGGAATCCAAAGCCAGCCAAATTCAGATTCAACATGAAATACAATTTTTAAAACCAAGACCAACTACAAAGTGAATCAAATGATTCCTCATCTTCTGGCAGCTTTGCATGAGGGTTGGTGAGGAGCCTGATGGCACGACTTCGGCCAGATGCACATTGTATTTCAGGCAGTCACCAGGACCAGTTCACGGGAGACTGACCATCTCTGCCAGCTATGAAACTTAATAATGATTTTTAAATAATATAATGTATTTTTTCAGCATTGTAGTCATCATATTTATTGCTGAAATAAAGATAGTCATAATTATTAGTGGCCCAAATGAGAATAACATTTCACTGAAATAAAGTGCATTCATCTAAGACTTCTAAAATTTGGAGGAAAACTTGCATTCTAAGCATATGCTTCATGGGAATAGGTGGAGCAATTCTAAGGACTCCATTGCATGGTGTAAATTAAAGCGGTTTATCCTAAAGTAGCCTTCAAAACAAGGAAAAAACCAGATAAGCTATTTTTAATAATATAATTCAGTTCTTACCATTGATATAAAATGTATTGCTGCTGTCTTTAAAATACATCCATTTTATAGATGCTTTCCTTTGCAAAGTATTCCTTAAAGTGCTTTGCAGTACAGATACTGACAATGAGCAAGTAAATAAACAACAATTACATGCTCAGTCGTCACTCCTGTTCAGTCCTGCATTTTAAAATATCATATGAAGGGGAAGTGACTGGGCACCAGGATTATCATATAAACTCTTAAAGAAAGGCTTCCAGTTCGACTGACTGAACAAACAAAATCGAATCAGGCGTCCTTTTCTTTTCCCTCATCATTTATTCCCTTAGAAATTTCCAATTTAAAGCCAGTTCTTCTTTTAATTGCACTAAGTAACCCAGTTTCAAGAGAGTCACATGGACACAATGTGAAAAAAAAGTATAGTTTGTCAAGGACAATTGCATATTACTGTCAGAAGAACACATCCCATAAAAAGCAATCATCATCTTACTGCTTTGGCCAGTTAAGTATTTTCTTTTAAAATGCACAACCTCTTGTTGTTAGAAGTGGAGAGCTGTAGTGATAGAAATATTGGTTTCATTTTCTGCCTAGAAAAAATGCCTAAGTACGCCTTGTGCCACCAGCCTGACACAGGTGATGCTCCAGGGCAATATGAGGGGCTGGGGGGGTTGCATCCGTCATTTCAGTTCTGCAGGAAACAAGAAACCTCCTGTGCTCAGGGAGGAGATGCTTAAGGAGAGGGATGAGTGGCCCTGCTGCATTCCAGGTCACTCGATGAGATTAGGTTTATGTTTTTGAGAAGCACGTTGTAACAAATGATAGCACTGCTGTGTTTCTGGCCAAAATCCTCCACCTGCCCGTGGGCGAGAGCACTACACGGAGTTGCTTCTCCGTTGTAACCCAGAGGAGGCTGCCCGCCAACGCAGGGTTAGGCAGTCTCTGGAGGGCAAGCACAGCAGTGCATGTACACTCTGTGCATGTATATGTGGAGAGATAGGTATGTATTTTTAATTTGCTATTATGTATATGTATGTTGTGTATATAAAAAGTGAGATTAAGGGTAAGATTAAGCTCATTATAGTAATTCAAATAACAAAATTTGACTGTTCAAGTGGGAGCCCCTTTGGGAAGCCATAGAATTATAGAATCATTTAGGTTGGAAAATACCATTAAGATAATCAAGTCCAACCATTAAACTAACACTGCCAAGTCCACCACTAAACCATATCCCTCAACACTGCATCTACACGTCTTTGAAATACCTCCAGGGATGGCGACTCCACCACTTTCCTGGGCAGCTGGTTCCAATACTTGACAACCCTTTTGGTGAAGAAATTTTTCCTAATATCCAATCTAAACCTCCCCTGGCATAGCTTAAGGCCATTTCCTGTTGTCCTATCGCTTGTTACTTGGGAGAAGAGACCAACCCCCACCTCACTACACCCTCCTTTCAGGTAGCTGTAGAGAGCGATAAGGTCACCCCTCAGCCTCCTTTTCTCCAGGCTGAACAACCCCAGCTCCCTCAGCTGCTCCTCATAAGACTTGTCCTCCAGACCCCTCACCAGCTTCGTTGCCCTTCTCTGGACACGCTCCAGCACCTCAATGTCCCTCCTGTGGTGAGGGGCCCAAAACTGAACACAGTATTCAAGGTGTGGCCTCACCAGTGCTGAGTACAGGGGGCTTATTTATATTAATTATAATAATAATTGTTGTTATTATTTATATCAAGCAGTTTCTTAGTTAGTTGTTAAAAAACATCCCCTGTGTCAGGTTTGCACGCCCAGCCAGCAGATGTGGGGCAGGGGGCCAGAGGGGCTGGCGTGGGCACCAGCCTGCTGTGCTGCAGCTCTCACCTGCCTGGGGTGGCACCTCTGCCCTCCTCCGCTGCTGGCACCCAGCAGAGCCTGCATCCCAGTGCCGGCGGCTGCATCCCCACCTGCAGAGGTGGCCTTTACAGACTCTTCAGGCCTGAAACTAAAGCCACAGAGAACAGGTCTGGAGACAAAGATAGCAATGCTTTGTACTGGAGACAAAACCCCTGTCATTACCCACAATGAAGTTGCGGATGAACAGAACAGGACTGCCGTACTTTCCTATACCCATTTTCTCTGTGTTCCACTTTGGGTTTTATATTTCATTTTAACCCTGTAGTAATAGCTGTCATACCATTATTACAAAACATCTCTCAACCCAAGTTGATGTCTTGGGCCTCAAACTGGTTTGCTCAGTACAGCTTTACGAGGACAAATCATGCAAATCTTTTGTGTTTCTTTTTCTGGTAAGCTGCTCACTTACTTCTGGAGCAAGACCTTCAAGACTTTGTAGGCTCAAGGGAATTTCATGGGAAAGGTCTGAGGTGATGCACCTCCAAACTGACCCTTTGTCTCCCATTGTATGAGCACATCTGGAAGACTTGTCCTCCCTAGTCTGTAGATACTCCTGATGGTATTGTACCATTAGGACATGTAGTTTGCAGATTAATTTATACAGAAGCTTGAGGTGGCAGTTAGCAGCATTAAACATCTATCATTAAACATTTAGTCATTAGCATCATTAAATAGCTGAACCCTTCCTTGTTATATTATTTAATCATGTCCTTTTCTTTCCCAAGTCAAATTATTCTTCTGAACCTTATACGTCTGTGTGAGCATAATTCTTCAAGTTTCCAATGGACACAAGTTTAAAAAAGACAGACAAAAAGCAAATGCACAAGAGTGTTTGCTGACTCAGTGGCCATATGGGCAAATATCCCATGAGGAGCTGTGACACTAAAAATCTTGGGTTGAAAAGGGAGGAATCACCCTAATTGGAGGTTATCTGGGGACCTGTGAGGTGCCAGGAAATGTGCTGACTCGGGGACTGCTGTAAGGCTGTGGTCAGGACTGGCACAGAGATAGTGGAGCCACAACCAACGTCCTGCGCTTAGCAGGGGGGGTTTATCCCCAGGATCTTTCTTTGTAAAGTGAGAATTGGAGACCACTTATACTTAGGTTACTTGGAGTAAATTATGAAGGAATAATTGTGTTCCCCGCAACCTGGAGAGTGTCTCACTGAGCCCTGATAACGTTCCCAAAGCTTGCTGGACCAGGTAGATTGCACTACTTTTCCAGTATATGAGGGGAAATGAGGAGCTCATGTTTCATCCAAAAAGCAGGATCCTTTCATTTCCATGATCTGAAGCTCTATCTGAATCTAAACAGAGCAGTAAACCAGTGGATGTATGACATTATTTATATGTACTTGAGAAAAAATGAATGGTAAGTTTGTAAACAGCAGTTCTCCTGGGAACTACATTTTTTAAAATAAGTGAATCCATGGTTAGGGATTCTCTGTGGTGTTTTGGTAGTTTTGTTTTTCCCTTATGGAGACACTGATGGCCACAAAACATATTGATGTGTTCATTAAAAAAAACCAACACAGATTTATTAACAGATTTCTAGCAAACAACAGCATTTGCCAACTAAAACAGCCAAGACCCAGCAAAAAACAAACAAACAAACAAACAAACCCTCTAGGGGAAATCTGGTTTTCCAAGTCCTCTTTACAAGTACTTTGACTCAAAATACCATCGCATCCTTGGTTAATACGTTTTTTCCATTGGTAAGGTTTACTAAACAGTACTTACTATAAATAAAAGAAGGGAGGGAAGGTGTGTGTGTGTATAACTCCTGTTATTAGCTGTGAATTGACTGAAAGGACTTTTTTCTTTGCTGCTAGTGTCTGTCTCCAGTGACGAAAGAAGCCCCAGCTCAGGCAGGAGGAGGCAGGGGGAGTGAGCCACCTTTCCCACTCCCTATCCCACCGTGCTCAGTGGGAGTCCCGTTTGCCTAGTTGAAGAAGTGTTGCAGGCAGGGAAGGAGGGTTTGTCTGCTGCAAACCAGGGGGACGTGGAGCCTGTGTTACTCACTTTGAACTGCATTCTGCTGCTTCAGAATGAAAGTTCCTGTCAGGATCACGTTCAACCCCTGAATTTGCTCATAGAGCAGCCTTTGCTGACTGAACAGAACTAACTACTAATGGCTTCACCTAGTGAGGCACCGAAATCATGGCTAGCATGAATAATACTAATAAAACTTTTACTCTTCGTGTTTGGTAATCAAGCTGGTTTCAACTTGTCCACTCATTTAAAATATGCGTGCCAGCTCAAACAAAAGCTAAAGAAAGCCTTTAATGATTAAGATGCCTGAGCCTGGTTGCGTGTCGGCTATTCTGCGCCTTCTTATGTCATGTAACAGCAAAGGTTAGTTTAAATGGGGGCACTTTCTCATCTGCCTTGTCCTTACCACATGAGGACAACTGCAAAGGGAATGCTGTGAGTCTCCAAAGGTGACAGGCATAAGGCTATGTTCAGTCATCTTTGCCTTTCAGGTGGCAAAACCATGATAGGAGTTTTAAAAGGCCATATGGCAGGCACCTCTGAGCTCCCGGCTCTGTCAAGGCTCGCTTCTTGGCTCCTGAGGTCCCCAGATGTGCAGCAGCAACTGAAGTGATGCTACAAACTCCGAAGCTTTGGGAAATTCAGCCTCTGACTAAGGTGAGGTAAGAAATGTCCCCTACATGCAGCTCAGCTCCAAATTGTCCAGGCCAATTCTTTTACTTCAGGTTGATTCTTCCTTCGAGGCATCCAGCACTGGCCAGTTTCCAGGAGGGATGCTGAGACTTCTGCTCTGATTTGATGGTACATTTTATGGCTCCCAGAAAAGCTGATATCTCTACATGTGCTTGACAAAAGAACAATACAAGATCCAGGAACGTAGAGAAGGGAAACAAAGTACTTTCATTTGGCTGAGTCACGGGAATTACAGGCAACAAGCTGGTCCCTTGGAGCCTCAGGGTCCATTTTGGTGGCTCCCTACTTCACTTTTGTACAGGACAGCTGCTGCTGCTGTTAAAGGAAGAGATGGGAGGAGTTGGAGGATGATCTTATTTCAGTGGAGGCATTCTACAAGAAGGTCTGAAGTTATAGGTGAGGACGAGTTTTCCACTTCTCTTTCCGTTGGGCTGCAATTGTGAATTCATCGTAAAGGAAGATGTGAAGGAAATCATCTATCAGTATAAACAGCTTGTTTAAAAGGGGAAGACTGAAATTACCTGTGCATCTGAAATCCCTTGTTCCATGGGGGAAACATAACCCAGTTGGTTATGTACTGCAGCACAATGACATGGTCTCTCTGATGCTACGGGTATGCTATTATATCACTCACTCTCCACACTTTTCCATGCATCGCTCTGTGCATGATGGTTTTCTCCGACCAAAGGTGGAATAGACCTTCCTGCCTTCCCGGCAGCAATGTCTGTAGCTGCAGCGTGAGAGCCTTGGGGAGCAGCACTGCTGATGAGGTGCTGCTGTTGGAGGTCATGGGTCCGAGCAGGTCAGGAACGAGAGCCGTGAAATAGGGTTTGCAAAACTGGATATATATATATGTAAATGATACAAGAGGGTCCTTGGTTATGGGAGGCTTTTGCACATAAGAGAATACAGTGCTTGTCTGTGCAAATATGGGTGTATTCAGGCAGCCAGCTTTGGGGTTCTGCTTTCAGGTGCTGCAGGACCTGAGACAAAACCTATTTGCAACCATTAGAAGAGTGCAGATAATTCACAGATGCAAACTAAAATTCTTGAGGATTGGGAGGGCGGGAGGACTTCCCTCCTCCTCTTCCCACTGAATACTTTGGTACTGTGGAACCAGAAGACTGTAAGATGGGCAGAGCGAGTTCTCCCCCTGGTGCTGCCAGGTCACCCTGGTAGAGAAGACAACCCAGACCTGCTGTCCCAGTCCTACCTCAGGAGTTGCTGTAATACATTCCAACCATCTTCTCAGCAAGGAGAATTAAATGGCAAGTCCCTCAGGACACAGAGCCACAGACCTGTAGCAATGATGGAAATATGGTTTAAATTCTTGCAGTGGTGTGATTGTGACATTAATACCATTGTAGAGCTCCGCTGAGGCAAACTGCTTTGGAAATCCTACTGTATTTAGTAATTCTGTGGGTTTTTTAGGAAATCCCTTCTGCTCACCATCAAAGGCCTGCGAGTTGTTTTGGGTCTGAACACTTTAGGCTGCTTAGGTATTTCTGTCTCCAAATAAATTTTAAAAGTATTCATGTTGGCAGCTGAGGAAACCATGTGTATCTAATGGCAAATTCAAGGCAAACAAATGCTTCCTTTGATAGTAAGCTGTGCTCCTGTCAACAGGCACCGGCTGATAATTCTGTTCTTCAAAAAAGAAAAATATTATTTTGCTTTTTTTCCTAAAAACCAGAGGACAGGATGAGCTAAGGTAGCAGGAGAGATTCCATTTGCATAGCTGCATGAAAATAACAAGCTGGTCGGAAAACCATGCAAGATTTATGAAATGTTAAGGGTAGGTCCTAGGTTGCTGCTTATCATTAACTTTACTTTGCTGTCGCCTGGTGATGTGATACCACACGGGGAAAGTGGGTGAACGCGGCTAACCCATTCCACATCCCAAATCCCAGTGCTTCAGGAAGCAACACTGCAGATTTCTTGCTGAAGTGGAGTAGCATGAAAGGCACTTTCTGGTGTCTGAGGGTGCCAGTGTTTTCAGTGGGATGTAAAACTGACATATTGATCTCTTTAATTGTTTAATTCATTGATGAGACATTTTATAAGGCTTTATAACTCCATATTCATGCCACTTGTCCGTCACCTGGTCAGTGTGTGTTTAAGTATGTTATGGCTGGCTGCTATGTGTTATGTGTTAAATGGCTGTTATGTATCCATCAACCCCACCAATATCGATGAGAATATTGTCACTCACAAATGGGGCACGCCATTGTGAGAGTCACTGCTTGTTTGGATACATTTCTAGTCTCATATAAGTGGTCAGTTCACAAAGTTCACAGACCATCAAGCCAAAACATATTGTCGGCATCAACTTGTCTCACCTTTTGTCTAATTTAATTATGACATCTTCCCTGACTAATTCTCATGTGGCTTAGAGCTTATCTTTTAGACAAATATTCAATCCTGGTTTCCGCTTTCTGCCTGTGTAACCATAGTCACTCTTTAAACGCCTATTTTGCCTGGAGAACTTCTGGTTTGTTTTCAACCTGGATTCCTTCAGTACTATATAATTTAAAGGAGTTTTACTACACCCAGTTTCTGGGTGCAGCAGTTTTAAATGGCCTATTCGCATTCATTTCTCTAAAACCTCCTTTGAAGACCACCAAAATGCTTTTTCTGACGCTGACAATAAGTGCCAGGGTAGGGAGGATCTGAACTGATAGCAGTAATAATACAATCATTCTGAACTTGTTGCTCAGTGTTTGGAAATTAAGCACAATTCGTCAAAGATAAAATGGATTAACTCAATCCTGCAGCTGTGCCTGCGCTTAATGAACTTGACTCGCACGAGTAGGGCCTGTCTGCTAGAGGAGACGTGGAGGAGCTGCTGGCTGCAGTTCAGCAACTGCTTAGCAGCAAATTCGGGGTCTGCTTAACTTCAAACAACACTAGCACACCCCTCAGTTAGATATTAGAATTAGATTAGGTATCAGGAAGAAATTCTTCACTGTGAGGGTGGTGAGACACTGGAACAGGTTGCCCAGGGAAGCTGTGGATGCCCCATCCCTGAAGTGTTCAAGGCCAGGCTGGATGGGGCTTTGAGCAGCCTGGTCTAGTGGGAGGTGTCCCTGCCCAGGGCAGGGGGATGGAACTAGATAATCTTTAAGGTCCCTTCCAACCCGAACCATTCTAGGACTCAACTGCTAACACTTCAGTGGGAATATTGTGCTTAAAATTAACCGTGTGCTTGAACATTTTGCTGGGTAGTATCCCACTGCTCTCCACTTAGTGGGGTCAAGCAGTGATGAACTTGAGCTCCAGTGGAGTGCCTGATGCCACCGACCTTGGCAAAACCACAACAGCGTTATCAACGGTGCAAAGATTTGTACAAACTCTGGGGTGAAAACAAGGCGCAAGAAAATAACCCTGCCGAAAACTTTGATCAACCTGTGACCCTTCAAATTAAGACTTCTCTGGCACAGAAGAGATACAAGTGCTCCCATTGTTACAAGGAGTCTTTACAAAAATTACTAAGCGGACTGTTTCTCACTAAAGACAGGACACTGTAAGTGCAGGTGGCTTGGCAAAGCTAATTTACTTTTCTGCTTTTCTATCTGAGAAAAATGGGAGGCAACCTATTCTAGGTTCTCTTGGGTAGAGAAATACGATAATCCTGGTGCAGATGTCTATGTTGTGTCCTGATACGGTCTCACACAGGACCGATGCTTCGGTTCTGGAGGAAGATGCTGAGCTGATTATTTTAGATTGCCTTCACATCTAAAGGTATCTCTCTGCATTAAACTCTTATACAGGAGAGAGTACCTTAGCACTCCTCAGCATCCTTAGTGCAGACGTGGAGCTCAGCTTTCTGCAACTTGCAGCCCACGCAGTCAGCTTCTGTTGGTTTACATTTCACTTCTCCCTAAATCTGGGTGGTAAAGGGAGACATTATAGGCCCCAGAGGACATCAAATAGTATTTTTACATGACTATTTGCACTAGAAAAGAAAAAATAATTGCACAAAAGAGATCAGTCCTGTGCCAGGCACAGAAGAGTAAACACTAACTTTGTATCTGCCGCTATGAAAAGAGTCACTGTTCTGTGGTTCCTCTAATTTACATTCGTGAGGATCGGAGAGTAGCTGCAGACTCCAGTCCAGAAGCTGGGGCAGTAAAACAGGGAGAGAACATTGGAATGACGAGAAGTAGATTCTTCAGATAATAGCGGAAAATAAACAGGAGAGGATATTTAACAGGAGAGGACTACAACTGCAAAGACCTAACAATAACAAGCCCAAAAAATGGCATATGTGCAGTTGTTATTTTTGGACTTGTAAATTCTGTGAAGACACAGGTACAGACTGATAGATATGTATATACACAATATTATCACAATCCTTTTTCTCTCACCTTCTAGCTTAAATATGGAAGTAGACCTGCTGTATGCAAGTGCATACAGATATCATTTAAGGGAATTTAAGTGATATCACAGATTTAACAGTAATTTTCAATAACTTTAACTGCAGCGATAGGATGAGGGCTAGTGGTTTCAAACTGAAAGAGGGTAGATTTAGATTAGATACCAGGAAGAAATTCTTAGCTCTGCGGCTGGTGAGGCACTGCTCTGCGAGTGGTCTGTTCAGAGAAGCTGTGGAGGCCCCATCCCTGGAGGTGTTCAAGGCCAGGCTGGATGGGGCTTTGAGCAGCCTGGTCTAGTGGGAGGTGTCCCTGCCCAGGGCAGGGGGGTTGGAACTGGATGATCTTTAAGGTCCCTTCCAATCCAAACCATTCTAGGATTCTGTGAGTTTATGCAATGTCCTTCTACCTTTGTAGCTTTGCAAAGTCCTTACAAAACTAGTTAGTTATTAGAGGATATTGACACCTGAAGACTTTTCTTACTGCTTTCTTGCTTTATACTGACATTTCCTCTAACCGCAGAATGCATTCGTATTTTTTTAAACTGCTGTCATCCTTGCTAGTGGTGTGGGTTTGAACCTCCGAGTACAGTTTGGATGGTGATCACATTGCAGTGTTTAATTCTGCTTTATGCTTGCATGAAGAAAGCCACAAAAAAGCAGCCACCAGGCAAGAGATGTGTAAACAAGTTATACAGGGCTTCATGGGTGGCTCTGCAAGTCCAGCCAGGTAGGTTCCCCCAAACTGGGGCTTGTTTCCACATTGGTAGTATTCCCCTTTCCAAAATCCCTTCCCTCAACACGGGTCAGACTGGTTCTTCCACATTTCAGCTAAACCCAGTCTTTTCTTCTTCAGTCAACTCTCCAGATTAGGAACTAGCCCTTGCCCCTGCTCTAAGAGGACAGAACCCAGAGCAACAGAGAGCTAACGATCCTGCTAGAAGGTCTACTAAAGGCTACATTTAGTTTAAAGATATTTCCAAAGTGATAACATACATGACATTGTTCCTTCACCTTATCGGTCAGTCACACAGTAGGTTTCCCAGCCAGAAGTCACATAACCACGGGTCTTCTACTTTCCTGTGCAGCCATCTCACTGTGTTTCAAGGAAAACTCTGACATGTAGGGACATGGTAGAGTCCCCATCACCAGAGGTTTTCAAGATGCAATTGGAGAAGATGCTAGATAATCTAGTACAGGCTCCCTTTCCCACAAAAGGTTGGACACCAGTTGATCTTTTGAAGTCCCTTCCAACCTGGGCTGTTCTATGATTCAGTTCATGGTTGTGGTGGCAAGATATTAAAATTGACCCATTTTCTCCTGGGGGATGAAAATTGTAGAAAAGCTACTGAATAAATGCTCTCCCAGTGGAATTTCTATATTTGGACTCAAGTTTTGCAGACTTGGGAGTATCCAAATACAAGCTGCCATTTGCCCTGCAGCTTTATTTCTACATTCCCGTATTTCATCTTCATTTGGGACTTGCATTAATGTTTACTGAAGACGGCTGCAGGCTTGGGAGCGCTGCAGGGATCTACCGGCTCTTATTTACACGTTACAACAGGGCCATAGTTTTGAGAGCTGCACCCTGCCCCCCACCCCCCAAACAGTATTTAAATTGAGAGTTATTATCCAGTTACAGCAACAGCCAGAAGCAGAGAATCTAATGTACCTACAAAGCTTTAAGTGAATAAACTTGCTGTAAAACAGGCTAACTCCTGCTTGAAGAAGAGTGAGTGACTTCAATTTAAGATGCTGGATAATGAAATTTAAAAAAAAGGCTGAGTGGGTGCCAAAGCACTGCTGGGGGAAAGACAGGGAAAACAAATCCTGTTTACAAACCTGAGATGCCCAATCCTAACAGATTTTAATGTGAATATCAAGCTGTCGCCACGTTTATCCAGCACCCAAATCAGGTTCCGTAAAAGATCAACAATATTTCAAGATGTTTCAGGCTTTTAATGTTAGAAAATGTCAATCTTCTGAACATCAGCTAGTCCTTAATGCCCAAGAGAGGAGGTATACCCCCTTCATTTTTTATACCATTTTATACTCTGCTCTCATGAGACCCCACCTGGAGTACTGTGTCCAGCTCTGGAGCCCTCAGCACAAGAAGGACATGGACCTGTTGGAACGGGCCCAGAGGAGGGCCATGAACATGATCAAAGAGCTGGAGCACCTCTCCTATGAAGACAGGCTGAGAGAGTTGGGGTTGTTCAGCCTGGAGAATGGAAGGCTCTGGGCAGACCTTATAGCAGCCTTCCAGTACCTGAAGGGGGCCTACAGGAGAGATGGGGAGGGGCTGTTTGCAAGGGCATGTAGCGATAGGACGAGGGGCAATGGTTTTAAACCAGAGCAGGGTAGGTTTAGATTAGACATTAGGATGAAGTTCTTTACAATGAGGGTGGTGAGACACTGGCACAGGTTGCCCAGAGAGGTGGTGGAGGAGCCATCCCTGGAGACATTCAAGGCCAGGCTTGACAACGCTCTGAGCAACTTGATCTAGTTGAAGATGTCCCTGCTCACTGCAGGGGGTTGGACTAGATGACCTTTAAAGGTCCCTTCCAACCCAACACATTCTATGACTATGATTTTGTTGTCCCAGGGAACTGTGGTTTACATCTGCCACAATGGAGCACGCAACAGCAGCATGGACAGACCCCAGAGAATCTCTGTAGCTCTAACAACAAAATAGAAATATAAAAAACCCCTTAATATGGTGACACCGATACCAATATACTTCAACATCCGGGATCAAGACACCAAGCCTAAGTGAGACCCGGCTCACTCATAAAGATCTCCCATATGCAATTATGTCATAATCATACTTTTACTTGAACTTCTAACTCATCTAAAACTCAAGCCAAGAATGAGGACCAATGCTTCACCATTGGAAACTCTTCAGTTAAGAAAAAACTGAGCGTGTCCTCTTTGTACTGTGGAAATATTGGCACCACCTCAACATGAAAGGAACATCAGGCACAGAGTTATCTCGTATATGAAGGGTACAGAGGGCTCTGAAGCAAAAGAAATAAATTTGAGTGTTTAAAGAATGCAATTAAGTTTGCATACTGCAGTGATCTATTTTGCACCTTAAAATCTATCAGTTTCCTTGCTTTTATCCCAGCTCCTGCATTTCCTCCCTCTCCAGGTAGCAGGTGGACAGGTGGTATCCCCATCTGCTCCTTCCTGAGCTCACTGACTGCTCACCAATTTACAAGCAGTTTCTCACATAGTTTAACTTCTTCCTCGTATCCCCTACTCCTCCCGCTCCCACAGGCTAACAATTTTACAGCTACTAAATAGTTAAATGTAAAAAAAGTTGTGTAAGCTATACCTCACTCTATATAATATACCCAGAGTTAACACCCTCCTTTTTAAAGTTCGAGAGTGCTGGGATCTTTCTAACTACTGGACATTTATGAGCGGGGATTCCAAAAGCAAGGCGGTGTCATCACTAAGACATGACAAAGGAAAAATTCTGAATAATGGCTTTTAAAGGTCCTACCCGAAGGAGCTCATTCAGGTCACATTCATTCATATGGTAACAGATCAAAGCATTTCATGCTGCTATGAATTTAAAATCACAGATGTCCTCTCACTATGGCAAGCTGTTCTGAATATGAGACCCATATTAAATAGTACTGAAAAGCTGACCAGGTCTACTTCAGTGTTTAAATGTGCACTTTGTTTCAGAAACCAAAAGAATACAAAAATTAGGCATTTAATTGAAAGAAAAACTATCTTAGGAAAATCATGTCTGTATTAATTCTAGAAGTCGCAACAGTATTAATAAAATATTAAGACAACTAATACAGTGTTTATTTATCAGCAGCACAAATCCAAACAATGCATAAGAATCTCAAGTGTTTATTGTTACAGTTTAAGTGCATATATTCCTTTTATAATTTTTCCTCTGCCTTGCCACCGGAATAGACATACAGCAGGCACGCAATTCGTTCTTTTCAGAAAGCTTTCACCAGTGTGAAATCTCATCTTTACAGTTGGATAACACAGTAAACTACTTCCAGTGATAAATCCCAGATTGATACAGACTAGATTTCAAAAATCAACATGGAAGGTGTTGAAATTTTTGAATACTCCCATAAAAGGTGACATAATGCACAATTCAAGTGAATTAAGACAGGCAACATACACATGACATTTATAAAAAAACCTATCTCTAAAGATAAAAAGAAAAAGCTTTATAAGGTAACAGTATGGGCTCCACCTTCTGAACGTTGACAGTGATAGTTATTATGAGGGTAACTAAGTTTTAAATACAATCTGTGCTGGCTAAATTACTTCCACCACTTTTATAAATTCATGACGGAAGATGGAATCACCTAACATAGGATCCTGAGCACCAGAGGTTAAATTCCCAGTTTGAAATACTTTGTAAGTGAGATTTTCCCCATTCACTATGAGGATAACCTCTGTAGCTTCTTTGGTTGACACTATCATCTCTGAATAGCAACCCCACACAAAATGGGAAACAGTTCCACTGCTGAGAAAGAACCAAAGAGTACACTTTGGTCAGAATGCTAAACTTTATGGAACAATTCTGTGCTTATGGAAAAAATGTTCTATTTCTAAAGACATGGATGTGAATTCACAACTGTATTCTTTAATTTAGGTAATTTAATAAGTACCACAGTACCAACAATCTTCATAAATACAATTAGTTTTGAAATAAAGATGTCCAAAAAGCACAGAAAAATTTAATATTCTTACTGGAAAAACTAGCGAGTTTTTATTTTAAACTTAGTCTTTTGCTTCAAACATTATGTAGTAGCATCACTTTTATCAATCCTATTCCCAGGGAAGTGGAGACGGTATCAGAATCCAGAATAGGCAACAAGGCTTACTTGTCTCTTCACCCCTCCCCCCCCACCCCCCCTCCAAATAATTAATTTCCATAAAACCTTACATACTGTAGATTATGGCAAATACCAGAATTCACCCATTTCACCCATGTTACTACTGCCTACATGAAGCTGCAGCATACTTTATGTCTGGCTTGGACAACAGCCGCAATGCTTGCTCCATCCCGCTGATTGATGTAGATTAGACTTCTATTTCCAGCTTCTTGCCCTTCCAGATGCTGGGGAGTGGAAAGAACATAGACGCCAACCTTTCATCTCCATGAGGATAAATGAAGTGCTTCACCTCACTTGGCAATGACCTGCGTCCACTTAAAAAGCAGCAAGAGCATATTGACAAAACCCCTCCCCTGCCCTGACAGATGCCAACTGCCACATGGCGCTTGCAGCCTTCAGAGGCTAAGATGGAAAGTCCTTTGTCGCTCTGAAAGTTTCAGATCCCTCTCTTCAAGAGAGTTCAAAGAAAACGTTTCCGAGTCTTTGAGTAAGACTGAACGTAAGTGAATCGCATGCAGAAAACCTTAAACCATTTCAACGCCTGGGCCAGAAAAACCATGACATGCTTGGAAGCACCAAAGCTATAATTATAGAAGAAAAAAGATTTACTGTGTTGTTGTCTAATATAGGTTTTCCAGATATGTGCTTGGAGTCTTTTGTTTGGTAGCTGACAACCATGCCAATATTCTGGTCAAAACCTGGGAAAAGATAAAAGACTTCATTTTACAAAGTCAACCAAGCTGAAAAGAAACTTAGTAACGGAGTTTATGCAACCTCCTAAATTTAATTTACCATTATTGTGTTAAACCTCTAAGAAGAGACACCAACAGACTAAACTAAATTACAGTTAGCTTAATCTGGTAGCTTCAAAGAATGGGATATAAATGCAATACTTCACGTTAGAAGTTACTTCTTTTGAAAAGTTAAGACTTCTGTCAGGTCTGCTTCTCTCTTTAAGTAGTTTCAGAGCAAAGAAAGGAATGAAACAAGCTAAATCAGAAGAGGAAAAAGCTATTCCAAGAGAAATTATAAGGCAAGGGATGCCGTTTTGAACAGAACAGAAACAGCTTATTAGCAATACATATTTCCTTGTCAAGATGTATTTGTTTTCATAGGAAAATTATGGAAATCACATTATTACTTAATATGACAGAAAATAAGCTCCTTACAGAGGCTGAATTTATCATTTCTATTTACACAGCAGTTTTATACTACCAGCAGCTTGTTTTTTTTCCTAGTGCTTCAGCCATTTCTTGCTCTCTGTATTATCAGTACTCCAGCATTGTTTCATTAGCTGTTACTGTACACACACCATTACCTTATGTTTTGTCCAGCTGCGTTATTTTATATGCTGATAAATACATAAAATACTAGGACGCTTGATTATAATGCCAACTCCCACTATAATAAAGGATAACTGGATACGTGCGTATGCACACATTTAAGATCGACATGAAGAAACATTCCAAAACAAATCAGGGTATTTTATATTAACATTATTTTTCTCTGGAGATGTGAATACCTGCTAGTATCCACAACATGGAAATTTCATTTTGAGTTGATGCTTTATTGCAAAAAAATTTCCATCACCTCAGACAAAACTTGAACCGCCCCCCATACCACAAACCTGCTTGGCAGATATATAGCTGGTATTACTGTTACCTTTGAATCATACATTTAAACCTAGCTTTGGGTAATGCAAAAGAGCTACAGAAAAATCGAATTTCCAAGCCTGATAGTTTAACTCTTAATGCTTGCTGTTTATAAATTCTTAAGTTTTCTTGAGAGAAAAACTGGGAATAACTTCTTATAAATACATTCCTCAAATGCACACAAAGCATGGATTCAGAGCATAAACAAATAGGAAAGGTTATTTACAGAATGGGTATGGTTTCAGACTGATAACACGAGAGAATTTGAATCTAATTCTGCGTATCTATTCAAACGCAGCTTTACTTAATAAATGTGTGGACAGGGAAGGACCTTCTCTTAGAAACAGTGGGTATCACAGACTAAAGACACAATTCTTTATTACCACAGCCATATTTATTTATTGTTTTTCAAGGTGCTGCAAAGAGACTAGAGTATTTCTTCCAAGACCACACTGAGTAAGGATTGGAAAAGTGGGTTAAAGAGGGACACAAAACCTAACAGCGTTCAGCACATGAACAGCACTATTGCATCTATATCACAGCATATACACCATAGCATAGTATGTATATAATATATGTACTCCAGTAGTGCTTATGAATTTGTAAAAGAAATTGTGGAACTTGCACACTTGTCCCTGCTACAGCTAGCAAAGTAAGTTGCTGAGCATGGAAAAAAATATCTGAAGTGAAGAAGAAATAGATGCTGATAAATGCTGGCGTGCATTAGCTAAGTTTACCAAATTCTCTTAATGCATCTGCCTCATTAGGAGCATGAAATACTATCTGAGTGCTTAAGTGCTTCCTCTTTAGTACAGAAATATTACATCTAAAAATTCCTCAAATGGATTAAACACTGCATTATATTTTGGACGCTACAAAAAAATAGAGCATAAAAACTGCTGGAAAGCCAAATATGCAGCATCAACAACCGTTTGCAGTTCTCACTGTGATGGTAGATTTGAAGGACTTATATCTCTCAGGCAGTTCATCTGCACATTCAAACCTTGACTTCCAACAAGTAAGTATACTGACAACAAAATCTGAAAACTTAAGTTCTCTCTGTAAACCAGCTGTTAAACAGAATAGTGTCAGATATGGTCTTTAAACAGTTTTTAAACTTAAAGTTTACAGTTTAGCCTAAAGGTTGTCTGCAGCGTTTATTCGCAGACAATGACAGTTAAGGACAAAGAGTAAATAAATACTGAAATTATTTAGAAAGAACAAGCCAACAACTACTTTAAAAATGGACATGATTTTGTAAATTTATTTTTTTTAAAGTCACAGCTAGTTTGTGATAAGCTTAACTTACAGAAAACACCACTTAATAAAGTGGTGAAAACAACGCAAAATGTTGTGCCCATCTTCCTGGAGCTCCTCTTATTTAATTCTTAAAGCTGAGACTATTACTAAGTCTTCAGGGTTAGAAATGCAGCTTTTGCAGTACAACTTAATCTGAGTAAATGGCTAAAATTAAGCTGACATTTTCTCTTATAAAATGTTACCAGAATTAGATACATAGAAAAGAAGAGGGCAGCAATTGCTATTCCCAGGGTAACATGCTGGAGATCTCTGGTCTCTTTCAGTCATCAACAAGACAGTAACATAAGATAAATAAATCAAAATGTGGAAAAAGACCAGCTGCCCTTGCTCCTGTTTCCATTATCACATCCATCACTTTGGCTCATTTTGTCCTTTGTGTTGCTAATTCTGTATTTTTTCCATTTAAAAATCACGTCCTCAGCCCTTCTTGAAATTTAATTCCATTTTTAGGTCACGTTAGGAGAGGGTGAAAAAAAAAAGAAAAAGAGAGAAGAATCTTACCACTGTATTGCATTGTAGCTCCCAAATATGAATCAACAATTGATCCTAGAAGTCCAGCTGCTGCACCAAACACAATAATGGGCCATTGTGGGGCAGACATTTCCAGATCAGTCACGAAAATGAGCTGTGTCATGAAGTAGGCTATACCTACTGCCATGCCCCCAAGCAAACTTGAAAGCAGGCCCACGAAACTAACTGCTCCATTAGTACCTAAATCAAACAAAACCAAGCTCATTTGCAAACTGTTTCTTATACACTTGTATTTGTTCAAATCTTTCACATGAAATCAAAACTGTATTGTGATCTTCCCCCCCTTATATCCACAAGGCTCTGCTATCACAGCTTTTCTGTACAATTCCCATTATGCTGCTGAGAAGCATAACTTGTACCATTACAGCCTATTACTATTATTTTTCCTGACTCTAAGACTAGTTATCTAGAAATATTCACTAGTATTACCTTAAATAAAACCAGATAGCACACTTGTCAAATGTCACCTCGTATTTATCTGCTGTAAGGTGTGGGGGATGGGATAAGAAAAAGAGATTTGTCCCAAAAAATACGGAGCTTGAGATGTGCATGCTATTATAGCAATGCCTCTTTCAGAAGTATACCAAGATAGATATTCCAACAACACATTTAAAAGAAAGAACAAAATCCATAGAAAGGAAGATGATTTGCTGCTCAGTGAATAAAAATCTGAAGAAAGCTTATAAAGAGGAAAAAAAAATGTCCATGCATTTAAATTCTACACCACAAGATCTGAATCCCAGATCAACGTGCCAGCAAAACTCAAAAAAGACACACCGCTCTAAGGAAGCAGTGTCATCCACTGTGTAGACAAGATTTGACAGACAGAAGTTTCACTTTACCCACCCTTGGTAAGATATTAAAGGAAATGAGCAATTTGGTTAAGAATTGAATTTTTTGTAGTGTCTGTATTGAATATATATATTCTTCCACTGATTAAAATTCTAATGTCTGAAAACTACAGTTGATAACTTGCATTCTTTATAATATTGGCATTGTAAACACTTTTAAAAGCACCAGAGAAGTGACAGCATCCACTAAGAATGATCTTAGCTCCCTGGATGCTATGTTGGTGCATCTCACCAACAAGATGCAGCAGAAACGCAACTGAGCATGTTCCATATCAGAGAATGCATTCCCGCTAACATTTTCTAATTACAGATTTACAATGTTTGTTTTGCTGTGGCTTTTATGGAACTTTTCAAGTTGGACACGTAATTCAAAACAGAAACGGGTAAGTTAAATATTAAAAACATGTAGAACAGATAACACCTTACCTACTGGAACCTTTTCCCAGGTTGTTATCAACCTTGGCTTGCTTTTACTCATAACACTACCGATCTCTGAAGCCCATGTATCACCAGCAGAGCATGCCAAAGCTCCCAAAAGCGATAAGCACATCCATGATGCTGTGTATTGCTTTGAGAAGTCGATAGGAATTTCACCTGGTCCATTTTCTATCATATATAAGACAGCCAGCTCAGTAGGAACACCACCATTACAGAATACTTGCATCCAATTCCTCTGTCCACCTAAAGTGACAAAAACTAAATTTTAGCTTCAGGCAAAATACCTTGACAGGCAACAGCATGAGACAAAAGCAAAATACACATACATAAAGTTAAATTAAAAAAAGACTCATTTTCAAAACAGAAACTATATCGCAATTTATTAAACAGAACAGAAGCAAAAGCAAAGTTGCTTGGGATCATAGGGGTGGGGGTAGAGGCAGGGCATGACCGCAGTGTTCCCTACTCTGGATGTTACCTCTCATCTGGCCCTTTGAAAGAAAGGAATATGAAGTAGTTATTCTCCACAAGGGATCTGAAACAATTAAAACATTATGGCTTACCTTCTTTGTATTCTGAATCTATTTGCTTCTTTATATCTTTTTTCCATTTAGTAAGTTTTGAAGAAGTAACAAAAAACACAAACAAAGAAGTGAAGAAACTGTAATTTGCAACTGTAAGGATAAATCCAACCACCAATCCTATGAAGAAAAAAAAAACATATGAAGTTCCTTCATGTAACAATCCCTGCTTTGCAAAGCAATTAAGTATTTTTGTATCTCTTGAATATGAAGAGTATCTTCACGATAAACCTAAGACAATCACGCAGTAAGAGAATTACTGAAGGACCTAATACCTGTATAAGAATTCCAGAGATATCTTGACTAAAAAAACCAGTTATCCTTACGATTTTCTCTTAAATTTTATTGCTAAGTTGCTAATTTTATTCTACTGCTAAAACGTGTGATTTTTTAAGACCTTCTCTTGCCATAAATCAGTAATGCTGTGCAAAAATAAAACACAGAGCAATAATAAAAGCAGCCAAAGGATATATAATTGAAATTTAAGTACTCTGCCTGAAGAATATGATTATTTGTATAAGAAGCATATATACAGCTGCGACTGCGTCTCCATCAGCAAGTTTATCTTCAGTTTAGGAATCAAATCCTTCCCCCAGGGTCCCTAAGGTAACATGGATAATCCTGCTCCATATCTTAACAGATGCTACTTCTCCCTTCTAGTCTTCATTTCCTTTTTCTCTTTCTGATTTTATGGCATCTTTTTCTTTCTGTCATTTTCTTAAGTATTTGAGCTCTGGGATGTGCTGCTTTTTTATCTCCTCCTTCACAGAGGAGGTCTTATTCTCACTGCCCACCACGAGATTGCAATTCTTCATGACTGAAAGAAAACTGGCTGCACTTAAAGCAAATGCCAATATAAGCTGGCTAGCAGAGCTGTTATGTTAAGAGGTAAAAACACAGCAAAGAGAAAAAATGTTTTTTTTTTTTAATTCAGACAATGCTTCCCTTAACACACAGACAGAAGAAGACTTGCAAAATGAGTGACATGGGAGGAAAGGATTTGAGGTCCTGTTTCTTTCCATTGACCATCGATTCAGACAATGGTGAATCACCTCACCCACAGGAATCTTGCATCAGATTTCAACGGACACTCTTGTACGCTACATTGGAGTTTTTCTCATGTGGTCAAGAAAAACTTTGTTGAAACGCTCAGTTGCTTGAAGTGAAGTACAGATTTAATTTTCTTCTTGTGTCTGGGAGGCCAAAAAATGCCTAGAACTGCTCATATTACAGAAAGGAGAACCCCATGATCTCTACTGGTTTCCTACCAGGCAGGTAGGCTGATGACATGGCTCAGTTTTATGGTATTTCTTCACCACCGCCTCTGCCATTTCTTTATCTCTATGTGAATCCATCTGTACGTTAACCCAAAACTTGCAATTTAACTGCATACTGTACTGAAGTTTAAAAGAATCTTCTAGGTTTATATAAATCTAATTACAATATTAATCAAATGAATTACAAACAGCAGCAGAACTTAGCTTGACAGTTCCAACAGGCATGAGAAAAATAAATCAGTATGAATTTAAGGTATGTATGCTTACATTTACACTTTTATAATAAAAGAACTAGGCAATAAAGTCTTAAAAGAACATTACACGCAATAAAAATTATCTTAATTTAGTTTACTAAATGTTTATCTTAATAGTCTCAGAAAAAACATACCTCCCAATGCACCGCTGTGATCAAGACTCTTCTTCTTTAAACCCTGTGTGGCAATTATGAGTGGAATCAAGAGTGAAAAAAGCCAGCGCCATGGAGAAATAGGTCGTAAAGTACCTGATAAATCAAATAAAAGGGTTACAGATGATCCTTATAAACCTTTTTGATGCCTTTATATCTGAAAAGTCATTTCTAGTATATATTTTAAAACTTTTTACACTTTCGAAGAAAAACATTCTTATGAATGGAAGACCAAAATATCTGCCATTATCTACACAGTTTTACTATTAAGCTTTCACAGAAAAAAGAAAATACATTACACGAGCTAAAACCAATTACCAAAAAATAGCAAGTGTGACAAGAAATAAACATGGTGATATTTTCCATTCTAAAAGGGATTTATAAGTAAGTCCAAAAGTTATCATTCAGAATGTTAAGACCATTCGAAATCTGATTTGGATAGAACAGATAAATTCAGATTTTAGAAAAAAAAAAACCCAACATACAGCCACAGTAAGTTATGAAGAATTTGGTTTCAAATATGAATAAAATTCAAACCAAAATTCCAGTTAACAACACATTAGCATTCCTCATGTAAAGAGACTGCAAAGCAACTTTAAGTAAATAAATTAGTGCAAGGGCTCCCCTCAGATCAAATTATGACTAATTCTCTGTAACTACAGGAACAAATCAGATTTTTTTATTATGATGATGATTATTCTTTTTTTGATGAGGTTTCAGAAAAGATCGCAACAATAATGGGAATGAACAACACTGTCTACGGTCACTAATGCCTTTTAGCACTGTAATAGAAGGAAAATTAGTACAATACATAGGAATTTTTTCCTTGTTTTTCAAGACATCCCAAATAACAGTGTTTTTAGGAACAGTCACTCTTGTTTATCAAAAGCTTTAGCTTGCTAGCCCTTGGCTATGAAAAGGAAGCACTTTTTTCAATTATCTACGTATTCTAACTTATTGCTAGGATGTGCCTAATACTGTGACTTTCTTGTCTATGCCATCAATTAGAATTTTACACTATGTTAAAGAGGGACTCCTGCTACTTGGCTGACAGAAGACTTAAGAAATAGTTTCACATCTGTGTGGAAAGAAGATGTCAGCATGCATATAAGCTAGTTAATGGCTGTGGTTTTATAGCTTTACTACTACTACCATATCCTTTTTAATCTAGTCTGGAAAACTTCTGGAAATATTCTGTAATATACTTAAGTGCTTAGTCAAGCTACAGTAATACTTGATGTTATGTAATAAAACTATCAGGAAGTCCTGCAGTTCACATATATATTTATTTTATACACTGATTCTGTCTTTCTCCTTGTCTGTGAGCAAATTGTCAGTTTAATCACAGCATCACTGCAAATTTACACTGATGCAAGAAAGGAAGTTTAGGTGCTTGGCCTTCTTTTGTATTGTCTCCACACTATACTTGGTTGAAAATACAAGAACTTCCAAACTGGATCAAGCCAAACAACTGTGTGACTCAGAATCCCATCTGGCAGCGGTGAGCTGCACATGTGCAAGGGAAGAGTATAAGAAACAGATAAAGACTGATCTTCCCTGTTTTATTGGGAACTTTTATGTTGGCTTGCCTAAAATCCCTCATGTATTTGCCCAATCCACTTTTTAAAATTTTATTTCCATCTCCACAGCCACCCACAGAACTGAATTCTGGATTTAGATGCACTGAAAACAGCCTTTCAAAAAGCCAAACAACAAAGATCCTGCTGCCTCAAGTTTCATCTGATATCTGCTAAATTTTATGACCAACTGAATAATGATTTCCTATTCACGTTCTTCTTGCCATTCATGACCTATATAAATGTCCCCTTTCTATGCTAGAATACCTTTATCTATCTAAGTCCTCTTCAAATGGATGCTGTTACCTGCTCTCATCATCCTTGCTGCTTTCACTCTTCCCTTCTAATTCTGCCCTGGGCATTCTGAAATGGGATGACTACAAGTGCACGCAGTACTCATAGCAGAGAGACACTACGATTCTGAAACCGTGATTGTACAACTTCTATCCATCTACTGATCTTTTGACAGAGTGAAAGGCATTTAATTTCCAAAAAAGACGAGAATTTATTAAGTAACCTGGATAGTGTAATTGTGCTCCCCTGATTACCTGCCTGTATTGAACCAAGCTACTGACTTCTTCAGTCATGCATTCAGTCAGTACATAAATTACAGACAGCTTTGGTGTAAAACATATATGTATTTGTCCTGCTGCTCTCTGCTCTTACCATCATCTTTCCCTGCATTACTATCTGTTCACCTTTACCAAACTCTTGGGTAACCAAACTCTTGGGCCCCTCTCTCCACCATGGGAACCTACCTCCTCAACAGGCAGAATTTACATCCCTCAGGACCTGAGAACACATCTGCTGTCTTCAAATGGATGCTCTTAAGACTTTCTTAACCCTAAATTTTTCACCGAAAGGACTAGTCCTAGAAAAATTCAAAGGAAACAAGGAACACTTAAAAAATTAAGCTTATTTCAGCAAGCCATTGTGTTCCTCAAATCATAATTTTTAGTAAAGAATAATATACACTATAAATTTTGTATTTAAGGAAAAGTAGCTACATGACACGCAAGTCAGGTGCTGGATAGTCTGGTTTCCACCTGAATATTTATCCTCAAGCATGCCTGCAGCTATCTAGTACAGTTCTTGTCCTGTCTGTTTCTACAGAAAAACTGGCTTAGCTGAGACTCAGAGACAATTTAGACTTCTTACTCGTTGCTTTGCGTAGCCCATCTCCACAGCACATTCACGCATGCACAGCCTCTTCCCAGCCTGGCAGCAGCACAGACAACTACCTGCATGCTTTGGTCTGGAGCATTGCAGAGACTTGTTGAAAAGCAAGCTGCATCTAACAATTTCATGTCTTGTAATACAGATTTACTCTCAGAATTTTTTTCTTCCCTGAGGATTCCTAGGCTAATCTTTTTCCACTTCTATGTCCCACTGTCCTTCCTTTTTTCTCAGTTTTATCTAGAACAGCGCAAACAGATGTAGCGACAGGAGAATTTATTTTAGCTTGCACAACACATTTGCACGAGAAATTATTTTCTTTGTGGCATGGTATATTCAGCATAGATGGAAGACAGATACCCTTCTTTTTCTACGAGTTAATGTGCCCCACATGGTGGGGGAATCCCTTTCACTGACTATTGTTCTCTGACAGCAGCTGCAACAGAACTGCTACATTACTCGAGTTCTGCATGTAAGTATGGATTTTAGGTTTACGTATTTGCTAAGTGCCCGGTACATGTGAATTTAGGGGTGGCAAAATTACAAGACAGTTCTCAGCCTCCTCTTTACTTTGTTTACTGATTAACTTAATTTAATTATCAAACTGAGCTTCCCATGTTACAGCTATTCAAATATTTGATTGTAGCTTATCAGTTTTCTCACAAAGATAACAATTGCAATATATTGCATGGTTTAAATCTATCAATTCCTTGCTTTCATATAAAACCAATTACACTTAATCAAAGCTTCTGTATTTGGAAAGCATACTGCTTTTTAGGAACTAAAGAGAAATAAGTCATTTCAAGTCTAGTATTAACATCTATGCACAAATGGCTTACCTGTTAACCTCGTTGTTACACAGAATATAAACCCAACTTAGAAATATTGAAGTTTTGAAGCATTTAACTGGAAATCAGTCAAATCCAAAACTTTTTACAATAAAAGATTGCTTTTAATTATATTCTTCACTGACAATTCTGAAATTCAAACTGAGAAGACAGACCACTTGAAATACCCCCAAAGGAAAAAATGCAGGTTTTCAAAACTACAAAGCATTTACTTGTACAAACAAAAGTGAAAACAAAAAATTAAGCTATTTTCTCATTAAGGTATATACAGTGCCTTTGAAAAAGCTTTTCCTTGAGTTTTCAGTTTGTTCCCTTTGCTTAGTCATTCAAGTCGCTATGATCTGAATTTGAACAAGCTTGCAGAACAGGAAAACAATATCCCACTCAGCTGCCATAATTCCACACCATTCCATAAAGCACTAGTAGCGTCCATAGCAACTTACTTGTAAGGAGACAATTTATTATCAATGTCCTTAACATATTTGTTTCCTTCTAAAATTCCGTAACACTTACTAAAATAAAAGCAGTTCATAAAGGAGTTGTTACTGTCCAGCTAAAAGGTATATTATTACCTGACTCAATAAATTACTGCCTTAGCAGTACGATTCTTAAAACCTCTATATTCTAAAACCTCAGTGTGCCTTTAAATTGTAAGGCACAAATTACATTGCAAAAGATGCCAAAATTACACCTGAAAGAATACTGAAATTTAAAAGTCTGAGAATAAATTGTTCTCTCCTACTACAGTTTAAAAGTCTTCCATCTTGGCACTCACAGAGACAATAAAGTTATTGATCATAACCTGACCTACACTACTCACTCTGATGGAATTTCACTACCAGAAAAATTACAAGAAAGCCAGTTGATGAGGTGAAAGTGGCATGACCGCTTTCTAAAACATCAGCCCTTTCAATACTTTTGAACTTGATGTAAGGCTCTCAAAAATATACTTTAAGCTGATGACTATCTCACCAAGATTTCAAGTGATAGTTTTTGCTTAAAAAGACTCACAAACCTTTAAAAAGTTAAGACTAATAGTTAACGTAGCTTTTGAGCTACAAAATGTAGCTTTTGAGCTACAAAAAGCCTCAAAACCATGAGAAGCTATTCTTCACATCTGCTATACAAATATAACACATCACGAGTCCAGCAGAAGAAAGATTTCACGCAAGCACAGCAGCTTCTCTTCTGGAGAGCTGAACATGATGGTTTTCAACAAGAACTTTTGTGTCAGCAGTAACTAGAGCTTTGCAGATATACAGGCTCCCTGGTGCAAAGTAGGACAAGCATATTTCACAGTAAAAAACTTGTCATTGCAAGCACAAAGATTCACAAGACAAAAACTTCTGTGTACTGAAAAGCCTCAGTGCTGTAGGAGGTGTGCAAGGGAGTCCTGCAGGCAAGGGCTGACTCAAAAACTCAAAAGAAAAGCACCATTGCTCTGTATGAAGAGATCTCCAGTGCTGTAGTCTGGTACTGCTAATCACAAACAGAATTTTCATCCTTTTAAGGTAATTTTTAAACTGATTTTTTTTTTTCTTGAGCAGAAAAATTAAAGTATTGGTACTAAATTACTACTAAATGTAAGTAGGTAAGACTAAGACAGAACATGTTCATTAGTCTTCTATGGATTCTTTAACACTTCCATTCTATCAACATTTTGGTCGCTGTTTGGTGCTTAAGCACTACTACAAACTATAAATTAATAAAGATCTATTTGCAGTATTTTTATATTTATGGTTAAGGACTGAATTTCATCACTTTTACAGGCTGAAATCATTTAAATTCTCGCTCCCACTCCATTTAACTCACTCCTACTATACGCTTCATTCACCTCTTCAAGCCAAGGTCTTTCCACAGTCTCAGGCAAACAGACATGAAAAACTGTATGTCCCTCCTGTTCCATAATCATTCTCTACAAAAAGCAGGATTCATGTGCAATCTCCTCCTTTGTATCAGTCCCTATCCTGATTCACTTAATACTAGGCCTCTTCATTCTATGCTGTCAACTCTAAAGCACGTTAGGTTCCACCAAGGGCCGGAATACCCTAAGAGGCAAAACTCATAGAGATATACCTAAAGAGACCAGACATGTACAAATAAAAGTGTCTTTAAATCCAACTTGGCTATCTCTAAATGACACTAACAAGAGCTGGTCGCGAAGCCTGCTTCTGCATACCTTCTACTTGCCTGTCACCTCACTGCAAACCAGTAGTGTCCAGACAACATAGATTTAATGCTGTACCAAGTCTAATATAACCGAAAGCACTGAAAAACACTGATCAGAGACATCCAATTCCCACTGCAAAAGTCAGCTTACACTGATGGGATATTTATTCTAGGTCTTTCTGGATCCAAGGTGACAGTAGGCACTTGGGGGTGTTCATGATGCAGGCCTAGGCATTTGCAGCAACAGCAACACTGCAACAACACTGGAGCTCTTCCTGCATGAAACTGGCCAAGGTCTTAAGGACAGGTCTTACCTGTCCTGGGAAAGCAGTTAAACTCTTGTACGCTTGAACTGACACTGAAGGCAGTACTGCTGCTTTTGCACATGGCTGTGAAAATGGTCCTAGAACTGAAATGACAGACCACAGGAAGTACTAGCATCCCTGCAACTACACACAACTAACCCACAGCCTGCCTGAGTTGCTCAAACAGAACACAGCTGACAGTGTACACCCACGCCAGAGACTCCATGCATACATTTCTCTCTTCTTGTACCATTTCCCTCTACCTTGACCAGGGAATTCTCCTTACGTGCTTTGTTCAAAGCCCGTACTTGCATTCTTACAACTGTTTTGAAGGCTTGCACACTCCTCCCTTGCTGTCACAACTTCTCCCCACAAAGGAAGACCACTACCAGCTCAGTCTTTCTGATAACTTTTTCATTTTTACCATGTTTGCTTTCTCTTAGGGAGACAAACCGCAAATAACAGGAGATTCAAAGAAGGGTATAGTGTCTGTAACACTTTCTAAACTATTATCAGTTGCTGTCAGGGCTGAGGTTTTCAGCTCTACTTGACGATGGCAGGGGCTGTGCACGACCCTCTTCCACTCCTCCACCACCACCAGCCCGCGGGGGCTGCAGGGGAGGGCACGGGGGTGGCGAGCGGCTCGGCTGGCCCCTCGCCGGGCCGTGCCAGCCTCTCCCCGGCCTTTGGACTCACCGTAGTACGTATTAACCGTCATGGACACGATCCAGAACGCCAGAGAAATACAGATGATCAAGTTCAGGACGATAATATTCGCCATCATCTTGATGCACTCTTTGAAGAAATCCTCCTGCTGATAGGACATAGGAAACCACAGGGAGAACACCTGGCGGGGAAGCACAAGGCGCAGCGCATCAGAGACATCCCTACTTCTTCCTCCTTCTCCTTCTCCTCCTCCTCCCGCCGGGCCCCGGTCCCGGCCCCGGCCCCGGCCCCGCCCGGCCCGCACCGCNTCTGGAGCGGCCTCTCCCGCCGCAGGGCCGGGCTGAGGGGCGGGCCTGGCGAGCCCTTCCCCCTTCCCCAGGCCTCGGTACCGAGCTGGGCCTGCGCCCCCCTTCCCGCAGGCCTGCCCGGCCCCGGGCGGGCTCCCGGGCAGCAGTCCTCGGCGCCACCGGGGGCCGTCCTTGGCGAAAC
>VXBO01003957.1:279757-308030 GCA_013400135.1 Rhinoptilus africanus
CCCCCCCCCGCCGCGCCCATGGGTGGCCCGTACACCCCAGCGTTTAGTGCTGTACGTGGTGGGCCCAAATAACAACAGTTAGTGTACAAGCCAAAGGAAGAAACATATATAAATATATGTTAAATATTAATCCAGTTTGTGAAATAAAACCAGGGGTGACATCACTGTGAAAATTATGGAATTGGTTGATGATAATTAGGGATGCCAACGCGTGTCCGGATGAGCCTGTTGGAGCACCAGAAAGTTCATTAATGCCAGGAAACAGAGACTTGAAATGTTACCTGAAGTTAATTTGGGATGAAAATAAGCCAAACCTGCCTGGTAGCTTTTCTGTGGGCTCGCCAGACTTACTCCCAGAAGACTGGACTAAACGCAGAAGCTAACGTGTTACTGGGAGGACTCCACGGCCCCCACTTCCACGCCTCAGAGGCTTTGTGAACAAAGCACAGAGAGAATCAAAACTCCACTTCTTTTCAAAAAACCGCCCTTTGTTTTGAGGCAGCTGCCTATGAAATCAACCAGACGTCAAGCATGACAGAAGATAATTCTGCAGTAGCGTTTATATATTCAATGTTTGTTCAGTGGAAGGCAGACCAAAAACCTTCAAGTTTACAGACACTGCTACAGATGAGACACCTCGATAACCTCAGGTGCATGTTCTCATGGATTTGAAGCAGCAGCAGAATAGAATATTTATTTAAGTATTGAGAGGCACAGTAATAGGAAAAAGTTAATTAAAAGATCTTTTACATACAACAGGAGAAGTTTTTAAGCTCAAAAGTTCAAGTGAATAATCTTGGTGTAGGAGTTGATACTTTCCTTATTGAATTTAAGACTTTCTGGTTCACTGGGACCCATTCATCTTTGAGGCATGTTCTATTATCTTTCACACAGCATCCGGAGTAAGTTTCTAACAGGATGTGAACACAGTCCAGGTTGAGGATTCTTTTGCAACAAAAACTGAGATATATTTTTGTGTTGTTGTTAAAGAAATGCTTAATTATCACTCAGAGCTTTTTCTTCAGATGTTGTCTAAAGTAGGGACGATATTCTACAAAATTTACAGATACTTGGTTTTAGCTGAAGACAGTAGGCCTAATTCCAGATGTTAAAGTTAACACTTGGGTGTTTACAGTGTATTGGCTCCAGGCAATACAACATTTGGACCTGGTACCTTAGACAAGGGTGTACAAGCTTTATCTTATTTTCTGCAATATTTATTTGTAATGAAGACTGGGAACACCCAAACTTTCTTTGAACTAGAGATCCATAAAACATTAATAGTCATGTAGCCAGACTGACTTTAGTATATCTTATGTTCCTTCTCACCTCCCAGATTTTCATTTGTTATGGTTTGAGGAACCCACAACAATTTATTGTTATTTAGACAATTATTCTATCACCTGATGACCCCTCCAGGAAGGGCAATTGGGAAAACCAAGGAAACCCGTGGGTTGAAATATAAACAGATTTAATAGAATAAGACTAGATAATTAACATTAATAACACTAAAGAACCAATATTGATCCCGATACCAATATAAAATATACAAGGATTATACTCAGACCATTCTACGAGCAGGAAGCTGTGCACTCCCAACAGTGGACAGCAAATGTTAGACACTACAAGCAGTATGGCTTCAGGAGGAAGGGAAGGGCTCAGGGAGTTCCAGCACTGGGGCAAGAAGTTCCCAGGATCACAGCCATCACGGGATAGAGAGCACTTCTCAAGCAAACTTTCTAATGTATATTGAATGTGATGCTCATGGCATGAAATAATCCTGTTGGCCAGCTTGGGTCAAGTATGTGCGCCTTGCTCCTCATGCACCTTGCACCTGGCAAGGCTCGAAAACACGGAGACCTTGAAACCCACATACCATAGCTGGCTATAAAGTAAATATTTTCAAAAATTCAGACACCAGAGTCTTCTAAAAGTGCAGTTTTCCCAAGCTTTAGAAGAGAAATTAATCTGTGTCGTTCAAACCAGGACATCATTAAACCTCCATCTGAGATCTGGATTTGAAATCTGAAAATCATGGTCTCAGTAGCTGGGCTTCTTTGTAAGAACAGGACACCTTTCAAAGGATAAAACCGATACAACATTGCTTAGATGTTCCTGTCAAAATCTAAGTAGCCGAATTTTTCAACCAGAACAAGATCAACTCTACTTAGACGGGTGCCTGAACAAGTAGCTGCTTGTTTAGGTGTAACCAACTCATAAATTTATTCATTCAGATACACCCTTAACTGCAATAAATTGCTTTATTTAATTTATTGCTTACTTTTTATTTTGTAACCTGTAGCAGACGGATGCAGGAATTTCTGGTGGAGAAACAAAGGTTCCTGCAGGAATCATACAGCCCTGGCTGATACCTGTGGGACTGTGCAACGGTCGGACCGTGATTAATGGTAACACACAAGCTGGTGTGAGAGGTTTGTGGAGCTCTAAAAGACCCTTCAGCTTTCTTCATAGATCCCATTCCTGGGATCTGTGTTAAGCAGCACTGATTTAGCGTGCCAGGCTATTGCCCTGGCTTATCCACAGACCTTGCACCTCGGCTTAAAGCCACAGATGCTGCTGCTGGAGTTTACATGAGCGAGAAAAGCAGAAGAGAGTACTGTTGTCAACGCCTGGCATGAGAAAGGTGGTTCTGGTCTGTAACAAATCTGTAACAACCACTGCATGAGTAGTGCTGGCTTTGACTCCTCTTTCAGCTCTGAGACTTTCATGAAATGTGGCTTCATACGTCCCTCTTCCAGTGTTTTAGGTTATATGAAACCAACACCTTTTCCTGCAGTTGCTTGGTACATGCTAAATGTTACAAGTAGATTAGAAAATGAAAAAGAAAGGAACTCAAAAAGTTCAACTTCTTACTACATTTAGAAACTGCAAGGGGTAGCCACGTTTTTGAAAGTAATGCCTACAGCACTTACTCCCATTGGCCCAAATACTGTGTTTTAAGCCCTCTTTTCTAGATGTTGCCCTTTGGGTTTACTGGGTTCTGCAATTAAAAAAAAGAAAAGCCAACAAAACAAAACCACAACACTTTTAATGGGCAAAAGGTTTTTTTATTAATTTAAATGTCCATCTAGATGTTTACAATATTGCAAATTGAGAATTCACATACTTAAGATACCGTCTTCAATCAGTAAGAAGAGTATTATGCATGTTTAATACGTGCAATACCTACTTTTCATAAACAATTTTAACTTATAAAAAGCCCCATGTCATTCACACTAATTATATTGATAAGCTTGATAATTAAAAAATGGCAAGTAACAATTGCTTGAGACAAACCTGAAAGCTTTTCCCCACACTTTCCCCTACAAATATATACTTGAAATAAGAAAAATCTGAGAGGTTTAAATAAAAAGATGTTAGAATTATAAACTGCCTAATATTGAGAAGAAGAGTTTCTTCTTACCCTTTACCAAGATCTATAGGATGCAAAGCAGCACCAGCGCAGAGTCTAGAAGTAAAAATAAATATGATTTAATAGGGGACAGGAATGTGAGATGATTAAAGGCAGCACGACAAACTGAAGATAATAGCATATTACTGTACATAGCATGCTAATCACTCTTTTACATTCATTCTTTTCCTAGGACTACATTAGAATTTAGTAGGTTTGCATAATACAGCATAAAATATCCAAATTTTCATGGACATTTTAGAAGTAGACTTTCTATTCTGCTTTGCATTTCTGTCTCTTTTTTTTTTGTATCTCTGAGGTAGTATTCACCATTTCTCTTCACTGCTTAAAACGTGATTTGTGTTTGTGAGGGTTCTGTTTTCATTACGCTATTCTTTTTTCGTAGTGGTATAACATTAATAGGAAGTGCTGATCTGACCATGGAATAAGCCATTTCACCTCCCTCAGTAGTCTTTTTTACAAGATAAGAAATACTGTTTATAGTAGAGGCAAGAAGAAAGATAAAGGGAGCTGGACATTGGTTTTTAAAAGCAGAACAGATTACATTATTAAAATTCTGTTTGGGGATAAGTATTGTTTGTGTTATGGCTAATACGGCGATGAAAGAAAAACACTTTTGACAATCCTGATTTTTACTTTCTTTTACTTAGTTATTACAGGAGAAAACACCATACTTGGACATGAACTTTTATGCTCTACTTTCCTTGTTACACTTCACAAGAATATTTATACATACATATATTTACTTAAGTAATTATCAGTTGCCTTTATAGTTTTTATAGAATCTATTATGAATAATATAGCTTGAAGCTTAAATAACAATATAAGCATTTTTTTATTCCTCTGTTAAACATGTCTTTTCAATAACTAAGAACTGATTGAAGACAAAATACTATTGAATACGTCAGATTAAAAATCTGGAAACATTGTTAACATTGTTCTAAGTATAGCTACTTGAAAGAAGGTAGTTTTACAATACATATTAGGAAGAAATTCTTTACTGTGAGGGTGGTGAGGCACTGGAACAGGTTGCCCAGAGAAGCTGTGGATGCCCCATGCCTGGAAGTGTTCAAGGCCAGGCTGGATGGGGCTTTGAGCAGCCTGGTCTAGCGGGAGGTGTCCCTGCCCAGGGCAGGGGGGGTGAACAAGATAATCTTTAAGGTCCCTTCCAACCCAAACCATTCTATCAATTCTATGAATGACTGTAATGATGCTAATAGCATCGTTAGGTAGTTACAGAAAACAGAAGGAAAAGCTTAATACTGCATGTAAATACTTGTCTCAAGCAGAGCACCCCAAATTAGTCGTCAGCTGTGAAAATGCCAACCAAATTGCAAACAATCATTGTCATACCACAGAAGCTGCTACACAGATGAATTCATAACATTTCTGAAGCAGTCAAAATGCTAGTGATTAATACTGTAGAAAAACCATTCATAGCAGGATTTGGATTGTGGACTATATAGCAACGCATGATGAAGAGTAAAGTCGATATCCATCTGCCTCACTGAAAAGAATAGAACACAGAATGATGCTTCAAATATTAATTTTATTAAATGTGTGTGGATAGGCTTTAGCTTTGTGTTGATTCAGTGTTCTCAAGGATAGTGACACCAGTTAAATGTATTTGTAATATTCTAAAGTGTTTTGGCTTTTTCAGAGCATCCAAAGTATTACTTTAAGCTTTCAAGATTGATTTGGTATTTCATTCTGCATGACAAATTTATTTTAAAAAGTCATTTTTATTTCAAGTTAAGCATTTTGTACACTTTACATGCTGCGCAAAACTGGATTTATACCAGATAGAACTATCATCTTCCTTCCCCATCCATAACTTCAAAACAAGGACTGTGTTCTTCATAAAGCTTGTGAACACATTTGAGTACTACCGGAAACAACCGTTAGGAGCCATGGTATAGAGAAATGCTTCATGAATCTGTACCAATTTATTATCCCAGTTTAGCAAACTTCTGTAAACACCTGACTCTAAACAAATTAGTCCTATTGTTTTATGATAAAATACTTTGCTGAATCAGTTCTGTTCCCTATCTTGATCACTGATGGTCTGTGAACAAAGGATTTTCCTATGCCTTATTTTAGCACATGTCCCTAATGAGTGTTACAAATATTCCCAAACTGAGAATGATATTTTTAATATTTTTTTTTATTGTTTGAAAACTTACACTTGATGAGTAGTGGTCTATTTATTTCAATTCCTTTGATTAGATGAAATCAAGTCTCTGCTTTCTCTTTGAGATTCTGGGATACTTTCAGAGATGGAAGTCCATCCCTTCTGTTCTCCTGTTTCCTCAGTTGGACACACTTTATGATGGCACGTCCAGAGACTGCCTTATATTGCAGGACAGCTTTCTGATGCAGCAAAATTGTCTTTTTCTAGTGGTGGAAACATTTATTACACACGACCTACTTTTTTACAATGTGTTTACTCTGTATTTATCTACTTTAGCAAGTAATTCAGTGAAATAGGAATAGATCAGTATATTGAAAGTAGTGGGTGTTCAGGCTTCTGATACCTCCAGTATATTTGATCTAGGGAGTTTATTTTGGATGAGATCAATAGAATTTGGCCCAGTGCTGCACATCTCTATTACACTTGTAGTTTGAAACTGTCTGAAAGGAAGACAGCCTACAAACCTTTCTGTGGGTCCCTCTGGAAACACCAACTGCTTCATTCATTTAATTCACAACAATGTCATTAACATATTAGTGCCCATATTATTATCACCAGTATTAAAAATAGCATATATAAGCCCTTTCAGTGTTATTATTTGTACCATTTCCAAGTGACACAAGGGTGTGTGCTGTATGATCTACTTTCCCTGTCCAAGTTTGAACAACACATACTGCAAGGAAGATGTAGGGAAGAATAGTAGACTTAAACCAGCACCTGCAGCAACAATACAATGCAAGGAAGGCACCATGAACAAAGTGACCTCCAGTCCTCTGGCATGTCCTTTTCACTGAGGAAGCAGTGGAAGAATGTCCTTCTGAAGACCTTACTCCTCCAGCTGCTTTGTCCATGCTTGACTGGAAGTTCATAGGGATGGGAGGTGACCTCAGGCTTGTGGAATTCCATGATCATAACATATGGGATAATGAACACTGGGTGTGAAATTTTCAGATGCGGAGGATTTGAAGGTGTCTCTGAGCTGGCTGCATTCCTTTACTGTTCTTGCACGATATTTTGGAATCCATACTTGTGTTCAAAAGAGTCCACTCCGCTGCCTTGTGGAGTCTTGCAACCCCCAACTACTAATCAGTGGCTAACCAGCTTTGCATAGCCAAGTCCGCTGTGGGCAAAACAGTGATCAAAGTCTTCAAGGCCATCCATGAAACAGTCTTTGTTTGAATAATGGCAACCTCCTGGCACTGTCGCTGAGTTATCCTGTTGTTTTTGTGGTAGTTTCGTCACTTTCAGATGAACAATTAACATCATTAATAGATTTCCGGGAGGTGGAAGGCATTTTACACAGCAAAAAAAGTCAAAGAGATTGAAATAGACTGTAAAAATAAGGTAATAAAAAAGAAAGGGTTCGGCACTGGAGAAGAGTAAAAAGAAGTAAGGCAGGTCAGGATGGGAAAGGACTATGCACAAGGAATGTGGATGGCTGAGGAAGGATCAGCAGAGTTTCAGGAAAGAGTTGAGAGCTGGCAGCTGAGGCAAATGCTCCCATGGCACTTGGGTCTGCAGAGCGTCAGACAGATCCACAGTGTTTCAGAGCTCTGCCCTGCTTGAGAACTTCATACTGGCATTTGTTAGATACATGGTGCAGGACTTTGCGGTGGCATGGTCCTCATGTGGGGTTAGACCCCTCAAGCCTTTGAGTGTGTCTGGGGGGAAACTAGGAGGTTAGGCTCATCCAGGAGGAATCTAGATCATGGACACCAAAACTGCTTTGAGAAATGAATACCAACATATGGTGGATGACAGCAACCACGGGATTGGTGTCAAAGCTGCCGTTGTTCTGTATCACTGTGCTAGGTAGACCATAGTCTGTGTTGACATAATAACAGCTATGCAAGGGAACAGGATTGGCTGGTTTTTAGATTTAGGTAACTTTTAAATGATTCAGAGCCATTAAGTTACATACATTTTTAGCCTGCAAAAACACACGTCCTTCCACATCTGCCTGAACACAAGTGAGTGGGTGTAACTTGTCGTACGTAATGACTCAAATCAGCAGTTTGACCTGTTCAGGCAGACTGAGTAGAAGTGATGGACCTATGCACATATATATTTTTTTTTGCATAGAACACAGCTAGATTTTAAGATTTTCAGCAAAAGAACTATGTCACATTTACCTCTAGAGTTTTTAGCAGAATTGTTAAATAGTGTTAAAGATTTAAGATGACTGAGCTTTTGCTGTGTTTAAAATAATTTGTAAGAGATACTGAGGGGCGAGGGGATGAACCAAAGCTAAATCATGGGAGGTATGGAACAAAGTCTGAATAAAAAATATTGTCCTCCAGGGCATTAGTGACTAGGCCTGGATTCTTACAGGTTTGCCAAGCTCCCATTGATTTTAGTTGGAAATAGGTGCCCAAAATATCCGTGAAGACATAACCTGTAATTCTTTAAACAGAAAATACTTGGAAATGCAGTCCAGAGGAAGGGCAGATGGGAGGTATGAAATTGTTGAGCTGGGGCTTCATATAAAAGAAGATTGGTGGCTTCAGGTAAAAAAAAAAAAACCAGCACGCTAGGGCAAAAATGAGGACTGCAAAGAAAAGAAGGGCAGGCAGAATGCCTGGGAAACACTGGTGGAGATAGGCTGGAACATGGGAAGAACCCTCAGGCACAACAAGAGGTAGAAAAAGCCTTGCTGAGTGACACCAGCAAGAAGAAACACATAGGTAGGAAGGTAGAAGTGGCAACACGATCAGTGGATGCAGTGGATGCACAAGTGCAAAATTCATGCTCCAACACATTTTGACACCAATTTTCAGACTTAAATGTGAACAGAGGGAATCCCTGGGTTTTGTCTTCTTGTCAGCAAGATCAAATGAAATGAGCTCAAAAAGAGATTTTTGGCTGCAGACATGACAGTTTCCTCCAAAAAATTAAATTGAGTGCATTTACCTTCAAATGATTTCATGGCCTGGAAATCAGTGGGCACGTAGAAGACCAATGTTTACTGGTCTTTACTTGTCTTCACAGAACTAAGCAGAACAAGGATTAAAATTTGGTTTACTATTTTTGACTGACTACTCCAACTATCAGGCTACTGTCCTTTCTAAGAGATGTCTCCCTTATAAGAGTTTTATCCACTTTCTGTCCTGACTTCAGGAGTTTCTTATTATGACCATCTTTTTTAATTGCTTCTGAGAAATTAACATGGGAAGTGGTATTTTTTTATTAGTGATAAATGTTTTCAGAGTGCTGGATCACAAAATGCCTGGGGTTTGGGTCCCCTCTACCTTGTAGATATATCTCCTTTATACCAGTGGAAGAATTACGCTTAGGTACTTACTAGACAGCAAAATTATGGGCCACAAAGCCAGCCTTTGCTGAGCTCATAAAGACAGATGACAGTGAAGAACAGATGATGAAGGCACTGTCCCTGCTAGTATATTTTGCTTTAGTTGCCGAAGTCATTACAGTTTGGACTGATATTAGATGACGCATGGATGAACGTGCTACAATTCATATTTCCAGTGAGAAGTGTGTTCATTTCAGTTGAATCATAGGATAAATACCGATGTGCTCCTGCTAGTTCAGATAGAAGAAATAAAGTAGTCATCACTTCACTTCAGCCATTATTGAATGTGCTCTTCATTTGTATTTGTTTCAGTTGATTAAGATTAGAGGCACAATAGAGGTTACTGCACATGTACTAAATTCCAAGTCTGACTAGGGAAGTACTCTTTTCTGCAAATATATATTCTTAGATTAAACTTATAAAGTCTATTAAATTTATAAAATCTAGTGAAGCATGTAGAATGCCTCTTAAATCAACTTCAAAGCAACTGTATTTCACTTTTTTAGGTTACTAAAAACAAGGGTCAGCTGAAAGTGAAGTATCAAAAGCAATCTGAATTTTAAACTGAATGAATTATGGAATGAAGCCACTATTCATGTAACGTTATGACTGGATGTTACATGCATCTGAGAGGCAGGGACATCAATTATGAAGACACAGCTTAAGTACTGCCTCTCTGAATTCGTAACACACACTTTGCATTTCCATAGCAGTTCAATCATAAGAGGTTAAAAAGCTTCACAAACATTACATTTTGGCATAGCTTAAGGGAGGGAAATAGTATTGGTAAACGCCTTGTTCCAGACCACATGGGAAACTGAATCAAGAACAACATAAAGCCAGATGATCTGCCAGTTCTTTCATACACAATGAAACATTATATTAAACAATTTATTCAACATTTGTAAAAGACACTGTAAGCCCTAAGCAGAGTCTCTGGATCCTGTAATAAAATAAATGATAAAATCATGCTTCAGTGCTTACCTCAGTAACTACCAAAGAAACTGGAAGGAAAGCTCATGCTGGAATTATCCAGCTGAGGGGTGTACCCGAATTCAAACCTACAGCACTATGAGACCTTCCACACATTTCATACATTGCAGAAGCCTTGTATTGGTTTGGTTTTGGGACACAGAAGACCCTATGTCGTGATTTGGCTACCCTACACATTAGTAGTAACCTATTAAAAACTACTACAGACAGCAGTGGTGTCTGATGCGTTTTTAAAGAGAGTTATTTTTCTTAACCTACACCACAGCATTATTATAAAGTTTATAATATAAATTAAACGCCATAATTCTTAGATTTACAGTAGATTGTAAATATGTACTTGTAAGGTTGTAGCTGAAAAACTAGATGGTGTGTAGTTCCTGGACAGATGCTCAGTTTTCTGTTAAACCAGATAAATATGATTTACCTGGAGAGATATATAATAGAGGACAACACACTTGTTAAGCACACTGCAGATTTAACTGCATTTTGCATCTAGATGAAAACAGCTAGTTCTCCATGGCCAACAAATTGGATTTCAGGATATTTGCTTTTAGTAAAGAAAAATTTTTGTATCATTAAATATTTTACTCATGCAAAGACAATACAAAGACAGAATTTTAGTCCTGGGTTACCTGGGGCAACTGCCTGCACATCTAACTTTAAACACTGCTAAGGAGCTGAAGACTTTTTCACTTTAGAAACTGGGTAATTATGTAAGAAACGTGAAGACAACCTGGAAAACCAGAACCGTGGAGTGAGGAAGGAAAGCTTTACCTAAAAGAGGTGATTACAACAATGCACTCAAAAATATCCCTTACCTTTCAAGACTTCTGTTCAGTACAGATTCAGTAGAACCAGTGCAGAAAAAGTATTTCAAAAGCAAGATGAGCTTAAGTCCTATGACAAAGAATCGCAGATTCCCAGTGTTGTCAGCAACTGAAGTTTTTCATCAGAAAGAATATTTAAGTGCCTATTCTGCTGCTTTGCCGTGATAATTTATTCCCACTCTTTCAGTCACGAACAGCAAAGTGATGCCACAGCAAATCATCCTGTCATGAAGCAGAAGAAAAATGGAGAAATCAAGACGCTAACAAACAAGGTGGAGCCCAGCCCACTCTTCTCGTGCCAAAACAGTGTCAATTAAAGATTTCTTTTCTTGTTCTCCCGACTTCAGAGATCCACCCAGTGTCATAAATTGGTATTGAAGTTGCAGAGCGCCCTGTCACTATTCACAACACTCTAAATTACCACTGTTTTAATCTCAGAAAATAATGTATTTTTGACTAGTTGTGGTGGGGAAAAAAAAAAAAGTGTCCTTAATCTGTGAAAGGATTCTGTATTTATTCCTTAACATGGTCATAACAAAAATTAACAGAACTTGCTGCTCTGCTTTTCCACATAAACCCGAGATACTTCAGTTTTGGGAAGTCTAGGACATCACCGTAATAACAGGAGGTTATCTCACAGCTGCCAAGTCTTGCTACATTTGATACTTTTTCTTGATGACATAGACATTGCCTAATATGAATGCAGAAAGGAGAATGAGTTGGATTCAATCAATATTTTCTCAGGAGAAATCTGAAGACATAAATAAAAAGTTAATATTGTTAATGTCCATGATTATTTTAGTAGAATGGATCATGATTTTTTGTTATATTTTGCATTCTTCTGTCTTGAGACTTTACCCAGCCTGCTTTTGTGTTAATTTTTTAAGCCTCCCACTTGTAAGTCTGTTCAACTATCTGGAATTCATCTTATATGTTTAATTTCTCTTATGGCAGCCACTGATTTGGTTGTAAGCCTTAGGCAAGCTGGAGCTGCTCCAGTCTTTGTGAGCAAAGTACTGGCATAAAAAAACCCCTTTTTTTTGCCTAAAATTTCAAACTTTTGTCAAGGCTTTAGATTTCTGTCTTGCAAATGAGGAACTTGAGAACTCTTCCAGAGTCAGTATTGCCACACAGAAAAGCTTCTGAATTTTTTTTTTTCTGAAAACTGATCCTACGGTTTCCCTAGAAAATGCTCAGATCCAAAAGATAAGTAGTAATGAAAAGTTCTCTGTACAACAATCAGGCCACTGGTAGCTGCCAGCTGATGTCAGGTACTAACACTTTTGCAGAGATGGCAAAGGGTATGGTGTTCACAGATTTATTGTCTTAGGACACTTGTGTTGTATATATAAAAGCTAAATTCACCCTAAGGAAGCCACTCTCATTAACACAAGATTTCTGCTATGTGTTCCCCCCTCTGAAGTCAGTTGGCATTAGGTGAACTGAAACAACTGGTACAGAAATTTTTCTTTCTCCATTAATTAAGAGAAGACCTTGGTGATAAATTTATTTTGCTAAATAAATAAGTAGGACCAGGATGCAGCTCAAGCACTGACCTCTCTGTAATCAACACTGCTTAATTGTAAACTTACTCTCCAGCTGCATTTGGACTGCTCCAACTATCTGTTTCCAGGAGGTCCCCAGAGAGTGGGCTAGTCCTAAGCATCATTTGGCCTTGGGGCCAGGGACTGGACGCAAGCCCACTTATTTAGCAGCACAAAGTCAAATATTAGCCTTCTGTGCTTTAAATTTGGGCCTTTGTGAATATCATCCACTTCTGCTTTCTTGCTGAGTTATGGTTCCTGGGCTTTCCTGAAGAAAAGATGTTTGGAGCTGGACAGAACACTTCAAATTCTTTAATTTTCCTACAGATTCATAGTTCAGATTAGGCTGAAGAATAACAGTAAAGTGGTGGAAGAAAAGCTGAAAAAATTGTCCTGGCACTGAGGGTTATGTTGCACCTCTTTACATATCAGTTTAATTCTCCAGGACTGCAATCCCAACACTTTTCACAGCTACCAGCTGAGAAGTAACATGCATACTCCTTTTCTTTTTCATATAACTTTTATAAGGCATTCATTTTTGAAAGTCTGGCTCCCTTGTCGATATGTTTAATAGTATAAATATTCCGGCAACCTGGTTGCCTAGGTCCAGTGGGATGTCTTTTTCAGCAGGTATGAAAATAGATCCAATGGAAAAAAAAAACCCACCAAAACCCAAACAAAAGAAATCACAGAAAATCACTGTGGCTGTTTTTTTTATTTAACCCCCCCGCCGATACTCTCGTCCTGGGTCATGCCCTAACTGTTGCTGTTCCCCACCCTCTTACAGCCCTCCTTTTAAAAGAGAAAACATAGCATATTTCCAACTTGCACAAACATATTTTCTAACAAAAACAATTCTTGTCATCAGCCAACCTTTTTTCTTACTGCTGTGTCCTTAACCCTGCAACATCCTGTCCTGCTCCTTCTGATGGAGACCACTGCCACAACCGTCTTTTTGTCACAGAACAACCCCTGGCACCCCTCCATGACCTCAGAGATGTTCCCCTACAGAAGTCAGACATAATCCTTTTTGTAGATGGATCCTCGTCCTTTCCCTATGTCTCCACAGGGCATCCAGCTGCAGGGTGTGCTGTCTGTACTCACACCAATGGTCTAGAAGCTTATCCATTGCCAACCATCTCTTCATCACAAATTGCAGAACATGTTGTACTGACTCGTGCATACCTCTGTCCTTGCACAAGAGCATCAGCCCCCCTGAGCAATGACTGTTTCGCTGATTCCCGGTATGCCTCTGGGGCTGTGCACAACTGTAGGCAACTCTGAAAACAACTAAATTTCTTAACATCTGGCACTCCTATTCGAAACAGCTGCTATGTTGAAGCTCTTCTGCAAGCATTATTATTACCCTCTCTTTTAGCAATAGTAAAATGCTAAACTCATGTTTTTCCTTATGAAGATATCACACGAGAATATGCCCTAATCAGCATGGACAGTGGGCCTTTCTGGCCAGCAGGGTCTTGAACATGCTCTCATCAGCCTTTCCTCATTTTGGAATACCCTCGTACCATAGAGCGAGCGGGGTACTCATTTCACAATCCGAGTTGTCCAGCTGGTCTGTAAAGCCGTAGGAATCCAACAGCATTTACCCTGGGGAGCTGTTGAAAGGAAGAATTCTGTTTTAAAAACTAGGCTGGCCAAAATTTGTGAAAAAAAGGCTTTAAATGGCCAGATGCTTTACCATTAGCCCAAACATATATCACGAGCACCTTGAATAAAAAACCCACACTACCTCTATATGAAGTCATAATGGGTAAACCCATATAGTTACTGCATGGTTACCCCACCTAAGCCACCTCATTGATCCAAGCTACAGATGGCTGATGATGTTATGTTGGATTGTTGCAATGAAATGTGTGGGGACTATTCACTCACAGGCAAAAGAAGCACTTCCAGAACCTGCCTCGAACATGCCACTCTTGGAATCCAGAGACTTGGGTCTACACCAAGGTGACGCACAGACAACTCAAGATCAACAGAATGGAACCTATAAAGATGCTTTTTCTTCCAAGAGTCAAAAGTCTTTATCTCATCACATAAACTATTAAAATACCTTTCTTCAGTTGGCCTACCATTATGCTAAAGATGTAGATGTTTCAAAATATTGGGTGTGTTTCGATATCCTTCATCAGTCTAATGAATGTGTCGCCACCCTTTCTGTAGTATGTAATTCATCAGTAAAAGACCAGTCTGGAATCCCCAGAGGGCAGAAATTTCTTGTCAAAGATTATCACTAATGACAATACATGGGAACTAATTCAAATTGATCCAACATGGATATGCATGAAGCTTCAGCTCCTGCTCACCACCTGAGACTGGATGCCCCCAGGGAACATTTGTTACTTGAAAGCAAATGCAATGTGCTACGTGTGACACAGTAATTGTACCAAAACTATTAATTTTCAGCATGATACTAGATGTTTATTTGATCACTCATAAAACTGTGAGTTCACATCATCTCCTATACATACTTCCTTGGGACCCTGTTTCATTAGTGCCACATTTGCATGCCTTTGGCTCCCACTGGACTGGTTTGGATCATTATTGGTTATAATTTGGTATATAATGCCAGCTGTTTGAGAGTTGCTGTCTCTCCCCTCTGAATATTCTCAGAAAAGGCAAGCTATGTCAGAAAAGGCAAGAGTGTGAAAAAATTAGGACTATTACACTTCTCACGTATGAGGTGGCAAGAGCCATTAAAAATGGTTTATTAGCTATGATTTAAACCAAATTGGGAATAACACTGCAAATACTTATCAAATAATGATTGAAATGACTGCTATCTGTACAGTCCCCCTTCAAAACAGGTTAACACTTGACTTCATGCTGGCTTATAAGGGTGAAATATGCACTTCAAGTGGAAAAGAATGTTTTACCTCTATCCCACCCAACTTGAAACCATTCATAATTTGAGTAAACACATTAAAAAAAAGGCAGCCAAACCAAAACAACCCAATAAGTGTACCCTGTGGAGCTGGTTTGAAAACATTTAAAAATGTAGGGTTGCTAGGTAAAAAGAAATTGTTTTATTTAGTGTTTTATTCATATTACTGCTGTTGGTTGTACTGTACGTGCTTTTTCAAATAATCCCCTGCCGAGTAAAATTGTGTATGAAGAAATGCAGAGAGACTGTTGCGATCACAGTAACCCTGGCCTTGCAGATGGGACTCGTGTGCCTTGACACGAAATGAACAGAGGTGGAAAGCAAAGAAAAAATCCAGAAACAATGCTGCTTGACACCCAAGCCTAAAGGCAAAAGCAGATGACAAGATGTGACAGTGTTGGTCTTTGGCAGCAGAGGCGTAAGACGGCTGCAGCTTGTCTGCTGCACTCTGTAGAGAGGTGGGGATCAGTCTCTTCTCCCAAGTAACAAGCGACAGGACAAGAGGAAACGGCCTCAAGTTGTGACAGGGGAAGTTTAGATTGGATATTAGGAAAAATTTCCACACTGGAAGCGTTGTCAAGCATTGGAAGAGGCTGCCCAGGGAAGTGGTTGAGTCACCATCCCTGGAGGTATTTAAAAGACAGGTAGATGTGGTGCTGAGGGACATGGTGTAGTGGTAATTTGGCAGTGTTAGGTTAACGGTTGGACTTGATGATCTTACAGGTCTCTTCCAACCCTCATCAAGTAACAACACACCATCCTCAGCTGTAAATCTGAGGGGATAAAGGAAAGGGCACTGAGGTTCCCTAGAGGAAACTGCCGTTCTTTTTAGCAACATCTAACAGGAGGAAGGTAGCTGCTACCTGAGTGAGTGTGTTCCATCCGAAGTTATCTGCAGCAATTATTTTACGTTCCTAAAATTAAAGCCTCTTCCAAAAGAAAAAAGCTTTGTCCTCGTTTGAGGTAAAACTGAACCAACTTTCTGTTCAGTAATTTTATTTCTTAGCTAAGCCTCTTCTAATGCTCAGAAATTAACAGCATGTTGTGTCTAAAGCGGTTCGTTCAGAGCGGTAAGACAGTTTGTGCCAAGGAATGGTATGCAGAGAGGCTTTTGATTATACTTATTGCTATAACAACCAAGGTCAGGTAATGTCGTTATTTGCCCCGTTCAAGGGTCAGAAGCAGAAAAGCATAGAGGGGTCACACCTGCGGGGAGGAGCAGACAGGACAACTGACCAACAGGGTATTCCATCCCATCTGCCCCATGCTCGGTATAAAAGCTGAGGGATCAAAGGGTCAACCCTAATTCTTCAATGGCTGACGTCCGAGGAGGACCCCATCTGCCTTTGATCCCGATCTGTGTGTTCCTGACTCCAGCTCTGGAACCAAGTTCCCACTCATCCCTGAGTCCAGTCTGGGACTTCCCCAGTGCCTGCCAGTGACCTCATCCTGGGAGCTTAATACGGTTTTGTGGATACTGTATCTATTTCATTATTTTCCTTTTTATCTTATTATTAATATTTCATTAAAGTAGTTTAGCTTCTTCTAAACTCATAGACCTCTCTTTGTCTCTCCCCCTCCTCTCTGTGCATGAGAGGCTGGGGGGGAGCATCTGTCACCGGCCATTGCCCAATTTGGCCAACACTTCTTCGGCCAATTTGGCCGACAAGCTTCTTGTACGCACTTTGGAAAAGACTGAAGTCACAGAACCAGCTCTTCCATCAGATGCTATTATTACCTGAGGTGAAAATCTAAAATCACATTTTAACATCTTCCAGATTTCAAAGAAGTCTTCAGTAGTAACTGATAGGCACTGAATAATTAAACAGTCATAAAAATATTTTTCTCATCACTGAGTGAATCCCTGAGAGCGTATCACTGTGAGTGATTTGTATTTTAGCATTAACTCAGCATAAATACCAAAGTAAAGATTTCCGACTACTTTTTGATTTGAAATTTTTTTCTAGTCTTCTGCAGGATATTTCATTTTCATCTCTTATATAATATCTCATACTTTTATCTGGTATTTTTAACTCAATGAAGGGAAGATTCCTTAAGGCATTTAATGTAATTTTCTCAGATATATCTCTCGGTGAAATATTATTTAAGATTTTGATGAGGCAAGTATTTTGATCTATCATTGTACAGCTCTGCCTTCTGTTTGAATGTGATTCTTTATTCTATTTCTTAATCTTACAGTGTCCTCTAATTTTTACTTTCATGGGTCTTTTGAAGGCATTAACTGTGTTCAGTAAGAACTTAGTTTACACTTAATGTTTATTTTGAAGTTGCATGTTCCTTCTTGGATATAAACCTCTTTCTTCTTAGGAGGATTTCACACAATCTATACAGTGTTCAGCTATTTCTGTAGAATGCCTTCATCACAAAATTTGAACCCTCCAGAACCTATAAAGAAGCGAATCAGTCACATACTTTGTCATCATCACTTCCCCAAATTCAATTTTTAACCGCTTCATGTTTTCTTGAATAATAAAAAAACACTAATTATTTAGAGTGCAATGGATTTAAAATTATAATTGTTTGAACACCAAGAAGAAAACAAGCAAACAAAAAGAAATGAAACAAAAACACTGAAGTTTCTTAGTTCCAGAAAGGTTTATTGTAGAATCATATAAAAGGTATTACAGTTCAACCTGTCAGATGTTTGGGTGGAAAAACCAGTGAGTATGCAAAAGCACTAACTAGTAGCACGTGTATACGCTGCCCATGTAGTTGAGGTATCCAAGTGTGCTGGGTTGACCCACAAAGCTCCTTGCTCACTTCCCCCCACCTGTGGGATAGGGGGAGTCAACGGAAAGAACAAAAGCAAGAAAACTCTTGGATTGAGATAAAACCTAGGTTAATAGGGGAGATAAAGGATAAAAAACTAATCATTGGAACAGGAATCGCTTGCCACCTCCCACAAGCAGAATGATGGCCAACCAGTCTCTGAGCAACGGTCAGCTTGGAAGACAAGTTCCTCACCATCCTCCTTCTTCCTCTACTGTTTTTTATTGCCGAGCATGAGGTTACATGGTGCGGAACATCCCTGTGGCTGGTTTGGGTCAGCTATCCTGCCTGTGCCCCCTTCCCATCTCACTTGTGGGGGCGCGGGCAGAGTGGAAGAAGAGCGAGCCTTGAGGCCGTGCAGAAAAGGTTCAGCGACAGCTGAAATGCCGCTGTATTATCTACAGCTTTAGCCACAAACCCGAAACACAGCACCATTTGGGCTGCAATGAAGAAACTCCATCCCGGCCAGACAAAATACATCAATACAAGTTTCAACTTAAGGTAAAGTGAATTAAGATTAAACTTGGCTAGATTAAGTCTGGTGTTGGTGTCAGACAATTATAATTGACACTTACAAAGCAGGAATGGGACAAAAATAATCATATAAATAGCCTCAGCCAAACATTATATATAATTCCAAAAGATACTGAACATCTTTTACATTCTGAAATGTGGTGCAGTCCTTAAAGCTCAGGTTGTGCTTATGAAAAACAAGACTCCATCCACTCTATTTGTAGCCATTTGATTTAATTTATGTAGCAAATGTGTTACTAATTTTCTGCCTCAAACTTTGAAAAATTGATTTTTTAAAAGTTTTGTGGAGCAGAAATGAGGTCACTTAAAGCAAAAACATCACCGAGACTACTAACTCCACTATTGTTTTTCAGCTCTGGATAAAGATGTGGAAGCCCGCATCATGAGAAAATGAGAATATGGTAATTACTTATACCAGGGATATTTAAAACTTTAACAGAAGTAATACTGCTAGGATTAGGACAGCTGCAGTAATGGTCGTAGTTCACGTAAAATATGCAGATGAGTCTTAGTTGCATTAAAACTGTGTAACCATCCCGTGACCTTTGCTATTTACCTTTAAATACAGCACTTGTTACCGACTGCACGAGCTGAGTTGCAGGAAGAGATCTTGAAGATATCTTTTAATTTAGTGAGTCTTAACTGCTTATGTGCACAAATTTCAGTAACTCAAGTACATCTGCACAAACATGCTATTTCTCCAGTGCTTTTTTGCCCATCTCTTGAGGTGCAGATAATATTCAGGGCATGTGATAAAGAATAAATCAAATTCTGTGCTCCGGTATTAAGGTGCATGCTTTCCTATATTTTAAAAGATTAAATCTTTATTTTACTCAAAATACATTCAGTATTTAACACAAAAAACTGTGCTTCAAAAGCAATAACAAATCTCATTCAAAGTGAAATGAAGTCAAATGCAGCTAAGATAAAATCACTTTACTTTGGATTTTGTCTTAAATGTACAAATTGCAATGAAACTTCACAAAAAAATTGTCTATCACCCATGCCATTAGCAAGGAAGTTTCTTAATATTTTCTCTTTGAATGGGAGCTCCCTCACAGTTTTCAAATGTTTATGGCTTCTTGTTCAAACGTGTAGATGCCAAAACCATCAAATCAACACCTCCTTTTTGCACATGCCATTTTCTTCTTGTTACAGAAGAGAATTTAACATATCAACTTCCATGTTTATTAATAGTGATGAATACAGTTGATGAATCCACTTCTTCCTGAAAATTTAGACGTAAAATTACTTGCCTGATAACCCTAGAGGAGAGAAAAAAGAAGGCAGTATCAGATGACTGAAATAAAAGAAGGGACATATGATACCATAGGATACACAAAACCACTGGAAGATTCTCAGCATCTTCTTCTCCAGATGGTTAATTATCTCAGCTAGAAATTTGTAATACAGATCATATAGCATTGTTGAATAAATCCAGCACCTTGTTGGATGAACTGTAGGCAAACACACAGTAACAATCAATAGAGTGGGAATACACACATCAGGTTAATTTCCCATAGACCTGCTGCTTCTTTGCCAATACTTCACAGTTCTATAAACATTTCCATTCCCACTCTATAAAAAATGCTAATTTCCTACTGGTTTGTGAAAGCCTTAGAAATAAAGGTAATTGTACAAAGGAAACTGGAACCAGATACATGAAAAGCTCTGAGATGCTGAAGTAAACAAACATCTGCTTGGAGGGAAATTTCTGCAGTTTAGATGTAACAATATTGAGAATTCTTTGTAACTACAGCAGATCAGATTTCAGATACAGACGTAGGCAGCTAGCACTGTTTAAGAAACCTGCCTGACCTCCAGCTGCTACTTCAGTCCTATGTGGTATCTGCTGGCCCTTGCAGATGTACATGTGGGATATGTAAAATAGTATAAGCCATCAATGAAGTGTGATTTCTAGAGGTAACATTTGTTTGAATAGAAGAACTGACACAAATAACACCCTACTGTAGCATGATTGATACCTGTAAAAAAAAAGAAGCAAGCTTTTAACTTGCTTCATAGTTCCTTGTAATTATCTTAATAGAAACCACACTGTTTTAATAGAAGAAATTAAAGAAATTTAGGACATGATATTCACATTCCATTACTTTACCCTGAGCTTTGTATGAAGTCCAGTCATTGGAACAGTATCTATTATAAGTCATGTAGTTTGTCCAGTTAGGTCAAAATAAGAGGATGCAAATTGTTTTGAGCAAAGAAAAGTAAGCTGTTTGGCACAAGATTTCGGACTTTACAAAGCATATGCCTTATTTATTCCCCTATTCTTGTTGGATCTAAAGAAAACCTATAGAGAAAAGCAAACAAGAAAAATAAATAGTAACATGATGCTGGATTTTATTTTTGATACTCATGCTGTCATAGCACATTATTCATGGAAAAAAACCCACCTTCCTAATTCATCCCCAGGAAAAGCTCAAAAAGGCAGCAGCCTTTTTCCAAATACTAGAATCATGGCAAGTCTGCCAAGACATTTAGCACGCACAATCATTGCAAAGAAACTCTCAGGGAGTCAAGTTTTCTGACTTCTTTAGCAAATACCAATTTGACTTGGAAAGGCTGAAAGGCTTTATTTAAAATACGGTTTCTCCGTCTAGCCAAGAAAGCAATCACTGCTTGCCTGACAACACCCTGGTAGGACGCTGTGTCCCTGCAGCGGACAAGGGAGCACCAGACTAGAAAAGTGAAATTAAACCAAATGATTTAAGGAGTTTATGCAATTGCTTTACTTTTCGCTCCTGTCACGAGTCACATTGGGGCCAACCTGAGTTTCAAAGCAATTACAGGTCGGGAGAGCAACTCGGGAGATTTCCCTCTTACAATTTTTAACAGCAGTTTAGCTACTGTGAGGGAGCTGGTGGGTTAACGATGCCCACCGGGGTGCTGGGCACTGCCAGGACACCGCCTCCTTTTCCTTCTTTAGAAGCCTGCAACGTTTGGGGGGGCGGCGGGGCAAGGGCCTCACAGCGGAGAACACTCTGCGGCTCGAAGGAACGAGCAGCCTGGAAGACCCCTGCCGCAGAAGCGCCATGGTTGGCACTGCCCCAGACGCTGCAGAGGGGAGCTACCATTGACACTCTTGTGGTGACACTCTCTGCCACCCTTGTGGCAGAGGACAGCGCTGTCCGCCACCATCCTGCCGCTCACCATCGCTTCACCACCCTCCTGCTCCACAGAGCTCGCTTCCCTTCAACAAGATGGCGGCCTTACTACTCGCCTCCTTTACCAACATGGCGGGTCGAACCCCCATTGGCGCCCGCCCCCCGCCGCCGCCCTACTATAGGCTGAGACACCGGCTTTCCCCGTCCCGCCCGCCTTAAGCGGCCTCCCCCTCAGCTGCGAACTACATTACCCGGGATACTCCGCGCTCCTCCCGGGCAGCCACGGCCGGGGTGTGATCTCGCGAGACTTCGGGCGGGGCCGGGCGGGGCGCGGTGCCGCCCTGCGCAGGAAACGAAAGGGCCGGAGCGGCGCTGGCAGCCCGAGACCGTTGGTCTGGGCCCCATGGCGGCCGCGGAGGCGCTGGCCGCGCCCGGGGAGGCGGCGACGCTCGATCCTAGCGGGCTCTCCCCGAAGGAAGAAGGGGAGCTGGAGGACGGCGAGATCAGCGACGATGACAACAACGGCTTCGGGCCCTATGGAGGCGGCAGAGGTGGCTCCGAGCACGGCGGCGGCCTCGTCAGTAGCAGGCCGTACTCGAGGCGCAGGCCGCCTCCCGGCCTCCGCGGGGACATCTCCCTCTCCTCCTCCGGCCGGCGCTTCCCCCGCTCGCGGCACCAGCCCCCGCCGGAGATGGGGCACCTGCACGGCCACGGCGGGTATCGGCCCAAGGACTCGTTCCGCTCCCATCCGCCGCCCATGCCGGCGCCGCGGATGCCGTCGGGCTCGCACTCCGAGACGGGCCCCCGGCTCTCCTTCTGGGAGCGCAGCCACAACGCGCTGGACCGATTCCGCTTCCGAGGCCGGCCTTACAGGGGCGGAGGGCGCTGGGGCAGGAGCCGAGGCGGCGGCGATCGAGGAGGCAACCCTCCGGGAAGGCCGCCCGGAGGGGGAGGCGGTGCCGGATTCAGTGGCAGCCAGGGCTGGAGGGAGCCCTCGCCTCGAAAATGTATCCTTGAGACGTGAGAGGGGGCGGAGGCGGGGCGGCCGTGCCGCTGGGGTGGGCCTGGGTGCCTTAGTGCCGGGTTACGTGGCCGAAAGTCCCTGGGAAGGGACGCTTTTTCCTCCGCTCTGGCACTAGGACTCCCGTCGGGGCAACGGGGAGGGAGGCTCCCCTTCCAGTGCCAACGGCTGGCCGGGACAGAGGGCTCTGCTTCTCAAGGAGAGGCTGCTGGGAAGCCGGATTAGTGCCGTGACCTGGCTTGCCACCCGGCCGACCAGCACAATGTAGGGAAAAAGAAAAAGTGTAGCCTGAAACAAAGCCTTAGTCGGCTGGATCCCAGGTGGCTGATTTTTCTAGCCCGAAGTGCGAGTATTGTGAAGCAGGGTCAGTCTTCGGTGTGGCAGCTTTAATGTATATAATTAAAGTGTCATGGTTGTAAAGCTAAAACCTGAAGCTTGTTAATTTCCCTTATTGGGCAATGAAGGATCCACTGTTTTTTTCATTTTCGCTTCCAGGCCTTCAGAGGCTGTTATGCATAGCTAAAGCTAACTTTAAAGCTAAACCTAAGTTGAACAGGAACTGTATGCACAGAATGTGGTTTTTATGTGAGTTTGGAAAGCTCTATTCCTATATAAAGCCATACCCAGTATCCCTTATAGGGTGTTCTCCACTGGTCATAGAGTTGGTTAGCTCACCTTTTAATAGAGTTCCAGTGTTTCCTCCTTCTAGGAGTAAGAACTGTGAAAGTGATGGGAAAAGCTCCTCTAATTTTCATGGGTTGCTGTAGGGGGGGGGGAAAAGAACTGACGCCCAGTGTAACTGAGGTGCAGGCTGGTACTGAAACTTGATGTAACTGCATTGTTGCCTAACTGAAAATGTAGACAAGTGTAAAAAATACTGAGAGAACTAGTGGTTAAAACTTATTTTCCAGAATCATAGTGTTTTATTGTCCTCTGTACCAATAGTCAAAGGATGTGTGGTGTTTGCTTGACTGTGCTGGTTGATCCCAGGAACAGGAATTTTCCTACTCCTGGTAGGATTTAAGGGTTTGAAAGCTACTCATTGGATCCTTGTGTTATTTTAGATACAAGATTATTTATCCATGTCATTAATAATTTTTTTAATGTCGATGGAATATGTAAACTGGTGATCAAGAGATGCTTTTATTCAGTCTCATCTGGTGAAAGTACAGCATTACTGAAGCCTTCATAAGAACTCTTCTTTAAGGGATCTTGAGATGCAGTGAGTGAAGATGTGATTTGCCCAAGGTCACACAGTAAGACAATTCTAGTGTCTTACTACTTAAGACTAGTCTTTTAATTTCCACTGTTGTTCTTGAGTACCACAGAATGGTTACTTTCTGTGTAATGAGTAATTTGCAGGGCAAATGTGCTGATCGTCCTAAACAGATCTTGCAGTGCTTGTTGTCACCGTCTCCTTCTCTCTTTTAATTAAAGAAGTGTTCAGAAACTGGTAATTCTATTTTCAAACTGTGAGGTGACAACAGGCAGGATGCAGGAACAACCACAAAACCACGTATGAGATGCAAAGAGTACATTTATTTTCGTTAACCTTGCAAACCAAGGCATCTCTGAAGTAGCACCCGGGCAACACAAGTGAGAATGCGGGCACCATGCAGCTCAATCCTTGCTAGAGAGTTTTTGAACCTGTTGCTTTTGCCTATGTATCGGGGATTCACACAGACATAGTTTACTGCTGTGCTTTGATCTTTGCTGCAGCAGGGCAGGAATCTCAAGCATGTTTGATAGGGTGCCTCTGAGTCTATCACAGGTCTGCATTATCTAAACACAGATGTTCTACTTGTCAAGCATACAAGACGAAGCAATGATTAGTATGATATATGTGTTTTTCTGCACTTCAGCTGCAGGTCACTTAAGTGTGTTTATAACCCTCCTAACTGACCTTTCCTTATTTTCCCTATAAAAAGAAAAGCAGAAAATGAGGAAGTTGGGTTTCTGGTTTTTTTTTTTAATGTTTTAAGTGTCTGCTAAGAGGGATATGTCTTTTTTTTTTTTTTTATCCTTGGAACTAGTACTTTGCACAGTGCTCCGCAGAAATAAGGGTATGTGTAAATGAAGTAGATGTCAAAGTGGAGCACTGTAAGAATTAGTATTACTTCTCTTTTGGTATCAACCTTTAACAGGCTTTTCTCTTTTAATTCTTAGCAAATTTAACATGAAGCTGTTGGATAGTTATTCTGCAGAAATTCTGGCATGGAGAATTGTGGAATTTTAAGACTGAAATTTGGGACCAAAATGTGACCTTCTGCTTAACTCTTCACCATGTGCTTTTTTTTTTTTTTTGCCTCTAACCCCTCAGTTTCTTTTTGGTTGTAGGATGAAGTTTATCTTGTGTTGATTGAAGAGTAGCTGTTGTTTTAATGTACATGTGCCTGTCTGCCTTTCATAGCACACCATGTCTTACGTTATGTCTGTAGAACCGCATATACCAAATTTTTCTACATATGTGAAATACAGAATTTCTGATTAATACCATTATGGGAGCTCTAGCAATTGCATTATCCTGAGCATAAAAAAAATCTCAAAGCTTTGTCTTGTTACCCAACTCTAAATGACTCCAGAAGCTACTGAAGTATTTCAGTATCAAATAATAGTTAACTTATTTTTATAAATGATGTTAAATCACTTAAGTAGCTTCAGATGTTCCTGTGACTCACAAATGTAGTCGTCTTTTTTGGAAGTAGAAATTTCTTGGAAGTGAGTTTGGCAAATACGCTTACTACATAATTTGGCATTATACTGCACACAGCTCTCAATATTTTCAGCATATTTATAGTTTGTTTGATTGCCTTCCAGATTTTATGTAGCTTATCTTTACTAGTTTCTGCTTCTTGTACTGAAGCTTAAGAAAGCATTGTATAGCAAACGCTTCCTGATATTACAGGAGTTGTTTTTGTAGGATATGTACCAAGATTCTTCATAGTTAGGTTAGAAGTTAGCATAACGGAACATCCAAGTTGTTGATGCATGATGTGAGCAGAAGATGAGTATAGAGTTATATTCCTCTGGATTCAATATGTCTGCATTCAGAGGACACCTATTTTAGCTTTTAGTTTTACTTTGTTTATTGTTTTAAGAAATGATGTTGATGGAAAAGCATTTCACATAGCTCAGTGCGAGTCAGCTGTTATCACGGCGGGGTTGATACTGAAAAGCCGAACGAGTCAAACCTGACTCGATATACTAAAAGATTTACCCCCAGGCATGATTATTTTACAGGACAGTTTAGCTTTCCAAGTGGCAGGTTAAGGGTAAGAGAAAGTGAACGTCTAATAGCGAGAACTTTTATTCTGGATACAGTTGCCTAAGAATATTTCCATTGCCTGCCTTAGATACCATCTCGTCAAGAAAATCTATCCCTTGGGCATACATAGACAGCCTTTTCTGAGTAATTAGTAATTCCCAATCCTCTTAGCATTTTTTTTTTTAATATTTTGGTTGCAAGTCTTTAGCTGCTTTTTTTATTCCTTCAGTTGTTTATTATTCAATGCCTTACCTCATTTGTTTAGCTGCGGTTACTGGAGTGTGTAATTGTGCTGTGACTAGACTTAGCATTTTATGAGAGGATAAAATAAGTGAGAATGAATTTAACCTGTCTTTTTCAGAACGCCAGGTGGAGAGTCAGTACTTGACTTACAAACTCTGGAAGTTTGACTTGCTGTCTGTGATAGGAAACCTCAGCATTACAGCTGTTATTTCAGCTGTAATTTCAGGTGTGAGGAAGAGACAAGATTTCTTGGCAATTCATGAAATTCTTGTTATAAGTAGGATATTTAAAATTGTTCATTTGAAAAAATGTTTATTTAAGCTGTCAATATGTAATAATGGATACATCTTTTGTGTGCTGCTCGTATTTATAAGGGATATTTTTCAAGCTAGCCTGAAGGGAAAGTAAAATATTTGGGAAAGATCTTAAGTTCTGTTTGTCATAATTCAATCTTCAGTGATAATATTGCCAATCTTTTAAGGTTATACATGTTCTTGTCTTAGTTTTCTTGACCAATAATTCAGCCAAAACTTTTGGAAGGTCCCCATCTAGAAAGCAGAACTACTCTTCTAAAAATGAAAACTCTGTGGAAGAAAGTTTTGAAGATCTGCTCTTGAAGTATAAGCAGATACAGTTAGAGCTTGAACACATTAATAAAGATGAAAGACTGGCTTTGAGCAACAGGGAAGAAAGTGAACAACAAGATGATGATAAACCAGTGGACACTGAGGACCAAATAACTGTAGAAAATGACAGTATTACAACGGATGCTATAAAAGAAGTATCTCCTGAGGAGAAAAATCCGGTTATAGCCTTTCAGGCATTTGAACTGAAACCTCTCAGACAAAAACTGCCTACTCCAGCTGAGAGGAGCAGATTAAAAAAAGGCAAAGAAGGAACGAAACAGTTGTCACAAAAATCGGAAGTCACAGAATCTGGCCAAGGTAAAATCTTGTAAAGTTGTTTTATTTTGTAAAGTTATTTTTGCTTCCTGTTATCTATTGTATTTATCAGACATTGGGAATTTTAACTTTAATTAAAATACTAATTTTAATTGAAGTGTTAAACATTTTAAGTTATAGATTTAATGTTACTTAATTCCTGTTATATATAAATTCCTTGAATTACATAAACATGCATGGAAGCACGATTTTTTGGCTTTTAATTAATGTGTTTTCTTAGACTAACTGATAGTTTGGCAAAAAGCACGAGAACTAGTCTTGAATGTTTTAATTGCTGTTCACAGTAGAAGTCATTGGCTTTGCCTTAAACTTTTCTTCTGGTTTTCCCTTGTTCTTTTTTGCAGAAGCAAAATGTGACTTTTTTAAAATTATTTTTTTAAGCTGGAAAGATAACATGTGTAGACATCTTTTTATGCATTTCATCTTTGTTACATAGTTTCTTCAGTGTAATAAGCCTGTATGAGATTTTCACCAGAATTATTTTGGTCATAATTGGTATTCAGGAATAGTGAAGAAATAGAAAGGATTTGTAGAAGAAATGCAGCCGAAGGGTAGAGTAAGTGTCTTGCCCATATAGTTCTGGACTGTGGGCCAAAGAGGATAATTGCTCAGATGCATGAACCAGTTTGTTAGAAACAAGTTGCTGTGTCCAGCTAACCTGTAGTGAAGGTCCTTGAGCTTACTTTTAAGTCTGCAGCAAAATAAGGCAGCTAGCTTAAACTTCCTATCTTCATCTAGTTCTAATACGTGTTCCGTGTGGTTGAGGGTGTGCTTGTGGATATCACTTGTCATCTTACGTTAGCTAATTTGTCTGTGTGTGTAAACTATCAATTTGAGTGGGAAGAGACTGAGTAGTAAGTGGATGGATTAAGAACACAGGTGAGTAATTACTAGGAATATTAAGAAAGGTAGGACTAGAACACTGAAAGTCAGAATGGTATCTACATAACTTCAGGATGAGANATATTAGGAAATTAGCAGAATTTGTTTTCCTGTTGTATTTATTTTTAAATGGTGTACTGGATGTTCTCCAGACCTGTTGAAGGTGAAGAACTTGTCTTAAAACTCAGGGAAGGATTCATCCTCTGTGGCTCAACTTCTCTGACAGAGGCCTTCCTTCCCTTTTTGCCCATTAG
>VXBO01003957.1:309955-322103 GCA_013400135.1 Rhinoptilus africanus
TTCTCTGACAGAGGCCTTCCTTCCCTTTTTGCCCATTAGTCTGTTCTGCCTCTGTCCCCTTCTTCTTTGAAAGAGCCCTTTACTTGTGTAGTATGTCCCTGCAAATGTCTGTCTGCATCACAAAAACTGCTGTAACAGCTGTGTCTCCCTACTTTGATTCTGTGCACTGAATGGTTAGGATCTTTGTTTAGTGTAATAAATTTTTTGCATTTTCTTTTATAATATGTATGGGTATTTGATATTTTTCTTCCTATTGTATGTGTGCTTTTAAAAAATGCATGCGTATGCAAACAGGAAGACCTTCAGCATTTGATAAATATCATTTTTCTTTAGGTATAAGATCTTGGTATATTTTAAATAGTGCTTTTATGAATGTGACTCTATAAAAAGCTAGGAAGAGTAAAAGCTGTACAGAGTGCAAGCTTATTTTTTGCCAATTTGAATTGTGGGAAGGAATCCCTTTTTGAAGAAAGGTGAACGTAGGAAAAGCTCTCCAAACTTCTCTCTAAATGTTTATTTCCTTCCTCTGATGCACATAAACATATGTATGTGGTTATACATAAATTTGTAATTGATAGCAAACATAATTATTTCTATAGTTATTAGCTATAATAATTATTTAATAGTATATGATATACAGCATGTATATTGTATATAAAATAGAATATGTTAATGTACATATACACTATGTAATAATCAGATGTATGGCTTTTGGGCAGTCTAGCAAATAAATATGTCAACATCTTAATATTTAGCAGGAAAGCATTACTGTTTGTTACTCATTTCCATAGAATAACTCTTTTCTATTTTCCTTTGGAATGAAAAGGAGCAAGTGTGTTTTTACTGCAGCTTTAAGCCTTTATGTTTAATTCTGCAAAAGACTGACCAGTTACTCAAAATAGCTGCCAGTGGAATCTGAGATGCTTAGGACAGCAGCTGGTATGAGATGGGAGCCTAACACAGATGGCAAAAAGTCATCTTTTCCCCTTTTCTCCGAATCTGTTTTTCTCTGCTTCTGAGGGAAGTATGTGTCGACCTTAAGATAGAGAATTATTAAAAAATGACAAATCTTGCCTTAGGCTTATGGCATAACGATGATGCAGCTTTCATCAGACTTTCCCAGTTTATGTTGTTTGTTAATGTGCTTTTACATATACAACTGCTATTGTGTTTTACACTGTATACTAATGATACTGATAAAATATGTTTGTATGGATTAAATTCTGCATGTAATTTTAATGTAGCTCTGTCTCATGAGAAATGGCTTGCTCAAAAATACGGTATTTTTCTATTGGAAGGCGCAGAGGACAAAGAACAAACATCAGCACGAAAGCTTAGCAGTTCAGATGTTACATCTGAAAAGGTAAGAAGGTATTTCTTCATAGATGAGATGTAATTGCATTATGATACTCTGATGGCTTCTTCCAAACTGCAGTCCAGAAATGTTTCAGTAATAGAAACAGTCCATTCTTAAGGAATGACACCAGCACAGTAGGATTTTTTTAAGCTTTCTCCTGGTAAAAAATACGGGACAGACTTCAGAAGACTTTTTTAAAAAAAGATTTAGCTATTAAATGATGTTTCTTGACTTTCTTACCCATTTTTCTATTTTCTTCTCAAGAAACTGCTTGATGATGAGGAGGAGATGTCTGAATTGCAACTTAGGCTTCTTGCACTTCAGTCTGCTAGTAAAAAATGGCAGCAAAAAGAACAACAGGTGATGAAGGAAAGCAAGGAAAAATTAACAAAAACGAGAAGTGTAACACAGAAAGTCAGAGCCAGTACAAAAGCACACTCAACAAAAAAACCTAGTGCTACAGGTAAGAAGTTTAATATTACTGAAAAGTCTACCAATGGCATGACCTCTGAAATAAAAAACATAGTATGTTATGTGAAGCGTTGGGCAGTGAGCCTTTAATCCCTCTAAACCCCCATACATCCACTCAAAGTGCTTGAAGAATCAAAGATTGGGAGAACCATTTAGGTAAAGTGGAGTTTATTTTTTTTTTTTTTTATTTAAAGCCAAGCAAGCTTTGAGGAAACAACAGACAAAGACATCAAAGAAGATACAGCAGCAAAAGGAACAAGACAGGCGTCAGAAAGAGGAAGACCAGAGGAAACAAGAAGAGGAGGAGGAGAGAAGAAAGAGAGAAGAAGAAATCAGAAAAATTAGGGACCTCTCAAATCAAGAAGAGCAGTACAATCGATTTATGAAGCTAGTTGGAGGAAACAGGAGATCAAGAAGCAGGGTAACAAATTTATTATATGTTGTTCAGGTTTTACATTTGTGATTCATGAGAAATTTCTGTCTTTATGTCCCTCCTGGTTCTATGTGCCTTCTAACCTGCCCCCCCCCCCGCCCCTTTAAAAATAGCCCAAAAAAACCAGAAAAGCTCAAACTATTTCAGTGTTTAATCCCGTGCTGGACAGACATTCCCTTTGGGTTTGGTAACATCAGTTTTGTATGAGTAGTATATTTGCAAGTCAGTGGAAGATCACTTTTCTCCTAAAGATTTTTTGAATGTTGTGATCAGAGAGCAGTCTGTAATCTAACACAAAACAGTCAACCAGACTTCCTTGGCTTTGTTCTCTTAGATTGCAGTTTCCACAGTCTCCACACTTCCAAAGTTTTTTGTGTCTATACAACTTCAGTGGCCTCCCCTTTCAAAATGTTGTGTGAGGCTTGGTTTCTTTCTAGTGTTTTTTAATTTGTCAGGGTACAAATTGTGCCCAGACGCAAAAGATAATTGCTTCAGTGTCATGGGATGATGGAATTCTGTCAAATCTATGAAGGAACAGAATTTCTGCAGGGGTCACCGTGCTGCCCTTGTAGGCTGTCTTCATTCTCTTATTTTGAGATTAGCAAAAGGCACTTGAATCACTAATGTTGTGTCTCTAAAACATTGGTACCTTACAGAAAAGCAATGACAGTGTTTCTTCAGCATTAATTCTTTTGTCGTGGAAGTAGAGGCTGCTGCAGCTAGGTGCTTCAAGGGCTTGGCGCTACTGATGCTGTAATGAGAAATGAAATTGCAACCAAGGGAATTGGGACTCCCTATTTGAGGTCATCTTATAGAAGAGTCCCATTTATAACAATAAACTGTGGAAAATTTAGTGGAAAATTGAGGCTAAAAGTGTTCTAACTGTAAACAGTAGGAATTCTAAAAGCTACTATATGCATCTGAAAGATACACATTGGGCAGTCTAAGTAGTGATACTTAGCTGTTCTGCATATTTTCACTGAACACTGTTTGGCACCCATGCAGTGTTAGGCATTCTTTGAACAATCTGATTTATTAATTGACAGTCTTTGGGGATGTTTCAGTGGGGCAGGTGGCTCCTTCTGGGACAATAAAAGGTTTCTCCACCTGAGACATCAGTCTTAGAACAATCAGAACGTGTTTTATCTAAACACTCAACCATTGTCATAGTGAAGATGATTCTCATGCAATTTTGTATTGTTTCTAACAAGGGTAGTTCGAGCACTCTTAGTAACTGCCATGGCAGATCAACAGAAATAATAAAGCATTTAATTCTCTTTCAGTGTTTCAGAAATAGAACCATGGCAATTTACCAGATACATAATGACCTAATAGGTATTTAAAAAGTGCTTTGATGTTATCATGATACTGCCTCCCCCTCCCTGAAAAGATGCAGTTTTAAAACTGCTTGTTAATTTGTCATGTCACTGCCTGCTATGGATTTGATTAAAAGGTAACCTTCAGTTTGCTCTTTTTGTTCAAGCTAAGTAAATGTATTTATAAAGCAATTAGAAGACAAAATTATAAGTGTCTGTTTCTAAAACTTACTTTTAATTGGTTTGCTCTAAAAGAATAACATAAGACTAGCTAAATTAAACACTTATTTATGTCTCTAGTCTTCAGATACGGACTTGAGATGGTCTTTGGATAAGCCGTCTACAGATAGTGCAGGAGGCATATATCAGTATGATAATTATGATGAAGTTGCTATGGATACAGATAGTGAAACTAACTCTCCAGGTAAGAGTTATTTTCAGTTTTCTTATATGGTGAGTGGTAATAATAGTTAAAAAGTGGGAAATGAGCTATCATTTTAGAAGGAAAGTCGTTCTTTTGAGATGTGGCAGTTACAGAACTAACATTTTAAGATGGGTTAATTCTGTCTTGTTTTAATGCTGACTTTTTTTCTCTCCATCTCTGCTGTAGTGGCATTTTGAAGGTCTTCAAGGTTATGCAATTCTCACTGCAGTACTGTAGTGTTTATTCTTTTACATTCCCAAGCAATAGACAGTAAGGCCCTCAGGGAGTTGACTGGATAGACGGCAACTTTACAGAAAAAGGTCTGCAGCTCCCAATGGGCATTAAGTGAAATGTGAGTCAGCAGTGTGGCTTTCAGTGATAAAGGCAAACTGCAGCCTTTAAAGATAGTTTCCCTTAATCAAAAAGGTCCTTTGCTAGATTCCTTCTAGTACATCACTATCAGGCTTGTTTTTCATAAAGTTCATTGGGGACTGAAGTACTTCATTTATGGGAAGAGACTGTGAGGAGCTGAGTTTGCATTGAGAAGAGAAGGCAAAGGAAAGCTTTTACTGCTGTCTTCAACCACTTATAGTCAGCAGTTACAGAGAAGACGGAGCCAAACTCTTCTGTGGAGCGTGTGACAGGACAAGGGGCAACACCTAAATTGTAACAAAATAAATTCTGGTTAGATATAAGGGAAAACTTTCATGGAGGATGGTCAGACGCTCGAACATGTTAACTGGAAATGTTGTGAAATCTCCGTCCTCAAATATACGTGGAACTTGACTGCCCAAGGACCTTAGCAACTTGACTTTGGGGGCTGCCTTGCTTTGAGCACCTTTGCTGGGGCAAATGCCTCCCAAAGGTTTCTTCCTGCCTAAATCATTTAATGATTCTGAGTTGAAGTGCATTTTAAGATATTCAGGTTTCCTTGTTCCATCTCAACGTGTGAAGTGTTGAAAAGTTTCATTAAGCATACTACTTTGACCATTTTTATTCTCTTGGCCTTTCATCTTCCATCTCTCTTTTTTATTTTTTTTTTCCCCTTTTTTCCTCCTTTATTGTCTGGCTTCCTTATACATTAGTTTGCTAAAATACAGCACCTGTGGTTTTTGATGTGTAAGCTACATGAATATTCTCTTGATTGAGGCATCTCAAGCCTTAGTTTTATGTTTCAGGATTCAGTATCAGCTGTGCACTTGGTCTGCTTCTGTCCTAATTTGTATTGCATTTTTGGTAGCCACTAATCAGGAGACTCTGAGATCCCTAGTTTAAGAAGGTATATTCTTGCAAATTAAATCAAATATGAGGTCTGAGTCATTACCTTAATAGTACTGTGTGGCTGTACTTGCATTTTGTATGTGAAATAGAATAAGGACAGATAAGCGCTCTATTTATATAGATATATGTAAAAAATAAATGCACTACGCCATGTCTGATGTTACCTTTCAAAATACTTGTTTCCTCCTTCTGCTGTGTTAAATCAGTTGAAGTATAAGCATGAGTTGGTGTTGTAATTACCTGCCATATTTCTTATGCTTGATAATTTTTTTAACTACAGCTTCTTCTCCGGTGCAGCCTCCTTTCTTTGAGTGTCCAATAGGATATTTTCCACCTCCAGTTCCACCAATTTCCTTGCCACTGCCACCTCCAATTCCGGTAAGTAACCTTGAAAGGAGTGTATCTTTCAAAATGCTGGTAATTCTTACTTTGTATCTTGTTTCTAATGCCAAAGTTAGGATTAAATTCAGATTCTGTTTTTGATACAATTCTCTGGTGATTCCCTTGAACTATCTGATAGACTTGCGGTTGTTTTTAAAAAAACTTTTTATTTCAGCTCACTGTTTAGTAACAGCCTTTGACAGTGGTCTAAGTCCACTGTGGTTTGAAATAGTTTTAAACCATGAATTAATTTAGGACTCAACCTCTGTTACATGATCACAAAGTAGTAGTAATTTTTCAAGTTTCAAACCCTTATTTTCTGTTTTATCTCAGCCTATACCATCTTTGAGCCAGCTTTATGTGGAGGGTATTTCTTGTGTTTCTCTTGAGCCACCTCCACCCCTTCCACCTCTTCCCCCTGAAGAGCCTGAACAGCCACCAAAACCTCCATTTGCAGATGAGGAAGAGGAAGAGGAAATGCTCCTAAGAGAAGAATTACTCAAGTCTCTAGCCAACAAACGGGCTTTCAGATCTGAGGTACTCTATAGGTTTTTGAATGTAAACCTCTAGATGGCAATCTTGACCCAAATTTAAATATGATCTGCTAAGTGAGGATTATGGGCTTTTTAATGCTGCCTTTCTGATGACTTAAATTTCTGAATTTTCATCGCCCTCTGCCCATTCCCCCCCCCCAAAAGAAACCAAAACAAAACCCACCCCAGAACACCCTTTGAATTGTAAATTGCAGCTTGTCTTTTATTTCTGAAAGAATTATGAAACTAAAAATTGTGTATTTTCATGGGAATAGGGATTTTATTTTCTGCAAAAAATGTGTGATTTATCAAATGTCAGAAAAGATGACACTTATCTTTGCTTCAAGCTTCTAGCAAAAGGAGTTAGGAGAGGTTAACTGTTCTGGTTTTTGTGGGTTCTTTATTTTGGAGTGACAAGCAAAGTTCGTGGTTTTGAAAAATCGGGTTGCTTGTGACCTCATTAAAAGGTCACAGATCTTTTGCAGCTCATTCTGAGTAACTGGCATATTCTTGCGTGATTTTCTTATATTATTGCAGAATTTCAAGATTTGTCTGATATGTTTGGCTAGTCTACCTAAATTACACTTCCAAGTCCTGTATGGAACAATCTCATTTATGCTTATGTCTTTTAAAATAGCTGTGTATTTTTGTGACTTTTGTATTTTTGTGTGTATTTTTATGACTGTATTTTTGTTTTGTTTTGTTAGGAAACCTCAAGTAACAGTGGTCCACCTTCCCCTCCTGTTCCAGATAATTTGCAGTCTGTGCCAAGAAGCAATCTGTCTGCTGTCAGTATTAATACTGTGTCACAGCCACGGGTACAAAACACAAAGTTTGTTAGAGTACCGAGGCCTCCACGAGCAGTGATCACAGTAAGGAAATATTGGTGCTTTCTGTTAACAAGACTATGAGTTGAAGTTGTCCTCAGTTCAAGTGAACAGCAAAAAGACTTAAGTTTTTTGTAAGACAGCACAAAATGGTGGAGTTTCAGTTAAACATTTGAATTATTAGTAACTTTGAAAATGCATGTGCTGTTCTAGAAAGAATTTGACACTGAAGTAAGAATTTACAGCTTAAGAGAGCATCAAAACATGCCAGCACTCATCTGAACTAAAAGAGACTGTAAATACAGTTCAATTAATTTATTTTCCAGATTAGCACAGACTAAAGGGTGCTGCTCAATGGTAGTTTAGCCAATCTAATCGCTGTTCATTGCCAAGAAAGAAGTGGTCTTGCTCCTTCTGCTGCTGGCCAAATGGTGTCTCCCTCTTTTTTTTTTTTTTCAAACTGAGGTCTGGAGCATCAGTCTTGTTGCTTAACTTAAATTTAATGTGCTAAATTGCTTAAAAAACTAACCGGAGGGGGTGGGTGGAAGTACGTTTCCTTCTAGGGGGAGTTGAACTTGCTCAGTGAACAGTGTATGAGCATCAGAGGTAGCACAAAAGTGGTGGCAGATGGCATGTCTGAGGGTGGGAGACAGGAGAGAGTATTCTTCAGGCAGCAGCAGGCTTCGTTACATTGACCTTCATTTGAATGGTCATGGGAGGTATGTGCAGGTAGCATTTGATTTGTGATGTCTGCAGTCTCCTTGGATTGTGGTTATAAGAACATATTTGCCTGTGTTATGCCAAACTAGAAGCCCATGTAGTCTACTGTTCCGTTAATGACAGTGAATGCTACACAGCGGACAGTTTGTGATTATTTTAACACCACATTTTACATAGCTTGGTTTGTTGTAGCTCTTTCCTATGCCGATTTTCTAATGAATAGTATGGCTGCGTAATTTTTTGCGTTTCTGTCAGTGGATATTGTCTCTAAAACTTTTTTTACTAAATTTGGAGGAATGTATAGTATCTTTGGGGCTATTGTATCACTATCAACTCTAGCTGTAGCCGGCCAACAGCTTGCTTGCCCATAAATACAGATTGTATGATCACTTGGTCACCTGATTGGGAAAAAAAAAGCTTAAGATGGTGGAGACCTGTATACTCCTTTTTTTGGTCATTCTAAGGCCTGCTTTCCTTTCTGTAGGAAAATGGTGCTCTTAAGTTTACAGAGAATGTACATGTTTTTTCTGTACCAATCTTCATAATCTACTTTAAATTCTAGATATAACTAGAGTAACTGTTCAATTTGGGCATGCTTATATCCTTTCTATAGTTGCTTCACATTTACTTATATTTCTGAGTGTTCCTATGTTTAAATATTAAACCTGCTCTGAAGAAACCCCCTTAAATTACCACATATTCTGTTGTCCTGAGACTTCATTAATTGCTGTTGCATAAATGAAGGAGAACATATGTTACTGAGGAGCTGTTGGTTTGTTTTAGTAATCTGATAAATGTCTCTTATCAGCTGTATATTATGTAAGTGTTAAAAAACCTGAAAATGAAATGTAGTGCCTGTTGCTAACGATGGTTAGCTTATTAATACCTCGTATTTGAATCAGCTACCTTGGTTATGGCATTTTTTCCAAAATGATTATAGAAACAAAGCCTTTTACATTTCTTAATAATTTTTTTAATAGCTTGGGATATAGAATATTTCTATATAAAATAAGTCAGTGTATGGCCAAAAAAGTCTTGCAGAAGACTAGTCACAAGGTATTTGTCTTCTGTGAAAACAATATGAATTACTCCTGTTAGTTTAAGCTTTTAGAAACAACTCGAATTGAATGCTTACGACTTTTTAAATTTTTGTAGTATTTGGTACTTCTTACTAGAGCATAAAAAATGTGAACTCACGAGAATTTAATTTTGAACTTAAAAACTGATAGCTTTTCTGTGAGCATTTTTGGACATACCCAAAAATTAAAAAATCACAGAGGTATATAAAATGCAGATTCTTCAGGTTTTTTAAATAGAATTTCATTGTTTTGGGGGCTTGGTAGCTTTTGAATGTTTGAGTATGCTGTACCTTATTTCAGAAGAGGTTTTCTTTCTATAAACCTCTGTGGAGCTGAGTATCTCTGCGTAGTGAAATAGCCTACAGACACTGGTTTGCTTTGTCAGCGATATCTTGTAACCCTTTTTCAAAGTAGTCATGGACACGCAGGGATCTGTTCACCACAAATTGAAAATAATGTCTTGGAACATCATGGAGAGAGATCTGCTGTTACAACTGGGGCTGTGGTTCCCCTGCAGTCGAAGTTAAAAGCACCCTGTCAGCTTTGGTCTTTTAATACCAAGAGCTAGCGCTAGGGAAGTGTATCTGGCATCTGAAGATGAGAAGGGTGGCGTGCCTTGCCTGATTAATTTAGGCTTCCATGGAGCTACAGTCAGAGGATATTTGTAAGGAGAGGACCAGTGCCTTGTCCTGCTTTCTTGCACCAATATAAACTGGAATTTCACCTAGCTATGCTATGGTGGTGCCAAAATGCAGGAGTAGTAAATATAATCCTTACTCTAAGAACTGTCCAGAAAGAGAGTACAAAAAAGAAACAGTTGTGGAAATTGGGTATTTTTCACTTTAAAAGAAAAAAAAGGGGGGGTTGTTTGGTGTGTGCTCTAAAAGACGCTTAGAGCTTTGAAAAGGTCCTGTCCTGAGATAGAGGTTAATTGTATAACTGTAATTGTACAGACCTACACTGGGAGATGGGAAGAGCAGTCCTGGAAATGTGAACTAAGTTGCTGCTTTTCCAAGCTGTAACTCCAGAGCATTTGAGGTTAATCTAAATTATCTGCATCTTTCTTTGTGCTGGAACTGGCAGTCATCTGATCTACAGTGAGCTGTTTCAGTTAGTGTTGTTGACAAAAAGTGATTAATCTTTTTTCATATGTTCTTTATGTACTGTTGATGTTCTGCCAATTTAACTGCCTGAGTGGCTCACTGTAAGGTCAGCTAAGTATAACTGTGGGACAAGAGGCATCACAACTGTGTGGCTAAAAGACGAGGGAGTTCTGGTATGTCTGCTGCAGCATTTCTAATGCAGTCTTGATTCATTGTTACCTCTCAGTTACTTAAAAAAAAAAATTGCTTGCAAATAACAGATGATAATTTTTATTACAATTGAAATAATTCATGAAGTATAGGAAACAAAGGTTTGAGACTTTTTTATGACCGTGCAGATGTAAATATGCTACAGGTACTTGGAAATATTGAAAATGTTGGAGTACCTTTCATGTTACAGTATCAAGAATTGGTATAGTATCTCCGTCTTTTAGTGGAGATGCACAAATACTTTTTTTCTTATAATGTGGAACTGATGTGCCATGCTAACAAAAAGAGTTAACCTTTTTCTCTGCTAGTAAATATGTGCTTAGTTGTATCTGTCTAACTTTTTCTTCTTGCTATAAAACTTTTTAAATTCTCCCCACAGCTTCCAAAACACAAGTCTGTTGTGGTTACACTAAATGATTCAGACGATAGTGAGTCTGATGGAGAGCCATCTAACTCAACTAACAGTGTGTTTGGAGGACTAGAGTCTATGATAAAAGAAGCAAGGAGGAATGTTGAGGTAAACTTTATCAGCATTTAATAGATTTATTTTGTAATGAATTTGCTTTGTATATGGAATTTAAGCTTTAGAAATTGGTCAAGAAATATTGGATTACATGAGAAATGTGAAAGAGTATATTACTACTATCTGGACCATTACACTGGAACTTCGATTGCACAAGCCTAATTAAAATTATTTTTTGGTTAAGATGGCAAACTGCAGATAGAATCTGCAATATATTTTGGCTTAATTTTTTCAATTAAAATTCAGTGTGTATTTAACTATTAGCAAAAAAGTATTGGCTTAAAAGATCTGATTAGCCTTGAACTGCTTTAAGTTTGTGCTGAAATGCTTCTTAAAAATAGTGATTAATAGCTGTATTTTAAGTTAGTCTGACTAGTATTGATTCGAATCTTGTTGTACAGGCCTCAAAAATCAAAGCCCCTCCAAAATCAGAAAAAGAAAATGATCCAATGAGAACTCCAGAGGCTCTGCCAGAAGATAAGAAGATAGAATACAGACTCTTAAAAGAAGAGATTGCCAGGTACAACTGAGTTTCATTGTTAGTGAAATGTATATTCTCTGTAGTCCTTTACTAGTCTATTTTTGTAACTGGAAGGAAAATCCGAGATTCAAAACCTTGCCATTACCTTCAGGTTTTTCCCCCCCACTCAATTTTTAATAAGACAGTATAGAAGTCTGAAGAAAGTCCTTGGATTTGAACTAACTTACCATAATTGATTGCAGTTGTGGAAAGTTCTTTTTCTTTTAACTTCAAATCTTATCCTGCTACTTTTTTTGAAGACTTTAAAACTGTTAGGAGTAGACTGCGAAATTAATATTGAAGCTGCTGAACGTCTTTACTTTTAATATCTGTTTTAGTCGTGAGAAGCAACGCTTAAATAAGTCTGATCCATTGAAGAACAACTCGTCCCCTGCAAATTCTGATGGTGAAGTTGATGGAATTGGGAGAATAGCAGTAGTGACAAAACAAGTTACAGAAGCAGAAGCAAAGCTTAAGAAAAACAGGTATGTGTTTCACTGTCATGTTATACCTTGTTTGCTTAGGATGAAAATTGTAAATAATTTTTCTGAATGTGTAGCATTAAAGTACAGCTAAGGATTGTTTTTCTGTTGTCTTCAACTATTTGGTCTTGAATTCTGTTGCTGTATGAAAGGAATTGTGGTGTTTGGTAACATTTAGGTATGGCTTGGCATGCTGTTTTCGGCTGTGTTTACATTTAGTGACTAGATCATCATCTGTGCCACCCAAGAACTCTGAAATATGAAAAAATAAGTGTGCTTTTCACAAGTCGGTACACTTTGAAGGTAGCATGTTTCAGTGGGATATGCCTGATACGTATAAATGAATGAGTGTTCCTGAAGAATAGGTATGGTGTTTGAAGCTTTTCCTGTACGCCTCTCCTCTTTTAGTATGCCTCTTGTTTCTCACCTTTTTTCCAAGTTACTGTAGAAAATGAAAGTTCTTGGCATCCTTCTCTGCTTATGTTGGC
>VXBO01003959.1:0-10982 GCA_013400135.1 Rhinoptilus africanus
GGTATCTAGATAAATGAGTTAGATTTTAAATGGGACTTCCAAAGAAAAAATTCCAACCGAAGTCTTCCTACAGACAAGAGTTCCAGTATTCCCGGTATGCTTTTCTTCTCCTAACAAACTTAAAAGTAAAGGCTATTACTCAATATTCCAGGTTTTACTGAGAACAGAAGCATGAGGTAAAAGATAGGTGTGATTTTTCTTTACTGGCATAACTAACTCACACATTTCACTGATGCTTACCCCATCCTCTTTCTTACCTTAAATTCTTTGCTCTTTGCCCGAGACCCATCTCTGTATAACTGTTCTAACAGCCACAAAGAAGTAAGGACAGCAGCTGATGATGTCTTCACATGTATCATTGGGAGAATCTCTTCTAAGGAATCTTGTTTATTGGAACCACAGAGCAGTCTTTTATCAGACCATCTGATCATCCACTCGAGCAGTTTTGCAATATTGCTCAATTTACCCATCAATTCTACAACTACTTCTTCTCCTGGTACAATATCAACTATATCAACAGTTTTGTAAATGTATTTAGAAGTTGCCTGAGTTTGCAGGCTAGAAAAAGAATGGTTAGGAAAAGTCTGGCTTGCTGGTGCAACAGTGACTCCTTGGTTGTCACTGTGAACTCTGTAAATTGACTTCTGTTTTAAACCAAATAATCCTTCATTTTGTCCTTTCATTGGGTTATGCACAGAAGGTCCTGTTGTCTGTATAATGGAATGTACAACGGTTGGATTTTCCAAAATATTTTGGTTTTCATTACAGACAGACACTGTTTCAGGACCACAAGGTGCTAGGGTGACAGAATAGCAAGACCCTGCCCTAAACACACTCTGGCTTCTAGTTTTGCCTTGTCGACGTTTTAGTGTTGTATGAACATCAAAAAAGAGAGAGTTTAATTCATGCTGTCGAAGAAGTCCAGAAAAGCTAGTAAGAAAGGGAATTCCAACGTCAATGTACTTTATCAGGTCTCTCTCAAGAATATAACTCAAAAAGAGTTCTAAAAAATTAACATATTCATCATCATCACGTTCNGAAACAAAGCATCAGAAAGTGTATCTGCTGTGTCAGCATCACTATATACCTGAGGATTCTCAAGATCAGTAAGTGTGCTTCTGCTTAGACTAGGGCCTAAAGAAAATCTGTCAAAACAGTGTTCCTCATTATCTGCTGCTCCCTCCTCTGCCGGCTCCCAAATATTAATTTCTATAGGGCCTATATTCCTTATTACACGTCTCAAGGCCTTCATTCTCCCTTTTTCTGTAGCCTGTAGAACAACAGACATCATTTCTTCACTTTCAGGACCTACCAAAAGAAATAAAACCAAGAGATTTTAAATGCAAACTTCTCAGTTTTCAACTGTCCTCTCAAATTGAGCCATCAATGAACTTGGAATCATCACAAATTACAGACATTTAGAAATACAGACAGAAACTGTGATAAAGTGAAGAAACACCACCAACTCGGAAGTCATGATATTCTGTTATTGGTATAAACATACCAGAGAGAAATCACAGAATTTGCCACAAAACTCTCTCAAAGTTGTCTAGCTGAAAACTGTAATAATTGTTTTACATGGGCTATGAAAGAAGGTATTGTGACAAGTTAATTAATAAGTAGGATAAAAAAGAAAGTTCTGAAGAAGCATGCATGTTACCTTTAATAACACTGTGTCTGAGTCGCTGCTGAAGTCCATTATATTTATCTCTTAGTGGAACTCTTATATCTTCAGGATTAGGAAATGCTTTTACGAAAATCTCTGCCACCTGCACAAAATAAAGTATTGTTTCAAGTAGCTAACACATAAGTAAGGTATAATTTCCAACAGAACTTACACCTTTAGAAAGTCTAACAAGTAGGTTTTAGAAGGAGGAGAAACATTTGTGATAATCTCTATTGCTTATGTTCTAGCTTTAACGTCTTTTACCTTTTTCTCTGGTGGCAATTCTCCAAGCAGACTCAAAATTATATCTTGAACTAATTCCTCATTATTCATGAACCTGCAGAAAGGAAGCATTCGACAAGCCCACTCCACTGCATTCAGACAATGCTCAACTACGGAGGCATCGTATTCGTTCTTCTTCAGATCCTAAAAAAAACCACTTTGCTACAGAAACACTAATTGATATGAACAATGCATTTCAGTTAAATTATTCACACATTGTAAATTGTAATGATTATTCCCTAACCAACAGAAAATAAAAATCTCTAACTTAACTGCCAAACAGAGAAGTATACAATGCTAGGAGACAGATCAGGGTTGTAAAGGACCATAACTTATACTAAAAAAAAGATAGAAAAAAAGGAGCTTTTTTTGAACCAGTTTAGGAAGTAATTCCATTAACACGCTGATGAAGAGTCTGTTTGCAGTCATTTAGAGTACAACCTGATGACTTGACTGAACAGGCTGTAACTGATTAAATATACTGAATTAGCAGGTGAAGTAATAATTTTACTGTGCCTTAAACTGATCACAAATTCTTCCCTGTGAGCAAGACATTTAAGCCAGCCAGGAAGCTTTTAAGATGGATCAGTTTACTTTGAAACAATCAATGGTTTCTATCTCATTTGCCACTGTTACACAAAGCACAGAAAAACTGGACTATTCTACTTTTAGAAACAGGGTCACCCTGTTTATTTGAAGCTTGATTTTTCTGGTGAAGAGAAATTTTGGATTTGCCTTAAGAAGGAAGCAACCTTTCCTAAGGACAGCTGAGTTGCCAGACCAGATAGGACAAAAATCAACATCTGTACTGTCACAGAATATATGACAAGTATCATGCAAGTAGTTTCTTTCTTCTTTGACCTCTGACATCAATCGATGATGGTATAAGTAGAAAAAACATGATCAAATTTTAATATTTTTCATTATTCTTTTTGAAAGCTACGTATATTTAGTGCATCAAAGAAATATTTTGGTGTATCAAGTATATATTGGTCAGGAAACACCCAAAGTATCTTAATCTAATGAAAAAAAAAAAAAGTATTAAATACTTAGGTAGACCACAGCTGTAGAAACTATTGCTCTTCTCGCAGTATCTCTTTAATTATCTGAGTTAAACACCAAGCAAAAGCCCAATAGAAATACTATTAGAAATATGTAGTTCACATGGACAGCACTATCCTGTAACATCAAAAACTTACTGCACATTACAGCACTGTTCTAATTTTGTCCTGTTAAGCAAATAAAAGTCCTTACATAAATATACACCATACTTTTAGAATTTTTCTTATAGCTTTATGCAATTAAAATGTACCTTTTAGTAATATAATTACCTTATGATTGTTAATGTTTTCCCTTGCAGTTTGGTAGCGCCTACAGTTGTCAGATAATCTTTCACGAACATGAAACATCCAACACAATGCACATAGCTCTCTGAACCAACCTATAACATAAACATGGTGAGATGCTATTTAAATACATGAAATAAAACTGCTTGAGATTTTTAGCTGGAAGAAAGGAATTCGCATTATCTTAGCAGTAGGTAAAGAAAATAATTACTCAACAGTGTTTTCAACAATGCTCTGTAGTCCCACTTAGTGTTCATGTTCTTTCACATCTGGCAGATCTATTACACACACCACAATCCAGAACAGCAACTTTCAGACTAAGAGTTTTCAAAAGTAACATAAAAGCTAGAAAGAGAACAAGTTTCTGCCCACATTATGGTATATCATTTCAAGCTAATAAGAGCTTCTTTGCACCCATGGATTCTCACTTATGTTCTTTTTCCAGCTCTAAATTATTCTATTTTATTGCATACACACCTAAAATTTTACAGGTAATATCATCAAACTGACGGTCTTCAGAAGATGTACATTTGTAGAAAACAGTGCGGAAATTGGAGTATCGAAGCAAAGTCTCTGGGAATGGACTTAGCGAAGGAAGAGAACCTTTCATTCGAATCTATAGATAGTAAAAATGAATGAATAAATAAATACATAAATAATCAATCAATAGATCGATCAAAATGTAAATAAAAATCAGTTAAAGCTTTGTATGTATCACTGCTAAATGTACAGCCTTTCAGTTATTAGCAGAATACTACCAAATAAGAATTCCCTTAAGCTTGCTTTCCATTTTCTTCAGATCAGTAGTCTGAAAATTCATTTAAAGTGATACGTTTAGTACGAGCTATGGTACAAAAAAATGCTTTTGTTTACATGGTACTCATGATTACCATGAAATACAAGAGCAAAAATGTATAAAAAGAACTAAGACTACAACTAAGAAACCAGTTTAATCCAACACAGCCCAGGCTGCTGTTAACCAAGGCAGACTAGTTTTCCCTCCTGTTTCACCTCCCTTTGCCAGCATTAAGCATGTGACCATGCAATGAGCAGAAGGAAGAAAGTATTTGTCAGTCAGACCAGTTCCTGATCTGAATCATTGCATGAGAGCTGGTGCAGGGGCACTGAGGGAAGGCAGACAGTCACATGCACCTCGTTCTGTAGCAAGTCAACCTTCTTTAAGCGGCTGTGTAACAATGACCTAAGAAAATCCTGAGTTTAGGCAAAAATTTTGAATCAATATATTCTAAGCTTGGTTCTGTGCAAACAAAATGCACATGAGCAGAATGAGATCTTTTAAGTCCTGTGCTCTGTGCACTAGGATGATGGCCTTACCAGCAGTCAGTATCGTATTCTCTGTTATATATTCAACTGTAAGTGATCCAGAACACACTTCAGTTAACAGCTATAAGTCCCAATTAAAATCACCTTGTTTCTTTCACACGGAGAAAGAAATGAGTTTGTATGTTACAAAGTAAGTATAGAAACATATGTAGAAGGAGACGTTTTATGAAGTAGATACCATATATATATATATAAGTTCTGGTTTCCTAAAAGAACTGAACATGGAGTGTAAAACTAGAAGACATATATAAACCATGACACCGAAGTCCAGATGTGACTGAACACTTCTGTAATGCAATTTCAAACTTGTCAGCAATATTTACCACTGATTACAAAAAACCACAAGTTAAATGCTTACTTTCTGCATAACTTTTCTTGTCCATTTCAGTTGTGCAATATACCACGGTGCTGCAAGGCAGGAACAACGAGCCGCACGGAAGAGCAAGATAATTCGCTGAAAAATTGCTGACACTTTCTGACGACATTCTCTCTCAATTTTCAAAAGAATGTCATTGCAGTCTTCCTAGAAAATACAAATTCCAAGACAAAACCAAGCCCACAAATTAGAAAGGACATATACAATAAGGAATCTGACCTAAACATTTTTTCTGCTCCTAAGAATATTTCCCTTCCTCTTTAGAGAATAGATCTTTCATGGAAAAAGCAGAGGCATGCATACTTTCTTATCACTATGGTGCTACTTAAGTAAGAGAAGAGATATGGAAAAAACAAGAGAGAAAAATAAGTTCCAAGAAATCAGAATAAAGATCATGATTATTTCATAAACACATTCAAACAAAGACCCAGGAAACTTCTGTCGTGCATACTTACTTCACTGAGAGAAGCTGGCTGAGGACAATATAATGGCGGTGCTGGAAGATAAAGACCATCTGGAACTAAACCATACAATTTTCTGCTAAGATCTTTGGCAGAATCCATCAAAAGCTGAAATGTCTCTGAGAGAATATCAGCATCTGCCATAACAGCTGCTTTCAGTAGTTCTTGTATTGAACTATAAAGAACATTTGCATCTTCCTCTTCAATGGGGTCTATAAAATGTTAAGCACAGAAGCCAATAAATTAATGGACTCAATTAACACATAGCTTTCATTCTGAAATCACGAGGCTACATTCTCAGAATTTGTATTTGTCTATTACAATGTAAACATTGCATCTACTTGCTTTAAGATAAGATCCCTCACATTTGAAAATAGTATTCAATTATTAATTTCAGGTTTTGACACATTAAGGGGAAAGCTATTGCCTTTCTAGATAGAGCACTGAACTTTTCAGCCATGCATTTGCTTGGCATAAAATTCTGGCAAATCATTCTCCCCAAGCAGGCATAAACTAGGTATACTATTAATAATGACTACAACTCTTCAGTGAGTATGATGGTCAAGGAAAACAAAACGTGTATCTGTTTCTTCTCTTCTACATATTATTATCTTTTTTTCCTCACCTCCTAGAAGGAGCAGGACCTTTAACATACATCATTAATTGGTTCCTGAAATTGGCATAACATTGTACTGCTCTACTTCCATTTCCATTTGTACTCCTTCTGCTTGTCTTGAAATTCGTGCTGACCAATCTTTCCACTACCTATCCTACTCAAACATTACTATATACAACACATATCCATGTGTGTGTCTGAAATAAAATCTTTGGAAATTAGTACAAAAGAAGAATCTACACAGTGTTTGGGATATGGCTTAAAGATTAATTAACATCCACCTGCCAAAGGGAACTTGAAATGTGGCTTCCACATACACAAAAAGACAGCAAGGAATACAGATTGTGCCAGTAAACTTTCTGTAAAATGTAAACAAGGACATGTTGATCTAACTAACTGGGGGAGTTTCAGAAGTAAAGTATTAAGTTACGTTATGTGATAAAATACAGACACATACAAAGGAGCACAGAGTCAATAGCAGGTGGGGGAACCTGAATAACACCTTCTACTCACAGTAGAAAAATCAATCCATGAAAGGCCACAACAGCCTCAAACCACAACAGCAAATTATGTGCTCAGAGAAACCGACACACTGTCCAGGTATGAAACCCATCAAGAGGAGCCAATGAAAGTGGCTCTCTTCAGTATATTTTTGCTTAAGAGGGGTTGCTGTCCAGAAGGATAGGACATACTATAGGATGCAGGGGAAGAGCTTTTTGTTATTGCACAAGCCTCACTATGGGACCTTCAGGAAACAAACCAAAGGTATGGCATGGAGTTGTGGCAGCCTCACCTCTGCTAGGCCCTGACAGCATGTCTATTTTCCTGGGTGATGGACTCTCTATTCTGTGTGTCTGTGTATAGGATTTCAAGTGCCAGCAACTGGAGCAGGACCATGGGTCAGAAAACGTGTGTGCCTGGGATGCCAGCAACTGCAGACTGGAGTTAAGTCAAATCTAGTGTCAGCAACTGGTGTGGGACCAAGAGTCTGAGTGCCCACGTATCCATAGTGCCAGCAACTACAGCAAGTGAAGCTAAGTAAGAGAATGTGTGAGTGCTAGCAAGTATCAAGTCAGACTAACTGACGAGTGAGCGAAGCACCCTGGGAGCTCGGGGTGTGCGCATGTCGCTCTTGCAACAGTAAGACCGCAGAATTGGCAGTGAGTGGAAGGACCAGCCAAGACCTAGCCAACTGCTGGAGAAACGACTGAGAGACCTGCTTATGTGTCTGCATGTCTCTAAGGACAAGACAATGGTATCTGGATACTGGAGAGACCAAGGGAATCATGACCACTTGCCAGAAAGACAGTGTGCCTAAGGGTGAGCAACCTGTCAGGATAGAAGATCCCAGAGCAGCACGCTACTAGATGGACTGCATATTCTAGGCCAGCTACTGTGGGACTGCATAGACAGTATGTGGACTGGGCGAAAAGAGGGTATCTGTGTGTGGGTCTGTACCAGAAAAGAGAGTGGGGCTGGAGCTTTGGGGGCTTGTATACGCAGATGCCAGCAACTGTGTCTAAGCCACAAATACAGGCATGTATATGCAGACCTTCAACCTCACCAGAAAGAGAAGGAAAGAGGGTGGGATTGTTGGGGCTGTTTGTGCGAGTGCTGAGCATGTCTGTACGGTGTTCTGTGTGTTCAGCTGTATAAAGGTGTATGTGCCGACAGGGAATACATTCTCAGCCTTGCTAGCTGTTGGACATGGTGGGATGGAGCTGTCAGGCTAGGAGATACCACCCCCCTCCTCTTTAACAAAGAGGAAAGGCAAAAATTAAAACACCATCATATAACTAATTTTATGTATGATGGTATTTTCCCTGCTGTTAACACATTCACATTTGCTTCAGGGCATTTTTTTATTTTAATGAAGCTTCAGTTTTCTTCCAAAATGTAGTTACTTAACGCCAAGGTTTTGGCTGATACACACAAAGAAGACACAATTGATAATACAGCCCTTTTTGGAATGATCAAAGCCAAACCCTAAACCCTTATAAAATTAAAGTATTTGAATACATTATAACAGCAATGCAAATATTGGAGAAGATGAGGTAATTGTTTCTTTTTAATACAGTGTACAACACAGAATGTGCAATGAAATAACATGAAAAATAAACACCATCATTTATAATTTTATGTACCTGTAAACTGTTTGTATCTAATACATCCTGATGTTTCAGAAGTAACTGGCTGTCCTAACAAAGACTGTAACTTTTCCTGAAAAGTCTGCATTGGTGATAAGCTTAATGGCAGGTGATGCTTTGTGTTTTTCAGTCTGAAAAGTATAACAAGAAACTGTTAATGACAAAGTAAAACGCACAGATAATCTAATGAAGCTCTGTTAAATGAACATTTAAGACAAAATAGCTAATCTTGACATACCAGGTCTACACCTACTAGGAGTATGGGAATATAAATTTCTGAGGCAAAGGATATGCCTTGCTACAATAAACTTCATTGAAGTAACATTTATAACCAAATACAACATGCTAAATCCAAACTCAAATTTACCTTGAGAACTCATCAGAGTTCTGACAATACAGCTGGTAGGCCACACCAATTGATACAGACAGTTTCCAGTCCCCAAGTCTGTGTGTAAACCACACAGCCTCTGGAATGATTCCACCAATAAAGAGCAAATCAAGAGCATATTCAGCTGTCCACACAGATGAAAGGTTCTGGTCCCTGACAGCTCTGGTAACCAAAGAGTGTTGCAATGGAATAATACGAGCAGGTAAGTCTGTGACAAAAAACACATTTGAAAGTTTAAATAAATGTGCATGCTATTAGATGAATAATCTAGAATTCATATGTTCACATTGCTTCTGGATTCATTTCAGAGTACAACTGCTCTTCACTTTATGAGAGGCACAACGCAGGCTTTAACTGCAGCAGGCAGATGCAGCTCACACTACGATACAATAGCAAGGTCAGTGCAGGCTATTTTTCTGCTTAATAATGTAGGATATGCAAGCACAAGCGAGACTTGTGTATTACTCTTACTTTAAAGATTTAATCACATTGATGGAACATTTGCAAGCATGGTACATATGCTTAGGATATTCCAGAGGACACAACTGAGGTAAGCTGAAATTGTGAGAGTTTTCATAGTGTACCCATGTTCTTTATGCTCACTGTGCTGCTTATTGCACAAGACAGAAAGCTACAATGTATTTTTAAGAAAGAATAGTACAGTATTTTAAGAGAGTGTATCAAGAAAAACTGAAGACAAATTTAGTGTCCCTTTGTTTCTCGAGGTTCAGATCTGTTTTCCAATGTTTTACGTCCTAGTTTTCCTGCCGAGGTGCTGATCAACATTAACTCTAAGAAGTTATTTGCTTCTCTCACAGTTGCTGTTTACTGTTGAGGCAATGACATTACTTAGGGAGATATTCACACTAATCCAGCTTGTGCAACACAATTTTTCCAAGATTGTCTCACCATGTACATGGATCGTTGACTAATACAAGTATTAAAATGAAGCTCTGATTTTGTAGGTTTTACCTGGAAAGTTGTCCAGTTAAAATATCCCAAAGACCATGAAGAAATATATACCAGTGTATGCTGTAGTACAGAAACATTAAAATTGTCAATGTATTCAAACATACTGCAGAAAATCTGATCAATCAAAATAAGTTAATATTGCAAGGAAATATCTGACATTATCATATGAACCTACTAGTAAAGCACTTACAATACTGCCACATAAATCTTCATTCCTGTGGACATGAAATCACTTTGAAAAATTAACTCTGAAACCAAAAATTTCCTAACCAGGAAAATCTTTAAACAGAATCTCTTGCAGAAAATTGATAAACCACTCACTGTGATAAATACTATTTCTCAGAATAAAGCTGAAATGCAGGACTTAAACTAACAAGTACTACTTGGGTTCAACAACAAACCAACTTGACATTGCCAGCTGTTCCGATGACACGATGTCTGAGGCATTTTGGCTTCCAAGAGCTCATCTGTCAAATAAGCAAAAAATGCTTTCCTCTGGCTTTTCAGTTTGGGTCGCACTATATCACAGATCCAATTCAACTATTTGTTACACACTGCTTTTGTCTCACTTTTGGGAGGATCAGCGTCAGCCAGAGCTACATCTTTAGGCAAAACTAGCACAAGGACCATGAAATTCTAATATTGCCTAATGTAGGTGAAAAAAATACAGCATCCTTTTACATAAGTATCATATTTAGATCATTTACCTCAAAGCATAGGAAAAAAAAAAGGGCGAGGGGGAAAGATTAATGTATTGGGAGGCAGCCCCGAAGGCTGGACATTCTTCAAGAAGGAAATCTGAAAGGCTCAGGAGCAGGGTGTCCCCATGGGCCAAAAGTCAAGCCAGTGGGAAAGAACAGTAGCCTGACTGAACAGAGAGCACTGACTGGAACTCCAGAAAAAAAAAAAGTTTATGACCTTTGGAAGAATGGGCAGGCCACTCAGGAGGACTACAAGCAGGTTGTGAGGTTATGCAGAGAAAAAATTAGCACAGCCAAAGCCCAACTATAACTTAATCTGGCTACTGCTGTAAAAAACAATAAAAAATGTTTCCATAAATACATTATCAATAAAAGGAGGACTACGGAGAATCTCCATCCCTTACTGGATGAGGGGGGAAACATCAGAACAACAGCTGAGGAAAAGGCTGAGGTACTTAATGTCTTCTTTGCTGCAGTCTTTTAAGAACAGTTGTTCTCAGGACATCCAGCCCCTTGAGCTGGAAGGCCGAGATGGGGAGCAGAATGAAGTCCACATAGTCCAAGGGGCAATGGTTAGTGACCTGCTGCACCACTTAGACAATCACAAGTCTATGGGTACGGATGGGATCCACTCAAGGGTAGTGAGGGAGCTGGCACTTTCCATCATTTATCAGCAGTCCTGG
>VXBO01003963.1:0-186404 GCA_013400135.1 Rhinoptilus africanus
TCTGTAGAGCCTTCCTACCATCAGGCACAACAACGCTCCCTCCTAAGTTGGTGTCACCTGCAAACTGACTGAGGGTGCATTCGATCTCATCTAGATGATTGATAAAGATATTAAACAGAACAGGTCCCAGTACTGAGCCCTAGGGAATACCAGTTGTGACCAGCCACCAACCAGATTTAACTCCATTCACCACAACTCTTCGGGCCTGGCCATCCATCCATTTTTTTACCCAGTGTTGAGTACATCCATCCAAGCCACGAGCAGTGAATTTCTCCAGGAGAATAACGTGGGCAACAGCTTTACTAAAGTCTAGGTAGACAACATCCACAGCTTTTCCCTCATCCACTGCCTTTCCCTCATCCACCAAATGGGTCACTTTGTCATAGAAGGAGATCAGGTTAGTTGAGCAGGACCTGCCTTTCATAAACCCATGCTCACTGGGCTTGACCAGCTGTTGTCCTGTACATGCCGTGTACATGCCAATGGTTTGCTCCATAACCTTCCCCAGCGCCAAGATCAGATGGACAGGCCTGTATTTCCCCATATACCTCAGACCACAGCGGCACTCGATTAAAGAACCCAAAACTTTACAGAGATGAAATGGCACTTCTCATCTTATGAAATACAGTAAGAAGCTAGCCCATAGAACATGTTACCTACTAAAAAACCTACTGCTACTGAATAATTTAGCCAAGCTAATAAACTGACTTGGAATTCACAAGATGAAATACTGTGTCACACAACTGTGATTTTCCTTTCAATAATTGTTCATGCCACTGCCAGATCATTACAGGTGAGGCGAAAACAGTATTTCAGATTAAATCCAAGTGGACCAACAACCAAGCTTGAGCACCTGCCCAGCCTTCAGCCTTTTCCATCATGGCCACCACGTACTGGAGCTAGAATTAGGAGACAGTCTTTTCTGGCAACATTTGAAGTCTAACAGCTGTCAAGTACTTTCAACTTGAAGAGAAAGTAAAAGAAGAGAAGAGAAAGCTTGTGGCCCCCAGCCACATCAGCACCACTTCTCCTTTTGCTGTCTGCACTGCCTGAAAAGAAGCTGCTCTAATCCCCCAGTACCTCCCACTGGCCACATTTTCTGCTTTACTTCCCCAATTATCTGCTCCTCAGTCCCCATGATACACCCAATGGAGTATGTCCCACGACCAAGTGAGCAGCACTACCTCAGAGGAACTCTTGCTGTGATTGTTTCAAAATTTGTCCTCAAGAAACAGCACCACCACCACCAGCACAGCCTTTTATATCAAAAAGTCTATCCTGTGCTCTTCTGGTTGGAATGACATTTAAATTCCTCATTTTCTCAGAGGCTGAGAAGTCTGAGGACCAGGTCATGAGAGCAAACGTGTATCTGTTTAAGCAATAGTTTAAAACCAGTCACCTGGCTCTTCATACCCAGCTGTGGAAAGCAGATACCACAAACTGTAGGATCAATTTTTATATTTAAATATCTTACAGACATATGACAACTATTCAAAATCTGATTAAGACCCAAGATACCAACCCAAAACAGTATCTGTTGTGTTAAGAAGTAGACAGCAAGACGAGGATCATCTGAAATGGACAACTGGGAAATCACAAGTCCATCATCTACAATATTAAGTGTGGTACAACAAAGCCATGCTGGGCTGCTTTCAAAAGAATTATACTTTTATATACATGTATATAACCTTCCTTTCTTTGGTACTAAACAGTTTATAAAAATTAAATCAGTATTGCCTTAAAAGTGATGGTAAAATGTTAGTTTTGATGTTGTGAAAATAATCCTTATTTACTGGAAGTGCTTTATCCATGCATTTTGTAAATGCAGGATCCTCCACGTTCCTGGCTTATATAAATACTAAACATTGCACTTAAGGTTTTTTTGTAAAGCTTTCCTGTTCTCATTTCTATAAATGGGAATGGCAAAGCAAAAGCAGACTCAAGTTCAGACACAATCCTTCTCTACCAAGGTAAGGAGAAAGTATCAGTATTGTAAAAGGAAGGGAAGTAAGTACCACTTATTTATGGATATTTTTAACACTTTCTGTTTCTAAAATTTTTTCGAACACAGGCGAGAGCTCTACTCAGTTCTCCAGAACTTACAGAACCAAAGATTTTGGTACAAAACTGATTAAAATCTGCAACACCATTTTCCTTTCAATAATTGTTGTCACACAAGATACCACGATTAATTTAACTCGCGTGTTAAATTAAGCTCTTTCATGAAATAATACCAACCAATTAACAGGTTCAGAGAAGAAACAGTCATTCATCTCACGTCAAAGATCTGGTCATTTGGAGGACAGCTCACAACATAACCGTCACCATGTCAATACTTGTAAACTCCTGCCATGACTGACTCATTAAACAGCCTTCCTTCTTTCTTCATTTCTACAGAGCAGAAGAAATAGGTCTTCCCTTTGTCTCCAGAGTAGAGGGTTGGGTTAATTTTTTTAAAATTAATTTTGTATTTGTTTGCTACCTTGCGCAGGTCACTGAGATGGACAACACGAACCACCAGGGCCTTCACATAGAACTAAGAATTATGATGGACAGAACACACCGCGTATTTATTTGTTAAATGTGCATTAGGTAAGAATGCAACCGCCTATGTATTTAGTAAAACGTATCACAACCACTGTACGAGACACTCCTAGAAACATTTTTCTTTTTTACCTGGTCGTAATGTATACAGGCCTTTCACAATATTTGCCATGGTTGAAGGAGTTATTTGAAACGGAGTTGACTGAGCTTCCAAAAGTAAAGCTGAAACAAAAATTAAGAGAATTAACCATTTTTCTAATCAAGAAATACAGGTTCTTACACATACATTTTTGTATCAAAGAAATACAGTAGCTGTGCTTTTTTTGTTATCTGATGTCCTCAACAAAGGAAAGAGCCAGGTATCTGATTGACAACTTAATTCTCAAAACATCACCTTTAAATAAAAGTATTCTGTTCAAATTATGTATGATGAAAATGTGAAATAACTTATTTTTCATCCATTTTCAGACAGGTAGCAGAAGCTGTGAGGAAAAACCAAGCAAGCGATGGCTCTAAGCATCCAGATGCAGAACTGAAGTAAACTATTTCTTTTTAGAAGGACCCTCATACTGAGTGTGATAAACAACTAGAGAGCCATAAATCATCGCTTTAGAGTATTTAGCATCTTGTCCATAAAACTAAGGCTGGATTGAAAGTCTATGAATGAAGTACAAGTACTATAAAAAAAAAGTAAAAATCAAATAAGAAAAGTTGTTCTTTTAAACCCAAGTGAACATTTCTATTTCATTTTTGGTATCTTCTGTAGTAAACATTGCAATAATTGCATCTTCCTCTTGATGAAAAATCTACCAATAGCGGATTTACTGCTTATATTACAATATCCAGGCCTTCAACCTGCCTTGCATTTATTTGAGGTTTGTACATTACAGAAAAGAAAAACCAAACCAAAAATAGTAAGTTTTAAACCAACTGCTGCCTTTCAATTTTTATACCTCTACAAAGGAGTTGAGCAGTACACACACGTTTCTGTACCCACTACACAGAGGAGAAACCACCTTTACAATGCTACCTTGTGCTTACACTGTAGAGACCCTGGTTTGTCAGCTTCAGAGCTTCCCCAGTTCTGCCTTCATTGTCTGCCACTAGAGTACTTAACATAAAAAGAAAAATCTTTGGTAGCATGTTCTTCTCTTTGTGAAACTCTAAGTGGCTCACGTAATAGTAAGATTAAAAAGAAAGTATCTTCTCTAATCTCAAATATAACCACCTTGATTACTTGAACTGTTATAGCTGAATTTCTTTTACAAAGAATCATCTTAAAAGTGCTTTCTCCTTTCAGCTGAAGCCTTGAGCGGGCAAGAGCCTGTGATTTGTTTTGTAATGACGTATTTACAGCCTCTTTCCTAAAGACTTTTTGAACAGCCTCTTTGCGGACAGAAAAGTCGCAAATCATAAAATTAAAAAGGGGATAATGCTTTATAAGGAATATATGCAGATAGTAATTCACAATTCATACAGTGCGTGTGTATTTACATATATGTATTTAATTAGACTGTAGCTACTTCAGCATAAGCGCCACTAATAGAATTGTAAAGTGTCAAGAGAATTCTAGATTTGTTCTATTTGTATGTGGACAGCAAATTATGTTCCAAAGCTATGTATTACAAATTATTTAAAATGGAATAAGCCTAAAAGATGAATACTGACTTAAAGGCCACAAGTCCAGAGCTAAAATTTGCTTGAGCATTTTAATAGCTATTAAGAAGTAACTCAATTAACAGAGCTTCTTGATTTTACTCCTGATAAACCAAAAACTGTGCTCTTCAGTAATATCCAAGTTGTAACTAGCAAGAGCAATTTAAAAATATTTCAGAAGCTACTTTATATAATTGTATGTGTAGAAGGCATACTATGGAAGAGAAAGAAGCTGTTGAGAGTTGCTTTGGGGACAAATCCAAGCATTAACGGCCACTGCCCACAGCTACATAACTAACTAGAGGGCATCTGACTGATTGGATATCTCCGAACAACTGGAAAAATGCAGGACATACTTATTCCATCGACAGATGAAATCTGAAATACGGTGCCCAAAACATGAACACAGAGTCGTATGTACTGTCATCTTTCAATTTTAATTTTTTTCAGTAACGTAGAACAAGTAGATGGCAGAGATAAAGAAAAAATTTATTTTATGGTATGTATGGATCAAAGACAATGGGGATGAGCACAGCAGGCCGGTGGCTCACCTCACCCCTCTCAGCCTGTGGTACTGGAGACATGCCGGGGGTGCAAGATTTGCTCCAACCTTTCTCCTTCCCCTCCAGTTAATGAAACCCCTACAGCACTCCCACAGGTTATCCCATAACGTGCTCAAGGTGCTGACCAACAGAACTATTTGTAAACCCAAACACCAGTTTAAGGGGATAGTCCACGCAGTTCACCGTTACAAACATGCAATATTATTTGTCGCTTTTTTAAAGTAATATCGACCCATGAAACTCATTTCAATTGTGATCCCCTGAGATAACGTGAATGGATGTATTTGGAATATAAAGCAAATAAAATGAGCAGACACCTGTTTCTGTTCTAGATCACTGACCACAGCACCTGGCATTGGAAAGGGATTTCATGAATAAACCAGTGGAAGAATTCACATGGAGATCAGTTCTACAGAACTATCCTCTTCATCACTTTATTGTGGCTTCAGAAATTACCATTTCTTATCTTTGTTTCTGCAGCCGCTTACACCACACACTACAATGAAAACTTCAGTCACTCCTGATTTACAGTCAGTAAACACAAGCAGGATGGTATTATATTCAACAACGATGTAACAAAGTAATGGCATATATTTCCTGTTTCTCCATAAAGAGAACTAAAAGAATGAATTTACTATTCATGAAACCATACAGTATAAACTAATCCAGCCTACACCTTTCCCAAAAGCTAGATATCAATACCCAAAAGATGAACAGCACTGCTGTAGGACATGTATTTTCAGAATGATTTCCTTAAGGATGAACAAGACTGGATAGATCCAAAAAATCTCAGCAGAGGTTTACAGACAAAGATGCAAGTATATAAAAGACATGAAACTCCTTCACACACAAATTCATCTTCAGTTTTGTGATGAAACCTACCCAACCTTTCAATCCTGTATTACTTCTTAGGAGAGGGTCACTTACACCGATGGAATAGAAACAGCTGTGCCAGACACGCCGAAGTTACCTCTGTTGTTATTTTACAATCTTACAAAAAGCCTCCAAATATTAAGGCTTTGGATGGTGCTTTATTAGAATAATTAATGAGACTCCACAACACAGAAGCTGCAGGCTCCTACCTACTCCCAGGAGCTCCACCTGCGGCACTTACAAAGACAGAGCAGGGTGAGGCAGAATAAAACCCAACCTCAGATGAATGACAGCGGTAATGACTCTCTGATACCATCTGACCACCTCCACAGTGTTTATGAACAAATATTGCATTTCACAGAGTAAGTAACCAATATGCAAAGAAGTTCATTAACCTGCAAATAGTCTTGAAAATAACTCATGGCAGAATCAAAGAAAAGAATTGCGGGTTCCCATGATGAAATGGTATAAATGCAGAAAGATACAAGATGCTTCGAAATATTGTTGAATATGTACAGTGCCCAGAATGGCCCCAGGATTTTTTGAGGAACGATGGATGAAGTACCTTGGATTGAGCGAGGTACAAACCTGCAGCACTTCAGGTACTCTGCGGGAACCGAGTTACTCCATTATTGCAGAGTAACACTGAAGAAGCTTGTCCCTCAATGCAGGTTTAAGCTCTCTGACAAAGACAGACTGAGAGAGTTGGGGTTGTTCAGTCTGGAGAAAAGAAGGCTCTGAGGTGACCTTATTGTGGCTACCAGTATCTTAAGGGGGCCTACAAGAAAGCTGGTGAGGGCCGTTTTAGGATGTCGGGTAATGGCAGGACTGGGGGGAATGGATTAAAACTAGAGATGGGTCGTTTCAGAATGGATGTTAAGGAGAAGTTCTTCACCATGAGGGTGGTGAGGCACTGGAACAGGTTGCCCAGAGAGGTGGTGGAAGCCCCATCCCTGGAAGCTTTTAAGGCCAGGCTGGATGGGCCTCTGAGCAATCTCATCTAGTGGGAGATGTCCCTGTCCATGGCAGGAGGGTTGGAACTAGATGAACTTTGAGGTCCCTTCCAACCCTGACAACTGTATGATTCTATTTGGTAACTACAGTGCAGTCCCTAGGGCAAGATCCAGGACCCCAGTAACTCCAGGAGTGGAACTGAACTTCTAAGAGGGTCTCTTACAAGTTCAGACTCACTCATTCATAACTCAAGATTCACTTGCAAAAATTAAGAGTTAGCTATTCCAAAAATCTTTTTCTATCGTTCAACATTCCTTTCAAAATAATTTTATTTTGCTTGGTAAAGATGTCATTTTTCTGCAGAACAGGGAAACTTTTGCATGTAGGCACTCAAGACACTTTTTCTTCCCCTCCCTTTGCAGTAATCTAATAGAACTTCAAAGTAAGATATTTTAACAAATCACACATAAGTAAGGCTTAGGCAGATGTATTCAGAATTGTAATTATTCCACAACACATTTAAAAAAATTATAAAGTGTACTCCCATTAAAAGCAACTCCAACAGCTTCCACAACAGAGACGTTAGTCAGCTGTTCCTTTCCAGTCTTCAACAGAAGCAGAACTGATTGCCTAACAAAGCTATACAGTATAACAAATGTATTCTGGAGATCTTTATCCCATTGTACAAACTGTGCTCTTTAGGACTTAATTCCAATACGTATGCAATATTTACGCTATTTGGCTGAATAACAACTTTGATACTCCCACTTCCAGACCTGTACATGAGACATACAGGGACGCACAGCACTAACGACGGAGCTCTCACCAGCGCACAGCCTCAACAAACTGCCAGAGCACTGGCTCACCTGGCAGTTCTGCCCTCCAGGAATATCATCAGATCACATCGAGTCAAATTTATAGTATAATAAATTACCCTTCTCTCAGCTAAAGTATATCAGATCCATCTGACCACACACACCCTTCTACCTCCCTGTGATAGCATCAGATTCACCTTGAATATGGTCCTTGTATCCCAGCCTTCGCTCCCAAATCCAGTCCATGCAAAGCTCTTAATTGGACCCCACAAGCCAACTGCAATTAAATAGGAAAGGAACCGCTACGGCTGGCGTTCAAGATGTGGTTGCAGGGTTTTGCTGTTGCAGTTTTGTGTGGAGATTCTTTGGGAGGCTAGTTGGGTTTTGGTTTTTTGGGGGGTTTGGGGTTTGTTTCTTTTTAACCTACTGTCTATTTTATTATTAAATTGATCGATGGATCTTAATCATTTATTAACTTTTCACTATGTTAACCCATGTACGATTTGTCCATGTTACCTGTCAATCCAGACCTTCAAAAGCCTTTTGCATGAAAACTGACCTTCCCTCTGGCTTAACCGTCACGTTTGCAGTTATATCAAACTCCTCATGATTCTGCATTTTTATTTTCCTTTAAACAGAACTTAAAATAACTTTTTAGTGACTTAAATTCTTCAAAAGTTTGTAATGAATTAAAAAGTAGATTAGAAAAAAGTTGCATTCAACTTTCTATGTCTTTCATACAATAAAGCCACAGATTACTTTTAAAATATTCACTACATAGCCCAGAAGCTTTATTAAGCATCTAATAAAAATGCCACAAAATAAAAATTCCAAGTCTTAATCACAGGGAAAATATTCGGTGTTGTAACAAGAATAAATATGAAAAACACAGCTATAAATGTAGAAAAATATATTTTGGGGCTTCTAATACTGGAAAGTAAGGTAGTATTTTCCTCTACAATTTTATGAAGGTTACTGAAATGGGAACATTATTCCACCTTCTTTACCAAGGACCAGATTAAACATGACAGCCATTACTTGAGACTACATTTCCCAATTAAAAAATTCCCTTACTTTGTGGTGATGCAACTTAATCAACACAAAACAAGAAAAATAAGAAACATAGCTGCAACTCTTTAAAATAACCTAGTTCTTTGATGACTTCAGTTCAGTGACAAAATCTGTGTGTAGATTAGGCGTTACTTAAAGAACTCGAGAGTATTCTCTAACAGTTGGTATCAATACATACTGTTTCCAGCATGGTTAGAATACAATTACTTAGCCCTTAGCTGTCAATTTACAGCTACCACTTCAATATTACTGATACCACCCTTAAACCGTTGAGCATGTTATTCTTGATTATTCTGCCAGATCTGCAGAGCACACGGGGTGTAAGAAAGATTAACAGCTACAAAAGCTACTCTATACAGCCCTTGCGAGTGCCGGGTACCCGCTGAGGTCTAAGAACAGACTGACAGTAACGTGATAATTCAGTGTTTTGGAGGAACGGTTGATTATCCTGCGCTAGCAGCATCCCAGCATACTCTCCACATGGTGGAAAAGAAGCGGAACATACTGCAGTTGATTTTCGCTATCGATTATCTGTGTCTACCAATATTTGGAAGGAAGACAGGAAGGAAAATGTTGTTTTTAAGGTTAGAATTGGGAATTTGAAGTGGGAGGGGGATAAAGTTAAGCTATTTGCCTACGTAGAATAAGCCAGAAATTAAACACTTAGAACTAATTCACAATCCTGTAGATGCACAGAAATCTTTATAAAGTACTTTTAGCGAAGAACTTGACAATAAATGCATACTCCCTGCATCTCAAAAAAAAGGGCCTTTATGCTACAGAACCCTCCTACCCCCCAAAACATCCACTGTCAAAAGCTGGCATTTCAACAGCATTATACCTGGGGAAAAGAGTAAATTAGCTTTTTGTAATGTAATTATAACAGAAGTCTCCCTGTTTTAGTCTGGTACAAATACACTGGAATAAATCAAGTATTTTCTCATAGTGCTCTGCTACCTTGCTGCATTTTTAAGGCCCTCAGGAAGGAATCTTCTTTCATTTACTGATCCAGACATGTAGCCTGATTCCAAGTCACTCCACAGGCAAGTAATTCTGCCTTTTAAATTCTTTTTTTAATTTTTTTTTTAATAAATCTACCATTTATTTTTCTGTAACATTCTTAAACTTAAAAAGCAAGAAGCACAGCTTTATGAAGGTGTCAGATTAAGGTCGTGCAGATTTTCTTCTCATACTGATTTTGCACGCTTTAAGGAAAAAAGTACACCAAGTAGCATCTAGGGGCTGAGTAAGGCCCAATATATTACAGAAGGAAAGAGCGTCAGCAACCGAAGGGCGCTTTTTTTTAAACAATATATTGCTTCTGCCATCACAGCAGACACTCTGTGTCTGAACGAAAAAAGAATAGTGATTTCAAATGCTTAAGGGCAGATTCTATATGAATGCTTTAGTTCAGATCAGAAATGTGCTTTTGAAGGAAATTCACTGATCATCCCCACTTACCGCTGCTTGGTTCGTATGACAGAGCTGCCTTGGAGCATATTAACTTAATTACTTTTGGGCAAGATTAAACCAGATGTGCTTGAACTACTAACTGGCATTCTGCCTACAGGACCAGACGTTAGCAAATGTGAAACAAAACTCCCCCAAACCCATGTAAAGGCGAACACTGGGTCCTCAACACCAACACGTAGGTGTTTCATACTCTCTAGATCTGTTCCCTTTACACCACTCCACTTATTAATGTGGATGCAGTCTAAACCATGCAAAGAAACCTTCAGTTCTTCCTACAAGGCACGTACCTTTCAAGACATAAACCCGTGGTCATAAAATTCTGCTGCACCAAACCTACGCATTTTTGTCAAGACCAGGACCATTGGGCTCCAATGACTTTTGATCCAACACAGTAAAGCCATTCAAGAACAAGTTCATATACAAAACTAACTGCTACTTTCTTATGAAACGTAAGCATTAGATCTGACATGAAAATGAGAAGCACAAAGAAAACCTTCTTGAATGTAAATCCAGAAGGGAGGCATACAGAAAGGGCAAGAGCAATGCCTTCTGTAAGAAGCTGAAAACTAACAAGCGTTTCCTCCCCTGTTCAGAAGATTTTCTCTGCAGTTTGTGGATCAAGGCAATAACAGGCTGCTCCTCAATATGAAGACTATTTGATACAGATGTCAAAATGGAGGGAGAAAAAAGAAATCCCAGCTTAAGCAGGGAAAAAGTGAACCCAATCCGTCTTTTCTTTGCCTATCCCTGCCAAAGGGTGAGGCATGGGGAGCGAATAAAAAAAAAAAAACCAACACATCAAAACAAACCCTGTGTTCTTCTCTGTTGTAGCTGTATAGTCAGGCTACGAACCTGGCATCAGTCACAGTCCTTCTCTCAGCCTTTTGCACTGCTCCTCTTCTCCCAGGGTATTCACAAACAAAAACTAGATATGGAATTTATTAACGAAAGCCATTATATCATAGCAGTACACAGCCAAAGAGACGAGGGTCCCTTGCTTCAGTGACATCAACAGGCTTCTGGAGGTCAAGAGAGCAAAACACACCTGCTAAGTATGTCGCTCGGGGTGCCCACAGAGCAACGCACCCCCTTCCTATAACAGCTATAACTAGATTCATTCTTTATAATTTTGTATTTAATTTGTACCAACCGCAACCAAAAAGGGCAGTTGGACAACTTCACTGTTAGAAAGCTGTTCGCAACCTTTTCCAACCTTCAAGTTAACTCTTCCCAGTACTTTTTAGAAAGGCCCGATGCAGGGGGGAAATCCTTCCTGCCATCTTTATAGAGGAAAACCTTTTCCAACATACACAGCCCTCCTATTGGACTATAATATACCTCCAGCAAAAAAATAAAAATTAAGAGAACAGAGCAGCAAGACCTCTTCACCTCAGCCGAACCCAAGTGACATAACCGGGAAGAAACAAAGCTGTCATGTGTAAGAATCTTCAGAGAAAGGTTTTTCCTAGTAACTAATTAGAAACTGCAATCATAATGAAACAGACTGATTCCTCCCCTTCTCTTGACTTAATACATGAAAAACTTTCTTGGAAAACCATGAGAAATGCTGCTACTTTTGATGAATGTACACCATACATTTTTACACTGGATTTTAGTTCTGAACATGGAGAACTGCACTCAACAATTGCCCACATGCTGTTAGAAACTACATACAGATAACTGCTCTGTATCCTTGGGGTCCAGTAGCCAATTCTGCAATTATCTTGGTATTTCTCATGAAGAAAAACCAAAGAAAGCCAGAAGTTGAGATCTAATGCTTTAATTCTCAATAATAATTTTGCCTAAGTTTCAGGTGTTTTCAAGCCCATGCTCTAGTTCTGAACCAGTAAACTTCAGGGAATTGCCTCATTGACAAGCCATATAACACCTTGGATCTTGGTATCAATTTTAAGAGTGATGAAGTCCTGGGCCTTATCTATTCTATAGCATTTTCACCATGGTCCAAGAGGCTTCCTTTCCTCTGGATAAAAAAAAAGACCTGTTTCTATGATCTGTTCCTGAGAGAGCAGATCAAAGATGGGAACACCAACATGGCTTACTTATCCCAGTCAACAGGAACAAAACCAGAAGTGTTGAAGAAAGCAGTTTTCCCTCTGACAGAGGTCATGACTCCCCAGTTGAGTAACTTTTGTCCAGAGGTACAGGTAGATGCTTCTTTGGAAAGAACCAGCTTGCATTGAATGATACCTACCCAATACAATGCTCCTGCAAGAGTAGAAGCCACCTCCTGAACTCAAAATACTAACATGGAAAGAAAGAAACAGCTCACACAGAGATAGAAATGGCAGAAGTACATCAGTAATAGGGTCAGGCTGCTGCTTACTTGCAAGTGCCGTAACCAATCTGATACACCCCACTTCCCCCACAAACACCGCTGCAAGAATAGAATATGGAGAATTGTTTTCCTCAGATTGCATTCTATACCTGCTTTCACCTATATCACCAGTTTAAGTTATCGCTGCTTTTCTTCTCAACACGAAGATGCTGAAAACCTCAACAACCCTCCCAGAGCAAGACTCCAGCCTAGCGCTCACCTTCCTTGCTTTAGTTTCTGCAAAGAGAACAGGGGTAATTGCAAACCCTTGTCATTGGAAATCAGGTGATCTATCCACCGAGCAGCAACAACAGCACGCTGTTAATAGCTTCTCTCTTTTCTTAGACTCAAAAGCAAGCTTGTTTTGGGCACTAAGCTGCCAATATCCAAAAAGAGAAGAGCAGCAGTTACTTGCAAATACTCTCCGCCATTGAATTCTACCTCCTGCAAATACTACAAGTAGAGCGTTTTGGGAGCTCTTATTCAGTTTCACCACTGAAGACAAAATTTGTAAGTGCCGTTCTTCTAGAATCGAAAACAAACAGGTAGGATGCTTCCAGAGCACTGAGATGACAGTCCAGGAAACACAGGTATAACCTACTAGAAGAGACAGTGGCTGCATAAGGAGAGAAAACAGCTATTTCTAAATTTTACTGCTTACAAGTCATCTCATGCAGGGCTCCAGCGAGAACAAAGACAATGTTCTCCACCACCCCTTCCCTAGTGACAAGGGGGTATTATCTCCATTCCCTCCCACCTCCCATTTCTGAAGTTTATTGTAAATAAAATGCTATATCTTTGCTTCTTACATTCAGTTAAGTAGTTCTGCACACAGCACCTTCTCCCCAGCCATTTAACACAGCAGTCTTATCAGCAAGAGCCAGCTTTGGCTTTGTAAGGAAAATAATCAGGTTATATTCACTTAGTCCAAACGTATCTGCTTTAATTTGAAGTATATTGACTTGATAAATATGTGTGAATGTACAAGTGTTTCACAAATACAACTGTGTTCATGGAGCTGTGTATTATATAATTTTTTATGTATTTAGCTGCTCACAAGTGGTCTAGATAGTAGAGCTTTTTAAAAAAAAATAAATTCCTCTAACAAAAAATAAGAATCAAATGGGTGTTAGTGAAGTCAAAATTTGCCTAAGTTCACTTAGAGAAGATTTCTTCTGTAAATAATGAAATCACACCTTAATCACTCTATTTTCTGCAAATAAGAGCTCAGATAAGTGCTCCCACCACCTGGACCACTGTACCAGGAGTTCACTCTGTACCTTCCACTACCCAGCAGAGGGACCAGGGCTGACTCAGCCAGTGGGGGTTTGAGCAAGATCAAACGCTCAGGAAGAGATCTGCGCTGCATCGCTTTTCTGGCATTTTTTCCCCCTGTCTTTTGAAGTGGAAGAGAAACTTTTTCTTAAATCAAATGAACCTGAAATGTACTTACAGCCCTTCCGGACCACAACTTCAAATAGATAGGCCAGCTTCCAGGCTCTGATAGAATGACAAGATACTACAAACAAAAACTCCTTCATACAAAAAAAAAACAACAAAAACCCCATAGCAATGAATTTCAAGAGCAAGAGCAGACGTTCTTCTTGTCCTCCGAGTCTAGATCACAAACTGATTAAACCGATTTTGTTGTCTGCTTTCTAAAACAGAGGGAAGGCATGCTGCTCCTCACTGAAGGGGCAGCTGCAGCATCTCTTTAAAAAATAGCCCCAGGATTCCATTTCTCTATATAGACTATAATTTCATTGACTTTAATTTCCTAAGCATACCCACTCAAAACCTTGTTCTTTTCCCCCTCATAATATAAATACACTTTTCTTGTTGAATCAAGTCTGTATCAAGTATCAGGAAACAGTACCACACACTGACAATGACATCGGGAAGTAAAGTAATTGACAAACGCTGAGTTGTATCCTATTTTCATACAGCATTCACAATTCCAAAAAACAAAGGTAATATTCTTATCTCCTACGGTCTGAATTTCAGCAAGCTAGAAAGAATACCTGAGAACTGCAAAAAAATAATACAACACTAGAACTTTTTCAGCACCTCTACAGGACTGTATCGTGTGCTGTGTGCCTTCAATTATTTCCCAGGAATCTGTTATCAAGTTTAGAATTTCAGTTAAGACATACTTTAACTCAATGTAATGATCCTATTATGCAAGATTTAACCAAGTCAGATCACAGTTAGGAGTTTATACACTATCTTACCTAGGAGTAGGAGAAAAACTAAATCACTTAGTTTAATAAACTGACTGAAATTAAATCCAGGAAGTTGCTCATTAAACAACAGACTCCATATACAGCAATACAGTCGATGACAGCTTATTTTTATTTTTCAGTGTTTTCTTTTAATTTTACTTCTGCAACTAGCACAGAGCTGGGGTGAAGCATTTCAAATTTCATACACACACACAACCACAGGTCTTCTTCTCTCAATAGTTCATCTGCAATTCCTATTTGATTTTTGTATTATCATCCACAGAAAACTAATTACATAGCAACGCACATCTGACATTACTTATGCTGTAAAGATTTGACAGTGTTACTTTTGCTTTGCCAGTGAAAAAAAATAATAAAGTCACATCAATGTTTTCACTGCCTGAAAAATGCTTAAACTTTAAATGAAATTTATTTCATTTTTAAGGTAATATCAGCTGAACTTTCCATGATCCTGTTGCAGCAATCACCTTACCAGGTTTCATGATACCATTAAATCTCTCTGGCACAAATAAGACATCAGGTTCGTGGGTGGGCATTCCTCATTGTCCTGCTAATTCCAAGGTGATCTGATCTGGTAGGTGGCTAAAAGCACTTCTTAGGGAGACTTTTCCAAACAGCAAGAACAAGATGGCATCAGAGCTGATGACCTCCTACCATTCCAGCGCACCAGGCTCCCTGACTTTAGGGTAGTCACCTTGTTCACCCACCCTTCTCCCAGGATGACAACTCACAGTGACCCTCAAAACCATAGCAAAGCTCCCTTTCCCCAGCCTTTTGCTGGAGAGAGAAGGGCATTATTGCCCAAGTAAAGAGAAAATGAGAAATATAATCTACTCTGATGGCCCATCATCCAGTCTCCATCTTGCATACAGATAGCAATGGCTTCCGAGAAGAGTAAGGGAGCAGCTAGATGAAAACAGGGACACTACAGTAGGGCTGGGTCTCAGAAAGGAGTACACCAGGCTCAATCCTGAACTCAACACGGGAAACCACCCACCTGCACAAAGCGCCTACAATTGCAATTCTCCTGGTCAACTGCTCACCGCCATGCAAACTTGTCCAATTTGAATTCCAAGCCCGATTATCTCTGCCTTTGCTAATTGCCCTCTCGAGCTAACCAGGCCACACAAACACACGCTGGCGGCAGCAGGTTGCAGGCAAACTCAGCAGTTCACCGCAAGAGTTACCCAGAGGAGCACTTAAAGGGAAGCGTATCACTTAAAGTATATTCTATTTGCATTAACCATTAGCTTAACAGAGAAACTGCTGTCAGCATTCTGCAGTTCGCTAACTAGCGGGGAGTACTCAACTACACCCCAGCGGTATCACAGTTGTTTGACCACACCACAATCTTAATGATACCTGTCAATATTTTGATAATGAAATTAAACAGTTACAGCATAAGCAAAAGGACAATAAAGCATTCATGACTTGTGGTTATGGTATAACAAGGGAAAATATATATTGGTCCCCCCAGATATTCAAGAAAACAATGGCTTCATACAGAGTCATATTTCAAAAAAAAAAAGTTGATGTGTGGCACATTTCTTCATGTGGATGCCTTAAGAAGGACTTCGTATTTAAGTTCACTAGGCATTTGCCATTTTCTCCCTATTTGCTGTGGATCTGAGCACACTGTGTTTTTCCAGACTCCCATTATAAGAAAAATTCAATAAGTTACTTACGCATTAGGTTGTAAATGTGCTTTTCCGCAACGTGTTCCGTAAACAGCTTTATAAGGTCATCTTTTAAGTCTCTGTTAAGCTTGGTTTCTATGTAAAATTTATTCTGGAAAATAAGACAGAAATTTTCAGGTTTGTTTTTCATAATAGCACATAAAGTAAACTTACTTTTTCCTCTAAATAAAAATAGTTCAAAATTTTAAAGTTGATGAATATTTGACGTGTAAAGTGCTTCCCTGGTGACTGCATTTATATTAAATAGAACATTCCTGTACAACAAAACCTTATGTATTTAAAATTAAGCATGCATACAGTACTATTGGTAACAAATTTACCTACATACAGGCCTGCATTTCTTTATTTTTTTTTACTATACCTACAGACGTATCTGCATATGGATCCAGACTGGGGAGTTTGTAGAAAAAAACCACTGTATTTTAGAACTTATAAACACTCTAACACCAAAATAGGGCTGGACATCATATTTATAACTAAAGAAAGCATTTTTACCAGTGTCTAAAAGTGATTAAGCCATTAAAATAGGTATGTTCCAATAATAAATCATCAGTAGAGCTATCCACTTCTGTGGTTCATCAATAATCTCAGAGGACAGCTACTCAGAACTAATCATCTGTGGAAATAAGCGATATATACAAATCTACACAAAACTGAAGTACATTATTTTTTCTTTTGTCTTCAATTACCTTGACCCACTCAGCACTCATAACAAACTCAACCCTTCAAAGGAAATTCTATTCATTAATTCCTTAAGGGCCTCTACACCTAACATACCATTTTGGTGTTATCCCTCAGTTCCCAGCCTGCAATTAATAGTAAGATTTCTTGTATTTTATTCATAGGTGGGTTTTAAATGCTGGGGAAAAAAAGGACCGTTTCAAGATAAATCTCCTCTCATTACAACACTAACATGGAAGTAGAGCGACTGAATTCATCTGGACAACTCATGTAATAAACAGGTACTGTAATAGAAAATCAACTTAATCAAAAATAATGTACTGGAACACTTATCTGAGAGATTTACTAGAGAAAGGGTTTATCTTAAGGGAGAAAGGCTTTTCCCCATTTTAAATCAAGTTGTTCTCCTATTCGCTAAAGCACTTAACAAAACTGGAACAAACCCTCAGAACACTATTAGAGCACCTTTTTTGTTGTGAAACCCATTCTCTTGGCCATTACCATAACCACACACATACCGGAATAAACTATCCATGCAGAAACCACTTAAATTTTCAAAGCAAGCATTCAGCAGCAGTTATTTCCCTTTAATGAAAACTGAGTCTGTAAGAACAAAGGCAATCCAAGGGCCGAATACATGCCCCTGCTGAAGTTCAACTTTGCTGCAGTGATGGACAACTATTGTGAAAAAGATTCTAAAAAAATAAATTAGTACCTTCCTACTGCCGTTTCCCTCCCTGAAGCGCTCCCACCTGCAGAGAGGTTTTGTCAAGGGCTATTACTGTTGTTTGCCCCTCATCTGGACCTATTCTTGAACAGAGATTGAGGGAAAGGCTCTGCAGACAGAATAACCTGTCTGGTAAGAAACAGACTAACTTAATTTGCAATATTTTTGGTCAATGGTGATTTGTTTTCCTGTTGCTACTGCAACAGAAATTCACAGCAACTGAAGATACACACCTTCCTAGGAAGCGTTGGGTCACACACCATACTACAGTCTTTCCTCAGACCTCACTTCCCAAACCATTCCCACCTTGAGCTTCCCAAGCACATACTGCCACGGACCTACTGGTGCAAGACACAGGAGCGACCAGAGCATCCCAGCACAAGGCTACCGACCTGAACTACACCTGGCAATGTCAAACCGCTGATCCTTCTGAGGTGACAGATGAGATGCACCCAGCTAAGGAAGTAAGTTAGCTCCTTTCCCAGCCTCAAGACCTTCTTAGATTAGAAGCAGCTGAAAACAACGTGCAAACTGTGATGCTTTCTTTTGTTTAGGAGTTGGAAAGACTATGCTTTAAGTTTCATAACTAGAAAAACAAAAAACACAAAAAAAACCCACCCAGCAGGGTCAGGCAGAGGAGTTATAACACACTACTTATACATCGAACAACCGTAAAATACTCTTCACATTTGCTCACTTGGAAACAGCTTTCCAAAAAGATGCTATACTTGCATGAATTTAAATACTCAATGAAAAATCATCTAAAAAAAGTACTTCATTGTTAATCCCCAGTGCTGAAAGGAGGTAGCAGGAGAGCTGTCACCTTCCCCATTCTTGTTAGTGGAAAACCAGGAAGATTTTCTGTATAAGATGTCGCTACCTAGGCTGTGCCAGTACTTCTTGAAAAGAGTGCCAAGTCACCTAAAGGTCTAACTGACAGGTAAAAGGTAAGCAGATATCAATACCTGAGAAAGTTAGATATAAGCATTTCTTCTACAAACCGCCACATCATAAAGAAATCTGGCAAATGTTAAAGACATAATTGTGTTACTATTATTAAAAGGAGAGCAGTATACAAAGAGTGCTTATCTCAACCACATGCATGTATACACTTATATGTGCATACACAGACACACACAAAACACCCTCTAACTGATAAGCAATAAAGTGTAATACCATCCAGTAAGAATAGGAGTATTTCAGAGGCAATGAAAAAAATTCTTAACTATCTGAAAACCACAGTGCTCACAAATGCTAAGCTCATTTCATGCCGCAAGATAACAGATTTTCAGCTACATCTCTAAGTACAATTAACAACTGGGAACCTATTATAAAAAAGTATGAAATCTAAATGCTGATTTTATTTTTTCTTGAAGTGGAAATATGCTTTTTATTCATTTGTGTGTGCAGCATATGTACAATCTGTAAGCATCCAGAATAACCTCATTTAGATTTACAAAGTGAGAAGTTACTCCCTAGGAATTATTCTTAGGAATAAAGCACTGTGAACTAAACTGACTTCCAGCTTAATTTGCTTTATTTGAGGTTACTTCCCAGAATTTTTGAAGGAGCTTAAACCCACAGAATTTTGGAGGGATAAAACTGCTTTGGGCCTCCATGCTTTCCTGAAAAGTCCACTGCAGCAACATCAGACTGAAAAAAATCCATCACCATGGGGAAAATAAAACCACTAGTGCCCCTAGCAAAAGGAGGAAAAGGAAAACTCCCTCAATTGCAAAGTCAGCGCCCTCTCAACCATCACCCAAGATAACCCTGAAACATACCGTGGTCACCACATACAAGCAGGTTAAGAAAAAACCTTTCCTGTATTCCCACTGTTCACACACCAGAACATGGTTTGGAACACAACAGGAAAAAAGAAGAAAAGTGCTGCTGTTGATACCAAAACACACCAGACTAAGCCTAAGGCAACACCTTTTTTGGCCACTAAGGGACAAAAATATGTTCCAGTTGTAGAAAAAAAAAAAACCTTTCCTTGGCCTCCTAGATTTTTAAATATTTAAATGTCTATTAGAAGTTTTCCTAAGCAGCAATATAATTATCCTTTCAGAACAAAGTTTATCAGTGCAACTCAACAGCCTTGGAAACTCCTGATTAAAGTAATCACTTCACCACCATAAAAGGCAAGACTTGCCATCCCTGACAAAAAGGCAGAGTTCAACAATTTAGTCCTCTTCACTTAAAAATACATTGAAAGTATCTATTAAAGTAACTGCAAAGCTGTAATTTATGTGGTAGGTAATTAGGCTTTCACCTCTTGCAATTGTTTTTTAATTGTATTTTCTTGCATGAAGGAAACTGATGTCGCTCTCGTATGAGAGAAAACTTGATTAGGCACTACAACGGGCAATTGCAAGAGTGGCTGTACATAAAAGCACTTCCAAAGGCACACAGAAAAATAACGAAGAGAGGAGAACATTTTTCATCCTGACTTGTCTAGAGATATTTTCCACATCATGCACTACACTGATTAATAAATTATTTCAGGGAAAAAGTATGAGATTTAGTTTGACATTAGCCTTCAAAACCGGCTATATAGCTAAGCCAAATCAGCACTGCATTTGGCAGCAAACACACAACTCCCCAACTCCCAGGCCTAACTTGAATTCAAGTCACTTAAATGAGAAAGTGTTTGCAGGAACAGGGTTTTACTGCCTGAATAAATCAGTAGTCACGCTTTTAAGAAGCTCCTCCTTTAAAATGATAGAGTACTTCCACTTTTCTTCTCAAATAAAACAAAATTACTATCTAACTATTCATTTTACAGGTGCGTTTATTACTCATTAACCATTTTTACTATGTTCAGATATCAGTTAGACTTGAACTATAAAAAAGAAATGACGGGATACAGAGCACACTTCATTTGAAGATACAAACACCACATCACAACTGTGTACAAAGGAAGATACGGAAGTCTATTCAGCAATTATACCTTGTCTGGTCATATAGATAAAGCTTATAATGATAAAATCTGTTTCTATGTCTATCATGAACATTTTTTTAATATCAGTTACTGCAATTTTAGTTGTTAAGGATGCCTTTTGACCTCTGCGATGGAGGAACCTCTGTGATAGATCTGAGCATTCAACAGAAGTACACACCTGAACAGCTTATCTCCATTTGCAAATGGATATTAAATTATGAAATTGCTTAAACACCCCTGCAATAAACAAGTCAAGCGCACACACAGGTGAAAAAATGGTTAGCATTTAAAAATAGAAGGCAATAGGGGGAAACAGTCTCTTCCTAGTTTTTAATGCAATAAATCTATATGGTGACACTACCCTGAAAGACTGTGGCAAATTACCTGGTTTCAGGGGCATTCACTGAAACACAGGAGATCCTTCGAACAGATGCCGCTTCCCCAACTTTAGGAAGCTACCAATGAGAACAATTTTGAGAGTCTGAGATTCACTTAAAGAAAACAAAATAATATTTAAATTTACAGATTAAAAAAAAAATTTTCTTTCCCAACAAATATTTCTTCCTTTTTTTGTTTATTTCTAAGTGATGCCAATACCAGGACGGTTTCTGTGAGAAGGGCAAATTTTAAGCTTAAGTTATCTTTACCATAAAAATAGCTATAAAATTCTTGTCACTTTGAGAAAAACGATGCAAATTTTGAACTACTTCTGAGGTATAGGCGGCTTTGGAAATTAGAAAATCAGGATGACAAACACTTATACCCAATGGTTTCTGAACCTGCCGAGTATGCCTGAGTGCTATGAACATGTTTGTCTTCTTCCAGCCAATGCTCTGAATTGCTTTATCAAGTGACACAGACATTTCCAAGACACGTTTCTTTCTGTCTTGTCTGAAACTGTGCAATTTAAAGGCAAGAAGCAATCATCTCTGTAACTTGCCCAAACTACCAAGCCAACATATAACAAGCCAGTAAACTATCTTTGTTCAAAAAGATACAATTAATGACCTAACTATTTGGTAAGACTTTTTTTCCATTCAAAACAAAAACAATTCATCCCACTTCCAGGAAAGAAATATTAGGGCAGAAATCAGCTGCCAAACTCTACCCCTTCCTCGCCCCACACAACTTGATCAGTAGTGTTATGCAGGTGGCAAAACCAGGCATGAATCGTAAGTTCTACAAGTTAAAAATCATTACAGCTGCATTTTATTCTTTTCACTTTCAGTCAGCATCTTGTGTACGGACATACTTTATTTGAAAAGAATTTTCTAAAACTTACCATATATATGAAAAGAGGCACAATGCTCTGCAATGCTCCCATATACTGTCCAAGAGCTACGTTAAATCTTTCAATATAGAGATCTGGAGGGCTGGCCTGCAAGAAACCGTAAAAGTCAGGTTGTAATTTGAACAAGAGAAAGATCTGGAACAGCATGGGCTATGCTTTCATAGCAAACTCAAAAAACTACAAAGTATTTGATACACTAAGTCCACACAAAGCAAGCCACACATCATTCCAGAGTTTCTGCTATAACTCCCTCCAGCAAAACCAGTTTTCTTCAGTAATTGGTTTTCGCCTAGGACTTTTGTGTCCGTGCCCAGCAAAGGGTGCATTCAGTAAGAAGTACGGTATGCCTGTAACAAACTAGCATTTAGCATATGCAAATAATAACACTTATTAAAGATCAGGAACTGCCAATGCCTAAAATCCATAACCAAATTTCAGCAAGTGCTGCGGTGTGTGCTGCAATCCCCCCGCAGGCTTTTACTCCAAGAGAGCGGGGTGGCATTAAACTGCATGTGAGCTGGCAGGGGCTCGTCCTCCAGCTCTGGGGAGCACCGTCCTTCACAGAAAACACGTTTCAGTCCTTGCTGGGTCACCTAGGGCACGGCAAATATTCAGGGTACTGAGCTGGAGGGACGCAGAAGCAGCATCTTCAGATCGAGCTCCACATCTGGTGTCCTGCGCTCCAGATCAGGCCCATGGAAATCTGCTGCGGACACAGCAGCGCCCTGCAGCCTCAAGCAGAACTTTGCTACATAAAACCTGAAGGTGCCAACTTTACGATAGGCCACGTAGAGCTAAACAGCGCTGATATTTTCTGTGTACAACACCATCTTTCCCAAAGAAGGAAATAAGGAAGCTAAAAAGATCTGTTCTGCAGCAAGGTGAAGTTAAATTGAGAAGGGAAGCAGAAAAATGGGAAGCGCTAACCTCTGTTTCTTTTCTAAATATTTACTTGGAGGGATTCAGGGGAGCTGTGTCAGAGCATTCAGGAGTGCAGTTACACAGCCAGGGATGGGAGGAGCTGGGGTAATGTGTTCCTCCGCTATCCCTCTTCTCCATCCCAACCCATCCCCTCACAGTGCTCTGCCCCTGGCCCGGCTCCCACTGCTTTTCAGAGGAGGGGGCAGGTATCTGCCAGAGTTCCTGCTGTTCATATACAGACACACACCTATACACAAAGTGTTCTTGCCAGGGAGAAGCAAAACTGCTCTTCCCTTGCACAGCTTTCCTCTCCGACAGTGCAAAGCCAGAAGAGGACGGAGGACGCAGCAGCCACTGGGACCTTGCAAGAAAACAAGCTCAAAGATTTTTTCTAAAGCCAGAAGCGTCTGTGGCATGAGAAACGCTCAAGGCCAGCTGCACCTCGACCACCTTATCAGAACCTAAAGCTTTTATCTTTACAAAGCAGATTTTTCAGCCTTTATATGGACATCTGTCAGGGGCTCTAAGAGAACAGTTGAAAATTATGTTGACTTTTTGCTCTGTTAACTATTCTAAATTTATAAAAGTTTTTTTCCCTTTAAAATAGCTTCTTTTGCCTCCCTCCTTAATATGCTTAATGAATACATGGGTAATTTTCACAGCAAACATCGATACAGAGCAGACGTTTCAGAAAGGAAAGCAAAACTGGCAAAGGAATAAAGAGCGTTATTCCATATGCTGTTGCCAAAGGTTATATATGGTTATTCCTCATTTCGATCCTAAGCTTTTAATCTTATTGCAGATGCAGTTCTCAGGGGTGGCCAAACAAATTTTAGTTCAACGTGCCAACAATGTATAGAAGTGGCTACGAACTCCAAGGACTCCCTTTCATATGTAGTTACACGTATAATCGGTTGCAAATAACATGCAATGAAATCTGCATTTCTAAGCAGATTGTGTTCCTGCTGCACTCCTTTTTAACCTCAACTTTAAGCATGGTTATACTCTCTTATTTGTGAGGGCTTGGTATACAGCTTCTAACATTAAAGAAAAAGGAAAATTCTACTTCAAAGAACACTCCAGACAAAAGGAGACCACAGCCTGACACAGGGCACCACTCTTCTCTCACCGACAGTTTGCGCTTTTCACTAAAGCAAACCAAAAAACACAGAGACAGAAGTTGTTCAGACAGTGTATGTTTTAATCCCATGAGCACTCCCGGGTACGGTGTACAGCCAGTCTGGCACCCTTTTTTTAGGATTGATAGGATTCATAACTTTTTCCTCCGCTGGAGATGAAAACTCTGCTAGTTCATCTCACAAAGCCTATGTTACAATAAAATCAATGTTGTAAGAGGGAACAACAACTGCACACCGAGCAGTTGTTGTTGTCCTGAGAACAACCAAAAGAATCCTTTGACAGAAGGATACCTGTTCACCCACCACCACCTTGCAACCAAGACTTACAGTCTGGCACCCTTTTTACAGGGGACAGTAAGGAGTGATAGGATTCATATCACTATCACTGGAGATGAAAACTCTGCTAGCTCACCTCACAAAGCCTATGTTACATTAAAATTAATGTTTTAAGAAGTAGCAATGAGGAAGGTACCCTAATGGCACAACAACAACAACAGGTATCCTAATGGAAGGATACCTGTTCACCACCACCCTGCAACCAAGTGGAAAAACAACTGCTCTAGATGAAGACAAAGCTAAGAAAAGTCCTGACAGCTTCAGGGGAAGCACTCACTCGTGTCAGGCAACAATCAGGCCTTGGCCTTAGCCTCTGGAGTGCAAAATCAGTGTTAACTGCTTTATCAGCACATTACCTTTGAGTTTTATTCTCCTGGTAGCATTTCATGTCAAGCCTCCACAGTCAAGAAACTAACAGGAAAGCACACACTACCAGTCTCCTTTATTGCTTGGCTTGTAAACTAACAAAAAAGCCAAGCCAAAGAGAAATCAATAATGGTATTTTCACAGCTCTTCTATGAATTATCATAATCTGTGTGGGGAAAACAGAACCATCTGTTTTCTGTTCATTAGGGTGTTACTGTGTGGCTGCTCAGAACTGCTAGACTGAAATCAATTACTTGTTTGAGCACAGGAACTTTCTCCGTATCTCTACATTCACACCAAGTGTACAGTAGCTGGAATGGGACTGGCTTTATATAAACAACATGAATTTTATAAACTAAAAAGCACAGCACCAAATTCATGAGTCAATACATGCTAAGATTTTTCTATTAAAAGGCCATCATTAGAGAAGAAATTGCATTTAAAAATCTATATTTATTCAATTATAGCTATTATTAAAAAAAACAACAGTGCTTAGGCTGACATTTTTCAGTCTTGGTCTTAGTCCAGAAAAGATAACATGTACATTCAGCTGTTTTAATTAAAGGGGAGGGGCACAATTAAGCATGACATTTACTTCTTACAACCCCCCAGAAAATATTAAGCCTTTAAAAAACACTCCTATTTTACCTGAGGGATGTATTACAGAGGCTATTCAAAGAAAGAAAAGCATACTGCTAGCCTAAGGTTTTCCAGGAAGGAAAATGACCCTTCATTCCTTCACTCCCCGTGCTGTGTTTCTCAAATTGTGATGATTAGCTTAGTTGTGAGTCAACTACTTCTTCGCATCAAATACTATGGCTGCTGTTAAAAAGCTGCTGTTAAGGACAGAATTTAACCTCCTTACACACCATACAAGCATCTCAGCATCAAGAGAAACGAAAAGTAAGAAGAAAATACATTTGAGAAAGGATGACATACAAGACAGACATCTTCAAACAAAACAAGCAATTAAAGACCCAGATATACTAAGTTACCCTTCCCTTATTTGAAATCTGCTATCTAGGCATCTCAATTAACTTGTGGGCAAGAAACTGTATACATGAAAAAGATGTGGGTTTTTTCAGTTTGAATATCATTCTTTGAACATACAAATGAAACCAGAAGACACGCTGCTGGCTCAAGACAACTCAGAAATGGCTCACAAAAAAAGAAACAGTGACAACAGTTCTTTGCTTGAGGAACACAAATTTAATCTGTTTATGAATAGTCGTCTGGCACAACCAGCAATATATTCAGTAAAGCTTACATTCCTATGTTGAATGGGCAGTTCCATTTTCCTGGGAACATGCTCACTGCCAAAATGCCAGCGTACATGCTGCAGCATCTCTCCCACGCCTGCCAAGTGAAAAGGGAGAATGGCTATGACTACACAAATTAAGTTGCTATTCATCTGAGTGGTCTGAATCTTTGAAACCAGTTTTTGTTCTTTCTCAAGAAAGCGTAATTTGTTTACTTTGCTTTGCAGACAATTTACGTGATGCCCAGGCCTACCTCACTAGACTATTAAAACCTTCTACAAAAAAGAGTCATCAAGCCGAAGTATAATTCATTCAAAGACTAACTGTGTCTTTCTATCCGCGTCTGCACTCAGAAGTGTTCAGAGCTGCACAGCATCGTGCCGTGCTCTCGTAGAATTGTCTTCGAGCAGGGTAGCGGGTGTAGGCCATGACTCCATTTCCATTCTACACCACCGAGAACAAAAAGGCATTGTATCTAAGGGCCATCAAAACTCTATTTAATAGTAAGAAATCTTCAGAACCTTCTCCAGCTAGTAAATACATACTCACTTGTGCTGTACTTATATCTTTCTGTAATTATATCGGGGTCTTCAGCAGCCAGTGTAGTGTGGCAAGGAACTAAAAATGACTGCAGGAATACAAGCCTTTTGGAAAAGCTGCAGGCAAGGCAAGGATACTTTTCTCAGGTTGGCTCGCTCTTGACAATATCATTTTTTATGGCAATTCTGGCAACACCCCCATCTCTACCTCAAGCCCAAAGCCATCTTTTTGACGTCCACACACGAAGACGCACACGTTTCTAACACTTCTGGTTTCTGCTGTCTGAGTTCTCCTACTGGATCATTCATTTGATACGATTCAATTCAGTGTGATTCACAGCATTAAAGGCTTGTCTCACACACACCATCACACACACAAGCAATGTTCCCCAGCAAAACTGATGAATGAATGCCTACAGCTTTCAATGTTCGGGGGTTTGTCATTGTTTTGGTTTGGTTTTTTTTAAATATTATGATCAGATAAATGGCCAGACTGAGTCTTCTCTTTAAAAAACAGACTGCCGATATTAACAGATAATGCAGTTGACCCAAATGGACTTTCAGAAACACTAGTGATTTAACATATGGAGTAATGAAAGAGTTAGGAAATGCAAGTTCTAAATTTCCATTTTTCGCCTGCTTCTGCTCTTTTCTATACGCAGAACACAGAGGAGGCAGATTTGTTTTATACGCAAATGTTTGAGAAACTGCTGCAACCATGGAAATCATTTCATCTGATCAACTAATTACAGACTAATGAGAGTCAATTTGAGTGCTATTTCTATGCTAGAAGAGACATGAATCGTGAAGAAGGCTCGGTATTTCTCATTTAGGTAGCAGGTCAGACACTGCCCACACAGGCAGTGTAATAAAAATGGGCTTCTTCATGTGGCCTCCCATAAGTACATTACTGAAGCCTAATCATTACTTCATTATCGATCTGATTTACTAAGTTTACACAAAACCAGCCACAGATGATGTTCTCAAAAGTTATATTTTACAGACTGGCATAACTGTTCAATTACCATATAGCACTCTATAAATGTAATGTAATCATCAGTGTATCTTGGAAGGAAAATAAAATATATCTTCAAAACAATCTGGGGTAAAATTACCTTAAAGTATAAATATCCAGAACTACTAAGAGGTGGTACCCAGGACATACCCCTGCCCACAGCCAGAAGCTCAGTTTTACCAGTCCCTCAACGCACTACTTGGATGCATTTTTATACCACTCTGACTAAATGCAAAGGTCACGAGATAAATGTGACATGCCACCTGAGCTTCAGGCTTCTACTCCGTCATCAGGAGAAAATACTGGAAGTTACACAACAGTTTCTAAAAGACAAATAAGGAAGTTCAGAACTTAATCTGAAGTTTGGAGTAAGGCAGCTGTCAGCCTTACTGTATACCAGGTTGGTAACTACCAGATTAATGCTTCAGAAAGGGTTGGGGCAGGAGATCACAGACGGCAAAACCCCATGTAATCACGGGAGACAAGTGGAAGGTAAACGTGAGACAGAAGGCAAAGGCAAGGAAGGAACAGGTTGTCCACAACAGATATCGCTGACATTTTTAAGAACAGATGGCAACAAACACTGACGTGATACAAGGCGCTCAGTTCCCAGAGATTTGGCAGTCCTCAAAATACAGTAACCTGACTCCAATGCATATTTTTCCATGAAAACAATAGGTGAGAAGGTATTTTCATACACTGCTCTGACTGGTTTGAGAGCTGTCAAGACAGAAGGCTGAGAAGTTTTAAAGATTAACCCGTGGCAGGACAGCTTTCTGGCACTGCAGTGAAGGCCCTAAATCTGCAGGTCCTGGGGGCCACAGAGCAACCATGCAAATTATCTACCAACTGCTCAGTACCGCCATGTTTGTTATAAAAAATATATATATTGTTCATAATTAAAAAAAAAAAAAAACAACACCTACATACACATCTCAAGACACAACAAAGGAGAAAAACCCCAAGCCCTCTGGAGAGTTCAAGAGCATAAGTATGTTATTGGCAATTGGCCCCAAATTTAATCCAATGCTTTTAGGCAGATGGAGTTTAAACAAGAAATTCTGGTGGTTTAGCCCTACCACTTCTGTTTGATTTAAAATAGAAACAATGTAAGCAAACCAGTGTTTATTTACTCAGAGAAAGACTGCTTCTCATTTATTACCTTCAACAAACAAAAGAATTCCATAGTTAGTGAACTCAAGTGTTTCTGGTCAAGACACAAAAAAACCACCACAACGCGCACAAACAAAACACAACAGATCCCTTTTTCTCTTTTCTCTGAATAAAAGGAGAGTGCAACGTGACAAAGAACTGCCTTTCAGCTCTCAGTCGTTTCTTAAAGGAATTACTGAGATTATTTTAACTAAAATGAAAATATTCCACTAGACTTGCACAAGAAAGCTGCTTTTGTCATGGACCAGCTCAATGCCTCCGTGTGTTTTGACTGTCATCCCTTAAAGTATTTTGCAGTGTCTTTTGCTGAAGAGGTACGTAATGGGCAGAGTACTTGATTTTAAATGACTTTATCAGAGTATGTAAGAATAAGTTAAGCCAGAAACACTAGTGCCTAATGCAAATACAGTTTTCTTTATTTTAAAGAGAGATGTATTTAATTGGAAAGCATATGCCTGTGTATCCACCTCACACATCTGAATGACTAAGCACTTACCGACAAAACCAGCTGTCATTCTTTTAAACCGTAACATAATGGGCTATGTTCATTACTGATAAAGTGTTCCCAAATAAAGCACCTCAGAAAAAATCGTCTGTACACCACAGGCTTCACAGACCTCAAGACAACAGGAAACACGTTCATTTGTGTTTCTTTTTTTTTTTTTAAGAACACAAAATACAAAATTCTGATCAATTTAAGAATTAGGGAAATTTAATTCTCAATTAATGGAAGCTCCACGTGGCAAAACCCTGTCTTACTAATGCAGAGAAACTGGTCGGACATCGATTGCAAGAACGGAAGGCAATCCTTGCTCAGAGTCTTTCCCTAACTGAAACAGTCTGAAGAAAGAGTCATTTACTTACACACATGCTAAGATGGGAGCTGGAAACAGCTTCGGATTTAGGAGGCCCCATATGAAAAAGCTAGTGATCCAATGACAAGCAATTCATCTCATCTAAATGTACCACCACCCAGCAGGCAATGTTCACTGCTTTTCACCCAATGCCTAACACGCAGGGAACACAGCAGCCCACCTGCGTTTCCACAATGCCTCTGCCACCACTGGGAATCATTATTTTTTTTTAGGTGAAAACCTGTGAAGCAGACCTTTGGGAGCGCATGTGGTGACAAACACCAATGCCACACAAGGTGTTCTGCCATCTGGAAGAGCAGAAGTCACGCAGGGGGTGAGCAGGGAGCGTGTGCACATCCCGGTGCGACCCTGGCACAGCATCAGAGACCCCCAGCTCAGGACAGCCGAGTGCCCGCCACTCCGCTGACTTCCCCTGGTCAGGCAAGCTGAGGGCTAACCACACGGGGAGGAATACAGGGAGTTTCTGCAGTGAATGCCTCGCAGAAAGAAGACTAATTCCAACAAGGCGAGAGCCATGCAAGAGGAAACAAGTCTGACCGGTCCCCTGGGATGCTCCCACTTTTACTCTTTAGTATCTGACAGTTTTACTGCTTTTGCTGTTGATGAGTGGTTCTTGTAGGAAACAGCTTGCTCTGGCATGTTGGTTACAGGCAGATATTCTGCAATCCACCTGCCATTGAACTATTGCACCTCTATGCAAAAAAGTTGCTCAGCTTGTCCAGAGCAAGGCACTGCATTTGCCTGCCATTTCAGTTTTCGTGATCATCTGCTTTCTTACACAAACCAACATTCCTGCTTATATTGGGCTACATTTGCATCTCTCTATCTAAAAGAAATAAAAATTATCTTGCATCAAGTCACACCTCACCAATTAAACAGAACTCTGCAATTAGATTAAATATTGTTGGCAGGTGGAATGAGTTTATGTCAGAGAAAGCAAAACGCCACGTATTGTGCATTAAAAGGATTTGCATATACAGGGTTTTTTTATAGTTTGCCTATGTGAACCAGAAACTTCCAAGTGACCAACGTTTACAAAGTCATTTGTTGTTGTTGCTAAGGTAAAGATCTAGTACCAGATTTCCAACATAAAACCCAAGTGACTGCATGTAACCAAGATGTATTAACATCAAACATGTATCAGGATATTAAAATATACTGCAGTAAAGTAATTTCCTAGGAGTAAATTTCAAAACCCACAGTTAAAACAGTTTCTTTACAGGACAATTTTCTAAGGCACATGAGGTTTACTTCAAGGAGCTCAAAAAGATGGATTTACCATCCAAAGGATTTACCATCCAAAATCAAAGTCATATTCGCATCAGACAAAACTCACATAACACACTCAAAGATGTTATCACATTACGTTACAGTCCTCCTGCCACAAGGTGTGTCTAACCTACGTAAGGAAACTTTTGCAAGACAAAGGTTGCATTAAATAGTTGTCTCAATTACTCTTTCAACAGCTAAGGCTCAGAAGGCAGCCTTGGTTTTAGGCAGAAGCATTTAACATGCCTATGTGCTAAAGCAAACTTTAAAAGCAGCTGCTTCCTCAGTCTGTTTAGGAACTTCAGAGGAAAGAATCAAGGACTCCCACAGAGTAAAGAATTCAAAAGCAAATTCAGAGCAAAGCAATGCAGTACACTACCAGGGGATGTATCAGAAGAACTGGCCAAACCTGTACAGCTGCAATGATTCGCACTTCTCACAAGCAGAAGGAAAATGTACAGGCTGCACCAGCTCAGCAGAACCCAAGGGAAGACTTTATTTTAAACACTACGTCCATCTACTCTAACCAATTTTTACAAAACAGTGAGGCTGTCATTCCACAAGGAATAAAGAAATTGCAAAAGACAAAAGAAGGAAAGAACCTATCTCAAGGCAACCTAGATATTTTATAGTCTAAGATCGCTCCAAAGACCATGCCCATTAAACACAGGGTGGTTATTTTCCTTTATACGGAAAGCAACTAGAGGAAAAGAGTGAAAGAAGAAGAACATCGGAGTGATCACAGTGCTACATAGTTTTATGAGAATGCACATTTAGCCAGAAGTACCTGACGCAGCTAAAAGGAGGAAGACTGCTTTTGACTAACAGAAATTAGTTATCAGTTGTTAGAAGCACTGCGGGAGCTGCTGTACTTTAGGGTTCCTTCGTATTTAGCTTCTCTACCGGGTGCACTGCAAGTCAGAACAGAACTCAGACATCAGTTATGGAAGTGACAAAAGCTGTAGGGAAACAAAACTGTTGCTACTACAGCAATGATAATTCAGGAAAATGTCTGGGGATTCTAGCCTAGAAGGAGTTTTCAACAAGGAACACACATGAAAACAAACATGGATGCACAAATAAGATGCAGAGAAGGATAGAGAGATACAAAGTGTATTAGGACTGCTGTAAACCACTGACATCTAGAGATAGGCAAGAAAAATGCAGAATAAACTGTAGCACAAAAAACTTTCATATGCAGTAATTCCTAATTTATACTTTACAATTTGTATTTAAGTCATTTCAGTTTTTTTTCCTTTAGATGTTCCCTTTTGTGCTGCTTGTGATGCACGAGGACCATAAACAGTTTATACAGATCAACACAGCGATGGCAGACACTCACGTCATGTGCTCAAATCACGCTTGACTGAAGCATTTACATCTTAGATTATACTGTAGATTTCCCATTCTCTCGTCTTTGATTCTATAGTATATATTCAAGTTTAGCCACTGCTCTCCACGTGGTTCAGATCTCTAAGGCTAGTCAGTGCCATGCAATTGGATCTAGCAGCTGGTGTTCTGTTTGACAGCCAGTTAGTGAATTAAGTAGTCGGCAATTTAGTAAACTAGTGTAAATCAGTCTTAAAGGCAATCCCCTCCATGGGCAATCTACATGCTGCTCTGATATAATCACAGATCCCAGGAAAGACAGAATTAGATTGTGCAGCTTCTTACCTGCAGCTCCTTTGAGACTCTCTCTAAGTGGTTAGTTATCTTTTTTATTAGGTCACTATACATCTGTTCCGAATGCTGCTGGCATACACACTTATACACACAACTGCAGAAACAAATATAGGAACAAACAATGAACTTACAACAGTTTGCAATGAAGGGTAACAGACTTCAAAATACTTTGTTCAAGTCTCACTTTAAAGGATCATAGAGTTAATTGAGTGATTGACGAACTTTTAAATACAGCCCTAAACTTGGAATGAGCTCCAGCAGACTCTTAAGTCTGCCCTGGAGGCCCCAGTGCCTCCATCCCAGTCCCACTCCTCCACCTCACTTTAACTTACAATGAATTCTCTCAACAGTGCACTTCAGAACAGCCAAGATAATTCTGTCAACAGCACACTCCTAATTCTGGCTTTTGTCCCTACTATGTGAATGAAGTCTCCATTAAAAGAAGCAAGTTTAATGATTTTTGCATATTCTAGGGCAAAACTCTAATTAAAAAGAAGGGCAACACTGACAAGCAGTCATAGAAGCTGCATCAACCCCATACTAGTGTTTTAAAAACAAAGAGCAAAAGTTCTAAAATTACAGAAGCAGGCATGTTATCCATCCTTTGTTACTTAAATTCTAAGAAAACCAACCCTGCATTTTCATAATAAACAAAGATGCAGAGAAAGAGCAACAAAACTTTAATTCTGCATTCCATGGCTTGGCCGTGTTAACTCTAGTCTTCTCTGGTTTTCAAGAACATTTTATCGCTCTTATACTGCAACATAACATATATGCAAAATAAGGCTATGCATTGAAAACATATTTACAACACCTGTAAAACACACACACATATACTACTTTCAGCAAGAAGTTACATTAAGGCAGTCATCATCACCATCAGGACTAACACACACGTTATCTGTACCAAGCAGCTTTTACTTCTCAAGTGCTTCCATTGTTTAAGTCAGCCAGCTGACAGTTTTGAAAGCCAGCTGCCAAAAACCAAGAGACACATGGAAGACTGCACCTGGTATCTTGGGCAAGACAAATCTCCTCCCCATGCCCCTGTTCTGCTCCCCTCTCCCACCATACCCCTGTATGGAACACTGTGCCAGCAAGCAATTTAAAGACTCTCCTTAGGACACGTGCAAACAAACTACTTCCAGCAAGGTCCAGCTCCCAGACTTGAATTCTGCAGGTTTTTAAGAGCCCTGAAAGCCTACAGCTATGATACAGCGACACTGTGTCTCTGTAAGGGAATTACGGCATTCCATTTCTCTACTGGGAAGGTGGTACAATGACAAACTGCAAAGATGGGATTAGAACAACTGTAGACTATGGGCTATTAGAATTTTCTAATGCAAGTGAGAGGTTAGCCACCAACTCCAAGTCTTCAGGGTCCAAGACAGCGCTCTCATTCAATAACTGTCACCCTCAAAGTCTTCTGGAGGAAGGTTTTACAAGTGAGTTATCAGTAACCTTTAGAAGTTTGTATTTATTCACTCTGACAACTTCAAAAGCCCCAAAGACACAGCATTCATCCCTACGCAAAGTCTGCTCTTTTGGCAAACCATGTTATTTCTTACAAACCAAAAGACACCCCACACCTCTCCTACTACTGTCTTTTAAAAATAATAGAGTATTTGTAGTTTGATATTATTTAAATAAGTCAAAGTCATCCTGTTTCTTTCACATGGAGTCTGCTGACAGCAGATCCTACTTTGGAACAAGCAAGAACAAAAGACATTTTGGTATGATGCAGTAACAGGGAAAAAAAAAAAAATTTAATTTAGATCAAAGAGAGAATCACTTACAAGAAAAGCCAGACTGTTTTTTGTGTACCCTTACAAACCAGCCAGATAGGTAACAAACAGCCATGTGTGTTTGCTCCATAACTGACCAGGAAAGAGCCACTTCCACAAGTTGACCGCTTCATTTGCGGTGATGTAACTAAGCTGAATTTTAAAGTACACGTCTGCTTAGTGTTACATACAATATTGCTATACCTACTTCTGCAACGCATTCTGTAGTCAAACACTAATCTTCATACGTTTGTGCAGGATGTGTTTACATTTTATTTGAACCCGTCTCTTTAGAGGCTCCTTCCCCATTTTCACATCCTGTTTCCAGTTCCTGACTGCGGGCTGATTCTGTGAATCATCCTTGCCCTGCTAGTACCCAAAAGAAGTCAGCAGCTTGTTAGTCCTTTAGCATAACCAAACACCTTGGGAAAAGGAAGACCCAAGCAAGACGTTAGAAAGCAAGCAGTTATTGAGAGGGATGAAGACCTGAGATCTGTAAATTGTCTTGAAGATCATTAATCTGATTCCTTTGTGCCTGGGAGGCAGCTGTAACAGTGGCCAGAAGTACAACTTAGCTGTTCCTGTTTTCCTCATCTCAAAGTTTTCTTCGCATCCCTCTGTCAATATATTTAACCCTTTTAATGGAAGTGGCTATGAACAGGCAGGCTGTGGACTCAGAGATGAAAACAGACACTAATCACACCTGGATACCTTGTGGGTAGACTGACACGTAGTCAATACCTGCATACACACCTCTGAAGTTATCTCCTAGCTCTCCCTGCTGTGGAGTAGGCACCTACAGTTATCCCTGCTCACGTCAAATACAGTAGTTTGGGCACCTAATAACGTCCACAGACACAATTTTTAGAAGAAAACTTAAAACTGACACACTGGCTTTATCAGTAACACTAAACTAGACAACCTTTTGTTTTGGTAATATACATGCAACAGACATCTGTGCAGCATTACAACACTGCACCAAGCGTCACCCTGATGTATAAGGGTTAGCTAGCAGAAACTTAAAACCCATCATTCTTTGAATAAATAAAACTTTTGAGCAGTGAAAAGACAACAAACAAACTGAAGTTACCTGAAAACCGTAACTAGGTACAGATCTATTCTATTAAAACCTTACTTTTGCACACCTACTCTTTATCAGAGATGACTATCAAGAGATTGTGGTTTAACTCTTCCTGATGGCTCTCTGCATATTGGGGATTTCAAGCCAGGGAAAGGATTTTGATTTCTTACACTAAAGGTGCAAAACCTCTCTCAATTCAAGTTACTATCTCATTTACTTATACACATGATGATGTCTGAGTCCTGATAATAGGAATTCCAAAAGCTTGGAAAGGAAAGAGGAAGTTTATTAAAGTTTTTAACTGGAATTAAGAGGGAAGACTGAACATCTGCCATTGTATCTGGTTCCTTAATCCAAAATTTCAACTAGAGAGACAAAGTAGCCAAAAGCAAGTGGGCAGGAGCAAATACATCTGAAAGCCCCCAAAAAGAGCAATCAGTAACCGAGCTGCCTATGTTATTTCTTAAGGTGCAATGCCATCATAAAGAAAACCAAGACAGCAGTGCTACTAGCTGTGCTGCTGGCAAGGGCTAGTAGTTTTAACAGCGTCTTGGCCAGCAAATGCACTAGCAGTTACCCAGTTCCCACCCTATTTCCCTACACCTTGGATATCTGTGACCCACAGACAGAAATCTCCGTTTTTGCAGATCTCCTAAGAGAGGAGAAACTGCCAGGTCTCTAAAGCATTTAGGTTTGGAGCAGTAGCATGGTTTTGAAGCAAATCCCCTGCCATCCCCACTACCGTGCACTAGCTTAGTCCGCAGAGCAGTTCTGGTCAGCGACCAGATCCCTTTTACAGCAAACGGCAGTTCCAGGCCAGGAACAACAGAAACATTCTCCAGACAAGAATGGAGATATAAAGGACTGAACGTTGTGTCAGCCCTTCAGGCAGCCTCTAACTTCACATGCAGTGGGATGGCTGGACAAGGAGGAAATCAGACCAAATCCACCTGACGCAAAACACACAAATGACAGTTTATACGGACAGACCTTGATACCAGTTGCTTTTAGTTACTTCTGCACCACATTGGTTCCTATTGGACATGAGAAAGAAGCCTTTTGGAACATTAAGTCAAAGACCTACCATGCCACCCTCTTCTTCCCCTTTGAGGAAAGGATGTTGAGACTTTAATACACTTCTTAATATATTACACTAAGCAACTGTGGTGAAGCTACTTTAATTTTAATGTTTTCGGCACTTAAGCATTTTAATCCTTTAGTATTTATTCCTGTTAACATGGCATGTCAAGATACGTATGTATTATTCACCCCATTCCAACCATTTAAACAATATTGCACTTCACATAACCTTCCCACTTCCCTTCTCATAAATATAAAATGACACATGCATAGGCTGCAAGATAAAACAAACATTTAACTTTTTAGAATAAAAAAGTAACACAGCACTTAAGAGATTTCCTTACCTGTATATTTGTTCATAGGAGATAGGGATGTAGTCACCAGGACTCTGAGTTAAAAGCTGATCTATGGCACTGTCCAACTTTGGCCAATATGTGCTCTTATAGTCTTCAATTGTTATAACATTCATTACTACAAGAAAAAGACAAAACTACATTTAGTAACTTTAGCTAAAAGATTAGAAGCAAGTGCACGCTCTGCAATTTCAGCTCACACCAATAAGCCAGCCAAAAAAAATGGAAATAGTTCACTTCTGCTTAAATAACCTCATCTAAAACTAAAGCCCACACTTGAATTTGTAGCTTTTTATTTACAGAAAATAAAATCAGTAAGCCTGACAAATCAGTGCCTGAATATTTCTAAGGGGTCCAAGTAGCAGCAGAAAACAAAGTCCTAGGAGTTCTAGTATGACAACCTAATAAAATAATTAAGAAGAGAGCAGTTCAGTAGCTAGCTCAGATTTGTAAATTACACAACTTTGTGGGAATCCAGAATCAACAATTAACACTGGGTCCTCTCAGGCAGGGAACAAGATTTGGACAAGGCTGGTAGCTTTTAGAATACTCTTTCCCAGCAGATGCATTAATTTTACAAGTCTTGGGTGGGACCAGCAGCTCCCTTGGCCTAAAAGCTGATGCAATTCCCTCTGCCTTCCATTGCAGTTTGGCACCTTTTCTGGATCCATATTACGGTTGCCCCTCCAGCAGGCACAGTAATATTCCTTTTCCAGATAAGGACCACCACAGGGAACAACAGGACGCTTTTAAATTAGCATTCCCCATCACTCCTTGATCTTCCTCCTGAGCTTCACACCTGCACACTCTTGTGCCAGCCATTTGGTGTGGCTTCACAGACACAGAAGAGTTTTAACCTCTCTCTTTTCAGGGAGGATTTCTGATCTAACCACACGTGGCTCAGTTCCAATAGCAGCCACAGGAGAGGGGTTAACACCTTCCCTTCAGGACTACCTTGCTGGCTTGTCACACCACTATAGCTCCACAGCAGCCACCCAAAACAACGCCCTCGGTAACTAACAGCACAGGGTATACTTCATATCAAAACACATCAGGAAATCTAAAGTCACATCTTCATTTAACTCCACATGTGGGTCAGAGCTATATGGAAGAGAGAATAAAGATAGTTCCCACCCCAAGCAATCCAGTTTAGACAGTGCTCTGAAAAGAAATCTTTGAATATGGCTGCATTTTAAATACTTATGTAGATGTAGATTCAATGCTGGGTTTGAGGAGCAAGATTTCTGAAATATATTTGTTTCGCAAGGGGTTGAAAGGAGCTGGGCAAGTCACTTTTGGCAGCGTCATGAAGAATAATTCTAGGGAAACACAGGCAAAACAGTATTGTGAGAAAAAAAAAAAGAGTATAAAGAGAAAGTGAAATAAAGAGAGGTGTGAGACAAGTGTTAAAAGGAATTATAGATTCATGTTGTGTGTCTCTTTTTAGGGCATTTCAGCCAGAAACCTTGCTTAGTGAAGAATGTTAGTGCAGTACTCCTAGCCCTCTCTCCACCTAAATAGCCACTGTTCACTCTTGCTCCATACTTGTTACAGAAACAGACATCGTTAACCTCCTAAGTGTCTGAGCAGTGAACAGGTCCCCAGTACCAAGTGCTGCAGGAAGCACTGCACTGTTGCTCCAGCCTGCAAGTCTGAAAGTACGACACCGTTTGCTAAACAAGTGGATAAAGGTTAAGAGTCTGAGTACGCAACTATGAGGACACAAGTTATCGTGGCCAGCAAGTCAGCTCCACGATGTAAAAGCACCCGCGTGGTCAGGATCACCCCTTTTTCATCTGCCTCGCAACGACTTGCTTCAGTTCTCGTCCCATGCAGAACCCAGGCTCCGGGCAGAGGTTCTCAGGAGGAGCTTCCACGTAGTAGCTTTACTATTCATGCTTACACTCCACGAAAATCCGAGCATTTGTATTTTGCTTTGTTACCCCAAAAAAGGTGGGTCTCCACAGAATCGCTCTGCTCTACAGGAGACGTTAACCTGAAGTCAGCATAAACATAAGGCCCAGTTTGGTTTTAAAATTTCAACGTATAATCACACCCACATCTGGTTTTACATATTAACTGAGCTCTACTCATTTGAAAGAAAAGAGTCAAGTAAGAATTGAGAACACCACAAAATAATTTTAACAGGTTGCCGAGATGTTTTTTTTTTCTTTTTAATTTTTTTTTTTTTACAATATGGAAAAATAAAGCAGTAGCGGACAGGAAGGCCTGCTCGTTAGAAGTGCTGCACAGGTAAAGGAAAAAGTGCTTTTACATACAGCCCCAGGAGACCTGCATAGCAAGCCCTGATGAGTTCAACGCAACACTCTAGAAAAGCTTAATTTTTATTCAGAAGACTCTTACAAGTATTATTTCATTTGATTTCCACACTTCAGTTCCAAAACTAAGCCAACTATAATATTTATATAGTTAAAAGTCCAGAGACTACACACTGAACAATCACTACTTTTATTCTTCTAATCCAGAAAACAAATTACTTCAAATGTTTAGTAACTGTCACAAGTTAGCAACATCCTTTTTTTCTGGCAGCGCTTACACACACAAAAAGCAAAAGATGACTTAAAGAAGCACCCTCCACTTACAAACTCTGCAAAAACAACCTCAAGACCAGGAAGGAAAGGAATCACACAAATCCTTAAAAAGAAAAGACAGACTGCCCTTTTTGCAAGTTCTTTAATTTTTTACTTTTCCATTTCTTCAGGATGTCACTCTTAAGTGTTTATCCCTATCTGAGGTATTCAAGATTTAAAAGGATCTGTCCAACAGCCTCCGTTTCGAAATTCTAAGGAAAAGAGTGATACTAAAAGATGACTTTCATTTTGCTGAGATTTATTAAGTTTCTGGGAAGTGACACAGCCGTTTTGTAACAAATCATGCTAGAATGCATGATTTTACCCAACTAGAGCAAGTTTGGGGTGGGGCTGGGAGAGAAATCAGTCTGATGGAATGGAAAGGAAGCCAGTGTTTTCCAGAAAATTATAAAAGTAAAGCTTCACAAGTAAAGCTTGAGAAGCAACTGCTGCATTTCCATATACAGAAAAGTTCAAAAGAAAAACTGTTTAAGTCAAAAGTAGCAGTGAAGCCATTTCAGTGAAAAAGAATATGCATGAGCTTCATACCATAACCTAGATATTTCAGTACCACAGCCATAACTGAAACATAGCTTTCTCCAAGCTATCAAATTCTTTGATATCGACTTCAATCAGAAGAATGGTAAAAAACACTAAGACTTTAAAATAAAACAAGAAGTCCAAGAGTAGGTATATCTCTCCCATGAAATTGGTAAGAAAAAGCTTACAAACACACATAGCTCAAAAAAGATGCTGGAACAGTAAAAGGCATAGGATGTGAAGAACACAATAATGATTTAAAAAAGAGAAATCATTGATACTGTTGGTTTTGTTATTTAGATGAGATAACCTGAACTCAAAACGCTTACTATGTTCACGTATAAAAAACCGTCCTTTAAAACTATAGGTAAAAAAGCAGAGGACAGGGCAGGATGGGAAATCCAACCTATTGTCAAGTACGCAGACATCAGTCTGACAGTTATCTGTTATTTATTTAGACAATAAAATCAAAGAAAGCAGCTAGGCATCTTTCAGAAGCTTTATTTCATCTCACAAAGTGACATATGTGAAGCTTTACTGCTAAACTAGCAATGCACCCTACAATCCTAAAATATTCTCTTAAAGCGTACAAACTCTTCAAGCAGATGTCTGAGACTAATCTACAGACTTCAAACTATCGCTGTGGCTCTGACGCTTTCCTTTTTCTCAGCCATCACGCGCATGTTTACAGAATAGATTTTGCTATATCCCCTGCCTGACACATCCCAGCATACATTAGCAAGTTTATGAGCCTACCCTTTAGTTGGTTTCAATTCAATTCTATTTTTACTACATGTTTCTCAGACTGGTTAGTAAAAGTAACTTTTTTTTTTTCCATCAGACAATTTGCCTACAGAGGAAAGCACATACACCGCGCTGAACTTCGTTACGCAACAGATTTAATGGCTATGCCAAAACTCACAGCCATGCGTGCCCATCCTAAGTGGGACTGGGGTTAAACACATTTGTAATCATCCTAGCTTGAAAAGGTTGGGAAAAAAAAAAAAAACCAAGAAGGAAAACCCTTAATTTTCTTCACAACTCAGATACGCTGCAATTCACAATACAGAAGAGTTTTGCTTAAAGTATTAAAAACTTTTTTTTTTTCCCTTATGGCCTTTAAAAATACTTCTCATAACACTATTGCTTTATAAATCCATAAGTATGACAGAAGCTGACAAGCTGTAAATAAAGGTTTAGTTATAAGTTTACCAAAACATAGAAAATTTTCTTAAGGTGCTTTAACTAGAAGAAAAGCTACTAAATGAACTACGCATTATTATATCTCATTTTAGTTCTCAGTCTCACCAAAATCTCAAGGAAGGAGAACTGATTTTGGCCCCTTAGAAAGATTTTAAAGGGTTTCCACCTAACCTTCTTCCCCCATTATTCTGCCAGCTGAATTAGACCCAAAAAGACCCAACACACAGCTTTAGTCTGCAATTATGAGCGTGAACAAAAACAACACGCTGCAAGTAACTAGGTACTGGAAGACAAGCATTGGATTTTCTGTTTTGGAGGAAAGAATCAGGAGGAAGAGACCTATCTGAATGTCAGAGGCGCTCCAGTTCATCATAGGATTGTTGGAAACTGCGTATCACCCAGTTTTGAAGGTCACCTGTAGGAAAACTTGTCTAAGACTAAGCAAGCAAGGAAAACGTCCTTGCTCATGCAACTGCAAGAAGTTCTTCATGCAGCGGAGAACAGGCAACTTTCCTATCAGGCTTAAGGCTGACAATCAGCTTCTCCACGAATGTTCTGCCATTGCCAAGGCCTATCAGGAAGGAGGGGATCCAGCACACACTGTCTTCTTCTCACTGTACATTTTTTTTCCCCTTTTTCTATACCTGAAAATTAAACAGAGGAGATTAAGGGATCCTCTGCCAGGGCCAGGATTAGAACAGGCAGGATCCCAATGCAGCTCCTGTACCTTCTCAGTCCATACTACTTCACTGAACGTGTTCTGTTCTTATATACATACCGTGAAAGTTATCCACAACACAATGCTGCAGAAAAGTTCTAATGAATTTAACTCAGAGAATTTTGTGTGTTACAGTTTTAATTTTCTTTAAAAACAATACTTAATATCAGCAAGACAGACATAGCGTTGGGATACCAATGCTGAAGAAGTGAAAACAAGAACTCAAAAACCACACCCTAAGAAAAATCACGCACAGCCCCTTCTTCTCCCGCTCAGACATAAACTGTAGAGTAGCTGGAAAGTCACCTTCCTATTTGGTGAAGATACAGCTCGAAAACCACTTTCATTCTGAAACAGAAGGAAAAACTAAGGTTCTAAACTTATGGATTGGCAATTCAAGAGCTTAGTTTAGCGAGGCTGAACGGCATTTCATTTCAACTGACTCAAGCGTTTATGAGCCACCTAAAGGTACCTGGAGCCCTGACAAGCAAGGCAGGCAGAGAGCCAGAGAGCTCATGGAGTATGGGAGCCTTAACTTCAAAGCAGCCAGCCTTGGCAATGTGCCTAGAGCCACAAAACTCAGGCTACCAGAGAAGAGGGATTCAGAAGCCTGAACTTCAAGCTTCTGATCAGCTCTGGAGCTGAGCTGCTGAGAAGCTGGACAGGTGAGCTAGCATTGGCAAAGCGAGAAAAAAAACCAAAGAAAAAAAGAACGTTATCCATCCAGATTTCATCATGGCAGTTACATGGTTACATTTCCAGGAATACTTTTAACTAGCTGAATCCAAGTTTTCCTACAGCCATTAAAGAAAAGGGCACATTTTGCTGAGAGGTGTGACTTCTGGGAATAAAAGCAGAATTAAAGCAAAGAATAGAAAGATCTTCCCTTCCCTCAACCTTAGCTCTGAAAAACTACGGAAAAATCTGCCGTTTCTGCTAACAGCGACAAGCAAAAGATGCCTCAGGACTGTTTTCTGGGGAGTAAATTTGCCTTCGGTAGTTCTCATCAGGCCTCGGCAGAGACGCAGCCCTGGCAGGGCAGCACCCCCCTCCCAGGGGCTCCGCACACACTGCCACCCGCCCTCAGCCATCTCCCACAGGCCTCAGACCCAGCTTGGGGTTTTTCAGGCAAAAAGAAGAAAGTCTTCAGGAAAACAAGACCTGGGCTAAAAGCTTCATAAAAAGGAACGGTGTACGGCCTGAAGATCCCGGTTCTAGAGCCAGACCTGCCACCTCACCCTGCCGAGAGAGGAGAGCGGCAGCAGGAGCTGGGCGCACACGGGCAAGGAGGAGGGTGTATCGCCTCCTTCCACGGCGCCTGAACCCCTTGGGTTTCGCTTCGAGAAGCCCCTCGGGCCAAGACCCGCCTCAGGGACCCGCCGTAGGACAGACCCGAGCCCGGCCACCGGCGGTCAAGGGGGAGCGGGGCCGGGGAGGGAGCGGGCGGCAGCCGCCGGGGCCCGGAGAGCGGGGCGGTCACTCACGGAACTTGGAGGTCGAGGCGTTGATGTTGATGGCGGCGGCGATGGCTCCGGCTCCCCCCTTGCCCGGCTCGCAGCCCCGCAGCACGCCGTTGGCCTCGGGCACGGCGGGCAGCTCCGTGCCGGCCGCGGGCCCGGCGGCGGGGCCGTGCAGGAGGCGGTCACCCAGCGGGGCGGCGGCGGGGCCCAGCAGGTGCCGCCCGTAGTCGCCGGCGCCCCAGTTGTTGTGGTTCTGGTCGTCCATCATGGCCTCGCAGCCGCCCTCCTCCTCCTCCATGCCCTCCTCCTCCATGGCTGCTGCCTGCCCGGCGGGGAGNTAATTCAGTAATATTAGCTTGCGAGGGGAGACTTCGGCAGCTCCTGCGTGTGGGCGGAGCCGCGGGACCACCATCCCCCGCCCCGAGGCCTGGCCCTGCGCTCGGCGCCGGGGCCTGCGGCTGCACCCCCCTCTAGTGGGGTAAGGCCCCGCGGGCGGGGAAAGGGGCGCTGCCACGGCAAAATCCCCGTTAGAAAAACACTTAGATGTTGGGTGTCGTATCGCCCTGGCCACTCACGCCTTGGAAACGTGCCTGCACAGCGCTATTGTGCAGTGGTTTTCCTGTTACCGGGGGAAGAGCCTGCACAAACGGTACACAAAGCCATTTATCTTGTCACCGAGCAACGTAACAATTAAAAACAATTTTCTAGTTGCCTTCAAGCGTACTTCATGTTTCATTTTCATTTGCAACGCTACAATGGAAGAACAGAAATGGATGGTGGGGTTTTTACTGAAAATAAGTTTCCGCTGTGTGGGTTTTGCTTTTACTTGGAAAACAAAATAAATGTGAAGCACCTAGGTAAAAGCAGAGCTGTCTGGCACTCTTTCCAAAATGCCTCATGAGAAGCGAAAAGCACATCAGTCGTTTTCCAAGTAGAAATAACGATTTCTTTTTAGCGTGAGACAAAATCATGGTATTTCATAAGAGCATAAAATGACGCTGATCTCACTGCACCGTGCCGCGGGACTGCCTCGAGTTGCTTTGACAAAGGCAAGCGATGAAAAGACCTCGTCCCTCTTGCGTTTTTTCCACATACGTTTGAACTGCTGGTGTTTTTCTCAGATGTAAAGGTCACGCTGCGACCATCAATGGCTTGTTCAAGGGACAGACCTCTCCATTTTCTCTCTTGGCAGGCGCCAGCGAGTTACAGTTGGTCTCAGGGACCGAGAGCCGATTTGGCGCATCACGCTTCGATCATGGATTCGGCATGTTCACACACATGTTTTGGCTGTTGATTTATTTCTGCGTGTACCTTAAACACCGCTGGGAAAAGGACAGAAAGGATGGTTTTGCTCAATTCTGCTGCATTTTTGCATTTACCGAGTGGGATGTGTAATACAATGCAGATAACAGTAGCATCATTTATAAGCAATATTAAACTTGGAAATCTGAAGCAGCAAAGTACTTCTAGCTTAGGCAAGTGTTGCAATTTTCTGGTAACCACAAAGAAACGTAAATGAAGTTTGCATATCTTCGCTGCTTCAAGAAAGACACATTTGTGTTCTCAACCTGTGGAGCAACTCCGTTGTACCCTCCTCCTCATCCGCTTCCACTGATCTCAGGAGTGGGTCTCAGATTGTTTGCCAGTATTTAAAAACACTGTGACCTGAGGAGAAATTGGGAACTTATCCTTATCAGCACAGCTTTATCTTTGTCTTAGTCATTTCAAAAGTGCTCGTGTTAACATCTAAGAGCAGTGGAAAAGTAAGACAAACAGCATTTTGTATTTCTAGCATTTCTTATTTTCTGTTTCCTACTCCCTTGTTGCACACACCTATTTTTGTTACTATCTCTGTAATTTACTGACCAACTGGGATCTTTTGGGGTTGGTTGTTGGGGTGGGTTTTTTTGTGATCTTTAAAGGTATGTTTCTTTTCTAATCCCTTTCACAATGTTCCTTGCGCTGTGCCTACACTTGCTGCACTTCCTTGTGGCAGGAGTCCAGAACGGCTTAGGAAATACTTCACTATGGAGTTCTCTGCAGAGTCTCCTCTGTTGCCTTGTGCAACAAGCCAGCTCATCTTACAGATCAAACAAGAGGCTCTTTCTTGCCTCCCATAAGGCAAATGACAAGCTGCAACAGTCATCTATGGCTCACACTATTTAAACACATGACTGCGTGCTGATAAAGGCACTATCAAGTACTTCATTAAAGCAGCACTTGTTTTCGCATGCACTTCAGAGACTTCTCCGCATTGTTTCCTTTTTTCCTCGTCAGCATGTGAAAGTTCGGCTCAGGCTTTAAATAGTCTCTTGGCAAAATCGCATTTTGCAATACCCCAGCTGTAATTATTGCAATGTTAGTTGAGAATACAACGTACAAATGCAATTCTGACAAGACCTGAGCAGTCTCACGTCCCCATAAAATCCTTGGAGACTTGAAACGTGTCTCTATAGTAACTGGCTCGTAAGTAGGCTATGGTACTTTAGCCAACAAAGTAGCATGCAGGTGTCACACTTTGGTTTTAGACTCCTGACTCCGTATTTTACTACCTAGACAAGTATCAGAAGTGTTTGTTACATCTTCATAATATTTACTTTTTTCTTTTTTTTTTTTTTTTTTTTGGCTCACCACTTTGATAACCAGGTCACAGCTGCAAGCTTTACTACACATTAAAAGGGAAGATCAAGGTTTCCTAACACTACCCACGGAAAGTGTGAGTCATTAAAGAAATATTTGTAGAAATGAAGCTACAGAGGAGCTTTTCCCACTGGGCTCTCCAAAGCAGGCTGTGACACTTGCTTCTGCTGGGTGATTACCTTTTGTGTAATTTCAATTTTACATGAATATTTTTAACAATCAGATAAGGGCATTTTCTTTTTCTTCGGATATTTGTGTTTATAAAGCAGAGGTATAAGGTACCCCAGAAGAGCTGTTGCCGCACTCTGTGTCACAGCTGGGTGGATGTAGGTAGCAGTTAAATGATATATGAGGCCTGTTAGGAAAAGACATGCATAAGATGTTTGTTTTATTTCCTGCTATTCATAATAAACATTATGACATGGATACAATTCATCTTATTTTAAAACAGACCATTTTTCCTTATTTCGCAAGCGCCCGGTCCACTAAAGTCAATAGGAAAGCTTTCATTGATTTCAATGGGATTTCAATCAAGCCCTAACACAGCATGTAAAATGCTTCCCAGATTTATAGCTCTGATTCTAAAAACCAAATGAAAAAAGAAAATAATTCTGACAAGAAAGAAATATGAACGCTAAGGCGAGCCATAAATAGCGCTCTGGCAGGAGGAGCATGAGACACAGCTCTTTCAGTGGCAAATAAGGCCACCCCTTGCAGAATAGTGGTGGAGAGCAGACAAACCGAAAGGGAGGTTAAGAGCGCTCATTTTTTTTGAGATGTATTTTGGCAATCTCTGAGAGATGACTTGCTCAAGCTTGAAGAACCCATAGTCCCCCTGCAGTCTGGCAATCTGTGGCATACCCCTTCCAACAGCAACTACCACTTAGGGCAAGCTGATTAGTGTAAAGATTTTGTAAAAATGTGCCAGTTACAGTATGGAGAGACCATCCGTCGTGTTTCTTGACCATACCCAGTCTGTGAACACAGACTATGGACGGCCCAGTGCCGCCGGTGGAGAAGAGAAGCACGGGCTCACCACACAGGCAGGGAATAGTGAATGTAAGCTGCTGGTCAAAACCGAACACAAGTGCTCCAGAGACGTTTGTCCTTTCTCCTGTACTGCGCTAGACATAAAGGTACACTCCTGCTCTGCAGGGCACAACAAAAACACATAGTCAAAGCAGTCGTATTCTGCTGAAACTAACAAAAGAGTCGTAGGAGACACGCCGTGGTCTGCTCGCAGTTACCCCTGGGTGCACATGCAAAAACTCAGCCGGGTAATTTGCATTTTGGGTAAGTGGGAAAGTTCTCCATTAGGTTCAAGGGCATACCTGCTTCTGTGCTTTGGCAAGGAAGGCTGTATTCCTCCTCTCCAGCCTTACAAAGAGAACAGGACCCAGAACTGTGTGGAGCTGTTTATAGTTAAAATATATTTTCAAACCAGCTCCCTTTTCACTGCCTGAATGCCATCATCAGCAAGATATTAAGAGCACAATGACTACAGTGGTATCTCCACTGAAATTTTGCAGCTTCCCCACTAGTGGTCACATTCCCTGCATCATCTGTGCCTGTTGTGAGAGCCCTCCGTGCACTAATTGGCTATAATTGACATGACCAGCCTCACCTAGGTCCCTCAGCCATAAACCTTCTGCCCTTTCGTCCAGGAGCTCTATTTAAGCGCAGAGCTTGAGGTTCACTCCTTCCCTGTGCTGTGTCGTGTATGTCCTGTTACCTTTCTCTACCGGGTCCTTGCATATTACTCTCTCCCTTATAAATTCTTCAACAGGATTATCTCAAGGTCTGTGTCGCTCGGTTCCTGGACATGAGGACAACTCAGCTTTTGGCCCATGGGTCCAGGCAGAGGAGACGGTCCTGCGCAGCTGTGTTCCCTGGGCCAGAGCCTCGGCTTAATGGACACTGGATGCTCTCTTGCATCAGTCGGGCACTTAAAGCAATGCCCTAACCCGAGCCCTGAGGGTGGCGGGATGAGTGGCGTGCGTATCCTGTAATTTTACAGCACGTATATTTCGCTCATATGGGTCTGGTTTTGGTTTTACAGCACCAATACAAAGGACAATTCTTTTAGCATAGCTACACTACAAGCATTTCTGTGGCACGTGATACGGGTTAATCCTTCTAACCACAGGCATGACCAGACTATTCTGTCCCATAAGCCAATATCAAAAGGAACTCACATTTAAATAATAAAATGTGTTGGTTGGTATTCATTAGTAACCTCATTTTGGTTGTTTCTTGTATCAACCAGTCTAATATGTCTGGATGACACCGGGGCAGTGCGAGCAGTAGAAAGGAGTCTCTGAAACTGTGCTCAGCACTTTACAAAACCAACCGCCTGCCTCCAGCACACATGAAAAATCTGGATTGCAATCCATCGGTGCTTATGCACCAAAAAATACGAAGACAATTGGAGACAATTCCCTACCACCGGGGAAAGCTTCAAGCATCTGAAAGTCCAGGACGCACTCAGGCACCCAGGTGCGGCTCCTGCCCAGAGCGTACACCGCCTCTTGCCTGCAGTTAGACAAAAGGCAAAGTTTTGGCAGCATCTGAGCTCCCCATGACAGCTAGCACCATGCCAGAAGATGACACACGTTTGCCCTTACATGATGATACCGAAGGCAAAATTTCCAAAAGCCAGGCTTGAGCCACTGCCTCGAGTCCGGGCCTGACCGTGCCGCTCCTGGCAGGGGCTCCTGGCGCCACATGATCCTCGGCAGGGATGTGATGCCACTTTCACTCCGCTTTCTTCAGACCTGTGGCTGTCAGCCCTGGTGCTGGGTGTTGCTCCCGCCAGTTCTCCACTGAGGGTCCCCACCGAGACTGGCTCCAGCCCCGCACCACCCGCGCTCAGCGGCTCAGCCAGCATCGGTGCGGTCTCGCTGGGTCTCATGCTGGCTCCCGAATGGATTTAGGCTCTTCAGGAGAGCCCCGGTACCTTTAATGCAGTGAAAAGCTGCAGAGGCTGTTTCAGCCATGCTGTTTTTCCAGCCCGTCATTAGATGTCAGCCCGCTCCCCTGGGACCATGGGGCTGGGCAGGCCATCAGCCGCACGGGCACGTCCAGCGACACGCACTTATGGGGTAGCATTTGGCAATAAACACGAAAGTCCCAGGTTTATTAACGCAAAAGGAAGAAGCAAAACAGCATGTAAATTTTCTGCTGTTTCATCATGTTTTCTCATTTGACTTGCTCCATTATCTCCTGGCAATCTTCTGCCAAGCCTCCGCCTCCGCTCGGGCGTGCAGGCCATTGTATGCTCGCTAAAAGCACCCCATTTATCAAACAAGTGCTTCTTGACTAAAAGCAAAAAGGAAACTCTGGAATTCTCTGAGCAGATTTTGTTTGTTGTATCATTAAGTATTTCATTTCTTTTTCATAATGTATTCAGAGAATATGCATGAGTCCATGAAAACTTTGGTTCCAGTAAAAGAAGGGTAAATAATAGAATACATTAAGCAACATTTTCGGAGAAATTGCCAAAGCTTTTGTGCTTTAATCTTCAATCCAGGCACCCCTTTCCCTTTCTTTATCTGAGAATGCAAATACAACGATGTATTGGGTATAAAAGCGCAATTTTAGTCATTTGGGAAAAAAACAGAAAAGTGAAAAGGATTTTGCTGTTAACTGATGCCAATAGGATTTTCTCAGTAGTAAGGAACTTTTATTAAAGGGCAATTATGAATACATTTAGGTATAAAATTTATGAAATATTTGTGAGTTTTTCATAATAGAGTGAACAGAGTGAAAACTTTCCTTCCTCCTAGACTTGCCACAGGTAAGCGTAACAGCGGCGTTGTGCTGGTTACTGAGAGCCATCCATGTAACAAACCATTCTGGGTTGCTTTTTCTGAAATGAAAATTAAAAAGAAACAATATAAACGATGATGGGCTGATCGCCCCGTACAGCCGGCTATCGTTCGCCTAGAGGTGGAGCCAGTCACCTGCAGGGCTGAACACAGAGGAATGACATTTTCTGAGCAATAACACAGGAAAACGGGGAGTCAGGGGGGGAAGTCAGTGGTGTATTTGCTTGGATATGGCTATATGTATGTGACACATCCTCACCAGTACCGAGTGGCAGATTACTGGAAGGTTAAGAAAATGTTTGTGATAGCCACAAGAGAACTTTTCAGAGGAAAAACTGTGGACGCTGGGGGAGGGAAGAACTATTGCGCAAACGAAAACAATATATAAAGGGGAAGAGACCAAGTAGCGCCTCCCTTACAGAGCACTGCTTTGCTGCCCTACTGATGATTACTGTCTCCCCCAATGCTTTTAGACATTAGGAAGCCCTTCTCCTGCTGTCTCAAAAACAGGCCTTTCTAGGACAGTTTAATCAGACAGTAGGAAAGCTTTCTCCATCACATCTTTCATTTGTTTCCACATCTAAGGCATTCTGGAAAATAATTTGCGCGCCACCTATCTGGCTGGCGTGAGCCACCAGCATGCAGCAACAGAAGAACTGGCGCCCAGCCTTTGTTTTGCATTAGATACTGGATATCAACTTCCTCATTCTTGGCAGTTTCTCAGAAAAGGGAAAAATAGCATCCATAGTTCCTCCTGTTGGACGATAGTACATGAATTCACCATGTCTAAGTTTTAAACTGGGGCGCTATCTTTCCGTAATTATGAGTGAGGAAATACTGGTCCGTTAAAACTTTTTATGCCAATAAGTTGCCAACAGTGGGGAAGTCACTTGGGGATGTCACTTTGGTGACAGTCACTTTGTGGTTATCATAGCTATCGCTTGGTTTCTTGGCCTGCTTTCAATTTGGTAATTAAAGGAAGGTCCACCCATGTATTCCGTGGGACCTGGTGCCACTTCCCGCTTTCCATTCTGCGTTCTCCAGGTTCAGAAGTCGACACTTGCTCTGATCTGCTCCAAAATCTCAGCTGGCCAAACTAACGTCCCCTTTGTAAAATACTTCAGGTTGAAAGGAATTACACAAATGCAAGAGGTTTTGCAGACAAGCTTAAACACAGAAATAACAAATGCAAGAGATTTTTAAGTGTTCTTAGTCAAGGACCAAAGACACACAGACGCCAGCCTCCAGCCCTCATGATTACTGTTCTTACCAGTGGGGCAAGTGGCCTTATCTTAATCAAACTTCACAATTAGTGCTCCAGCCTTATACTCCTCAGTCTGCCCAGAGCTTTGGCATCATTAACCACCCACAGTCTTTTCTTGACTGGCTTTTTTGCTCAGTACTCCATAATTTTCTTCCTACTTCTTCAGTTGTTTCTTCCCTTCAGTCTCTCTTCCCCCACCCAGGTTGTGTTTGTGTCCCTGGCTTAACTTTCTCTCCTCCTCCCTTCCTTTCTGGCAGTAATACAATCTCAACATATCAAAAACTATCAGCTCAACTTGAAAGAGAGCTTTTAATTCCCCTCCAGACTCACTACCTTATCTCCTTCTCTTACCTTTTCTCTTGGGCATGGTCCCATATCCCACCTGGGTGCTGTCCTGGCTTAGGCCACCGTGTCCCACATCCAGCTATTCTTGGAAATTGGTGCAAGTAACATTTTAGCATACATCCTCTCTTACCCACCCAAAAATGTGAGTCTCCTGAGCAGATTCTCTCCTCTTTCCTCAGGTACGGTGACCTTTATTTAACCCCCCTGACCAAATGCGGTCATGTTCCCCCCTTACCCATCAAACTGACCACGTTACTAAACCATCTCAGACCCCTCTTGAGTTTCTGGACCCCTTTCTCCACCGCATCAAAGAGAAGCTTCCCTTTCAGGGTTCTTTATGATCCAGTTCTTGTCTTTCATTAAGCGTCAGGAAACCAACTCTGTCCTCGGGTCCATTCAGGATAAAAGCCCTTATCTCCCACTTGTTAAAACACTCATTCAGGCACCTTTGTGCTTTTTCCCAGGCAGCTAAAAGTATCTGTGAAACTATTCTCATTATCCTTAAAATTCTCCTTTGACATTACATCAATAAAATCCTTAAGTGTTAGGCTGCGGCGTTCTGAAACCCTCCGACTAAGAGTGGCTCATATTTCCTTCTGCCTCCCTCCCTGTCTATATCCATTCATTAGTTCCTGTCTGACAGGGGGCTTTGAAGGACAAGACATTGCCTTTCTCTTTCCCAGCCCCCACCACAACGGGGTCTTGATCCCCAACCAGCTGCTGTATTACAGCAGTAGGGGAGGAAATCAATCCATAGTCTTTTCCCATCAAAATTATGCTTCAAACCTTTTTTGAGTTGGTAGCTTACTTGTCCCGAGTTCACCGTGGACTGCAGGAATTTAGGTGCAAACGACAGATAAAACATTGCCCAGTAAAAGGAAGCAATGAACCGGCAAGAACGTCAATGAACGTTACTGAAGATGAATTCTAACTTCATATCACAATGAAAGGAAAAGTAAATATGGAAATTCCTAATAGCATGTAAGCAGAAAAGGAATTAAAACATGCAAAAGCATTCCTGGGAGGTTTTGTATGTACAATATTTTAATTGCACTCCTTTACTGCTGTCAAGTATTTGTATCTAGCCTTATCAGGAAAAGAGAAGAGAAGGAGAAGGAAGCTTTTAAAGGATTCTAAAACCCTAGCACCCTTTAAATGTCATCTTCCAGCACTGCAAAAAAATATCAAATCCCATCCTGTTCTGTGGTTGTTCCACGGTAATAAGTAACATGAACAGATTATGCTTCAGGACAAATAGTTTCTCTGCTCTTGCCACTCCTTCTTGCAAGCTGCTCCTTCCCTGCTTCAAGACTGATTCACCAGGACAGATTTTATTCCTAAATCAGAGACCTATCCACACCTGGCTTCATAGAGGTCTCTCTTGGAGTCAAAGCAGACTTCAAAGAATATACACTTTCATATTCCTGTGGTCAAAAATACTGTGTCTTCCTGTTAGACAACAATTTGTAAGCCATAAATCTTTTCCAGGGCAACTTTTGCTGCCAGAATTATAGTGGCAGTGAGCTAGCATGGCATTCCCGATGCTTTACACTGCAAACACTACTGGTTTGACATATGCCTAAGTCTAGAACAGAGGGACTAAGCTTTAAAATAGCGTAATTCATTGGTGCAATTTCTTTGATATATATGAGCTGAAAATGTCAGCCAGGATCAAAATCATAACTGAGATGCCACAAACCAACAAAGCAAACGGAAAACAATGTAGGAGCAAATATAAACAAAATACACTTTATTTACAGTGAATAAAAGGACATGGGACACTAGCAAACGAATCCCTTCTCTTTATGTGTATTCGTTAGTGTGGCTTGAGGCATGTGGCAATTTTACTACAAAGCTCACTGCTGCAATGCATAATCGAGAAAAGCACAGGGACTGCTTGCCGTTACTGCAGGAAATCTCAGCCGAATCTAACCACCCTTCATATAGTTTTCTTCAAGCATTCTCTGTTTGAGATGCCATAAGAATTATCATATTGTAGATGAGCTTTTGCGTGCTGCTTTATAGACGTTAACTTCCATGCAAAAAACCCACGAATAAATAAATCGCCATGGAGGAACTGGTTGAATTAGACAAAACAGATTAAATACTTAGTAATCTTTTACTTAAATAAAAATAAATTTAAAAGGCAGCAAGTAGCCTGTCATGTGTTACCTTCACAGGCAGGAAATTACTAAGTTCTCTTTAAACATTTCTTCTGTAAGTGAAATAGGCAAAGAAAAACCCGTATGACAAAAATAAGGGGAATTAGGTCAGCTTCTGGACTCATCCATCAGTGTAAATGCAGCACATCTCCAGCTCATACAATTCCAAAATCATTTAAAGTGATTGTTTTCAAGTCAATCTTCCGTCGCCCACCTTTCTTTCTGCCAGAGGCCAGAAATAGCACCTCATAATTTATCCTCCGTGTCGAGCTTTGCAACAGCTGCCCCCTTCTGAGCCACTGAAGGCAGTTTACTGCATCTGCTTTCAATATACACACTGGAACCATATTTTCTCTCTTGCATTCACCTGTCAAATACGGTTTAAGAGAACACGCTTCAGATAATGCTAAGAAATGCTACATCCAGAAGACTACTCTTGCACTTATAATTCAGCATATTCGTGGACTGTCTTGAAAAGCTGACAGAACTCCATTGACCTTCAACACAATGCTGCTGATTTATGGGTTGGATGCCAGAGACCAGTTGGCTGGTAGTTTTTAAACTTATAAAATTAAAAAAAAAACGGTGAAACCTTCCATGCTGTTTCCAATCACCCTGTATTGTGACCAGTCGGGGACACTTACCTCAAATGAGTTCCCAGAGCCTTTCTCAGTGCCCAGGTCAGGGTGCAAATCTCCTCCACGTGCTGGCTCTGTGAAGATAAGACTCAGGCATGACAAGCCCTTGTCACTCTCCATCTCGACCTTGATGCTCTGCTTTAACCGGGCGGAAAACTTGGGTGGGTGGATGAAAAGCAAAAGCACTTTGGGCAGGTGCCTCTTCTGGGCAATCAGGAGCAGGATTGTACCGTGGCTTGTGCTTGCCAAGTGTCTTTATTTAGTGTCTTTATTTTTATAAAAGCTGATTACAACATCTCAGTGTACCCAGGCTGCTCCACACAAGTTCTTCATTCTCTGCGACTTGCCAGGAAGTCTCTCTGGTTTTTCACATCGCCCAAATGAGATTTAGCCTGATCCAGTCAGAACGACACCGGTGGAAGGGACTGCAATGCTCTTACCATTTATTATCTGATGTAGGAGTCTACCTGGAAACACACGCCCAGGCCCAGGTCCCTGTTGTACCAGACACTAGCCAAGAGGGGAGTCTAGCAACAAGTCTCCGCCCTGCACAATTCACCCAGCACATCTTGGACAGGGTAAAAAAACCCAAATCAGACGATGGGAGAAGTCTCCTGAAGCTGACCCTTACCACACCAGGTTATTTATCTCTTTCCTTGCTGTTCTGAAGCCAGAGATTCACATCGCCTGTGTGAATGTGCACAGTAAGATTCAAGTAAATGGCCATTGGCACGTGGCGGTTTGTGTCCCTTTATGTCAGTATCTGCTTCTTCATCTTTCAAAAAGTAGAAGCAGCAGCCGGTCTGAACTGGAATACAACCAGCTTCGGGTTGAAAAGGGAAGAATTCCCTTTAAGAGGTTAGTATCCAGCCTCAGCTTTGTTCAGCACCACCTCCTGAATAGGAAGAATTAGATTTGAAAGGTATGTTCTTTTGAGCAGCTCCTGAATAGGAAAAACTATAGGAGACTGCACATTTCTACAAAGAAAGGATGTGCTCGTCTCCATTTACTGATCCAATGCTCAAAGAGCGCAGAAATCACCTCCTGCGGGTGCCAGGCTTTGAGAACAAAACAAAACAAAAAAAGAAAAATTGATATTCTGGTAACTATGGAGAAGCTAAAAAAAAACGTTTTTCTAGGTCACACATTTTCTAGGCAAAACACAGGAGATGTTTTCTATTGCCACTCCACTCTCCTCTCTGCTCCCCCAAAACATAAATAGTTCTGTGATTCTTTGGAAAGCTGCTCTTTCCTTGTTGAATCTCGAAAGAATATATAATTGCTTTTTCCATACACTGGTAATGACGAGAGAAACCAAGATACATTTTTTACATAAAGCAACATGTCATTCATTAAAATTACTACGGCCTGAGCTGAGGAGTTTCCAGCAGAAGTGACATCTTCTCGGAACATGTATTGAAAGAAAGTCAGATAAATAGAAATTGTCTCCTCTTACTTTTGCACAACACATCAAACTCTAGTTTGCAGCTTAACAAAACCTTTTATGTTCTCATGGGAACTTGTGAGTTTGTTAAAATACCAGCCTAAAGCTGGTATGTACATTTATGTATGTATATATAATATTATAAAAATTAATTTTCCATTATTCCAACTGTGACCAAATAGTGACATATTTTATCTTTTGTAATCCTTGGCATTCTGAGTGAGTAGATTGACATTGTCCAAACAATATTGGACTAAATATGTACCATTTGTTAAACCACTGTAATCAACAAATGGAAAGGTATATTAGGTTTAAGGGATAAATATTCAATAGCCAAGGTAGGTAATTACGAATTGTGGTCAGTGAAGGGAAGAGCAGGCTCTCTGTTACAAGCATCATCATCCAGTAAATTGCTGATGTGTTCTGGTTCATGGTGCAGTGGTCCTTTCTAGCTTTAAAAACTTCTAGAAGTTCTCTCAACCGATCCTGTCATCACCCCACCACTACTGGTATAGAGTATCAGCAACAGACCTGCCAGACCTCGATGCATTCATTCCAAGAGACCTGGTATCACGTGAAATCCCAGAGCGCTCACGCAGTGAAAATAATGGTTTGCCCTTGGTCAACAGCAATTTGTTCACTGTCTGTCAGTTCATCCCCAGCGAGGGCAGCATCACCCAGCAGCAGAACCCGGTGCCTGTCACACAGGGGTGCAGAGCTGGGAGATAAAAGTGCAGAGCTGGGAGATAAAAGTGAACATGTACCTTTTCTTTTTTTTTAAGTGGAGTTACGGAGTCGGAGTGACATCCCTTTGCCTAGGATGCACCGAGCTGTACAGCAAATGCAACACATCAATTGCTGATGTTATCAAAGGAAATAGCATTTCCAGCCACATGGGAAATATGTCAGCAAAACAAATGGATTCAAATAAACAGCAGCAGAAGGCGCATAGAAATATTGATTCATGGCTTTTTATCCTCTGTCCTTTTCAAATGGTCCCTTTCCAGCACTCATGCTGCTGTGATAAATACCTTCTCTCCTTCCTGTATTCTTCACTACTGAGAATACACTTTCTGTGATTTTCTAAGCAGGGAGGGGGAAAGAAAAAAAGAAAAAGACACCCCTACACTTTTTAGTGATTCTGGTTTCTAGCCATTAGCTTGCCCTGCAGTATGAGGCATCAAACATCTCCCTAATGCAATGGCAGATTTGTACCACGGTGCTTCTCAGTAAAGGCAAGGCTTTTGAGAAAAACACTGAATCAAGTGTCATTAACAAAAGATTAGCAGTAGAAATGCATCAAAGGAAGCAAGATCAAAATCACTGTAAAGTGAGTAACTGAAGCAACTGGAAAAGTCTAATGAGGTTCAACAAGGACAAGCGTAGGGTCCTGCCCCTGGGGAGGAAGAACGTCAGGCACCAGCATAGGTTAGGGGTGGACCTGCTGGGAAGCAGTTCTGAAGAAAAGGGTCTGGGCGTCTTAGTGGACAGTAAATTATCCATGAGCCAGCAATGTGCCCTTGTGGCCAAGGCGGCCAACGGAATTCTGGGCTGCAGAGGGAAGAGTGTGGCCAGCAGGTCAAGGGAGGTCATTCTCCCTCTCTGCTCTGTACTGGTGAGACCNAAGTCCTTCCCATTCAGATGAGTCACCTTTTCTGTCAACCTAAATCAAAAGTGAAAATGAGTCTTCTGTAGCTTTGGAGCATCTAGATGAGAAGTTTCTCTACTGGGGTTACATTTGCTAGACAGCCCCATCACAAAAGCAGTTGCTGTCAGTTTTAGCAAAGCACAATGCAAGGTTGTAAGTTTGGCTAATTCAATCAAAATAATTGTAAAAAAAAAATTATGCTCATTTTTTGAATAAACACCACTACCGGAAGAACATTTTTGGCACCTCTTGTTTTGGCACCTCTGTTACACCACTTGTGAAAGCACAGAAAAGGAGTGCAAATGGGCTTTGTAAGCTGCTGGTTTGTGAGTGGATGAGAGGGAGGCCACAAAGCACAGGCAGCATCCAGGGCTGCGGGTCTTTGAAACCTTGTGGTGATGGTCTCAACTGGAAAGGATTGTCAGCTACCAGCAGCAGTTCCATCTCTTTCTCTCCTATCCCACCTACCTCCAGGGAAGCACAACCTTTGGTGCTTGCAGACAAACAGGACTGGATCAGAGTCACCACTTCTCATGCCTGAATTAGGTTAAGCATTTGAGGAATACCCTCAGCATACCTAATGCCCTGGCTTCTCCAAGCAGAGCAGTGCTGCCAGTTCAAGCCTCTTCCCCCAGACAAGGCAATTCACCTTCAAAGCGAAGGCAGCAAAGAGACTTTGCTGATCCAGTCCCTGTACCCTGAAGGCACTGCTCAACGACTTCATAGGTACAGGAAGGGAAGCTTTATAAAGGTAAGGAGTTGCTTGAGCTGACCTCAGCCTGTTGGACTGGTTACCCCATCTGGCACCAATCTTGTGAGAAAACAGCCCTTCCTGCTCCGGGTGAAGGCAGAGGCTAAAGACCCTTCAAAGCTCTAGGGTTCACAGCCCATAGCACTGTTCTTGGGGAGGAACATGGGGGTTTTAGTGAGTTGGTGCTCTTCTCCAAAAATGATCTGCAAGTGCACATTCCCCCCCTTTCCTACCCTAGTTGTCCTTTACAACTGCCATAAAAATATCACTATGGCTGCATGAAAACCTTCCCCTGATGAATTTCAGGAGTTTCAACACATACTTTAAAAGCAGGAGTCGTTAGCGAGTATCTATTTGATCACTGACAGCTGAAACAGTGAGAAGAGCAATCATTTAATAACAGTTAAGGTTAAATATATTCCTGTAGTTTATCATCATTCACTTTCTCTAAATGCATGACATTAAGTAGTAACCGCTGAGGAGAAGGACAGTGTGAACTGTGCGGCGTGGCAGACAGAACCGTCAGCAGGAGGCTTTAACATCAAACCAATTCAAAACGGGAGTCTGACAAACAATGCCAGGGGATCATCATATGACATTAAAGTCCTCATAACATCATCCTCTCATGAATGTGATATATTGGAGGCAGCTCTCGGGCAGTCCATAATGGCCCACCTGCCACCGCGGTGATATATGCACTATATATTAAGGAAATGAAACAGGAATTATGCCCGATGCATCATTTCTCTTGCTAGCATCATTGGGCAAGGAAGACTGCAGCACCCTGCTTCTTCAGGATTAAACAGGATTCTTAGCTCTTTACTGACACGAATGGGGGTGTGATTTGTGAATAAAGGCTTTATTCCATTGGGGGGAAATGGAGATTCAAGTTCACCCCATGGGTCAGTGAAAAGGAGGAGCACAGCTTGTGTAACCCTAGCTCTTAGCCATCCACAGGCTAGTTAGACACTTAAAACTAGCCTGCGAACACTCTCCCACATACAGAAATGTTTTATACTGGGTAATTTTAAGAAATTCTTGTGTAATTTTAAATAATTTTTTAAATTCCTGTGTAATTTTAAATACCAATTCTATTTGCAAGTAAGCAAAAAAATTCCCCAAAGAAGCATTTAAGCTGTATCTCTTCTCAGGACACATTTACTGTCCTAATTTACTGTTTTTATAGGAATGACACAAGGCTATATAAATCATTAGCCAGTGGTGGCAGTGGGAACCTGTAACCCAGCTCACTGTCTGCAAAAAGAGAAAGGAAGGTGTTCTGACTTTTGGCTCCAGAGGAGTGGAGTAGTCGTGCTGGGGGAGGGCACGGGAAGCTGAGCATCCCTCTGAGCAAAACCCACCCTATGCCATATCCGTTCCCTGGGGAAGGCTTGGAACTGCTCCCTCCACCTTGTCTTCTTTACTAGAAAACCTCATCTCGTTGCCTATTTTGGCTGCAAACGCCCTAGCAGATGATGAGGACACAAAGTCATTACACAGCACAGTAGTTTATCACCTTAATGACACCAAGCGATGCTATTGAAGCAACCGCCCCAGCTGATTTCAAAGGCCGTACCTGGAAAGCACAGCGTTTCTAAGCGTAGAGGAAGCTACACAAGCAAGGTGCAGAGGCGGGCCAGACGCTGAAGGCTTATCCAGGTGACTCTTCCAGCTGACGGATGAGAATTTTGTCCGAAGACAGACTGACAGCTCAGTCCCACTGCCAGCTTTGTGTAGACCCACCCTAGGACTGTGGAGTCTCCATGCCGGCCAAAGGAGACATTTGACTTCCAGCTTACAGTGTCCCTTCCAGGTCGCTTCCTTTTGGAGGAAGGTGAGCATTAACTGCAGTCTGCGTAAGGCTTCAGGATGTGGAGGCAGTTCATAGCCTGCTCCACCCTTTCTCCAAATTCAACATTTGATGATGAAAGTTTTAGCTGGGCTTCACTCAATTCCCTAAAGCAAGATCTAGAGAAGATCTGTCTTCCAGCAGAAGGGATAGAAGAGTGGATTTCAGTTGTTACACAATGTTTATTAAGCCTGTGTCTCTTCAGAACCCCACTCACCTGCTCAGCCCAAGCGGCCTGGAAACCCGGCCACAGCACGTGTACCTCTAAGGCAAAGCTGGCGTGCAAGGTTTGGACCACCAGAAGACCGCCTTGTTCCTTTGCACCTTTACAGATGATTACACGTACTCACCAGCTTTCCAAGAAAAAAAATAGCAAAGCCTGCAGCCTTCTGCTTTGGGTGCTTACGCGGTTCAACCTACAAGCTGGGGGGTAAAACACCGTCAGAGCAGACATCCTCCCTGACTCACAACGAGGGGACCTCGCACCACTCCATGCAGGTGCAACAGGCCCAGCAGATGAGACAACACAAATCCAGAAAGACAAGAACCGTTCAGAAAGCCACACTATGTGTCATGAAATAACAGCCTCTTCCTTTCCCAGGTGTACTACCTGAAGGCTAACTTTACCAAAGCCACCCACCAAAACATGCACTCCTCTTCTCTGCTCCAAGCACTGCTCCATTCCTTATTCCAGGGACGAAGCTGGAAGAGTAAAAATTTTGCCACTACTCCCTTCCATACCCTGCATGGGTTGGAACAGCTTGTGGATGCTCTACCTCCCTCCCTGCCAGGAAGATAACTGAAGGACCTCATGCCAGTAGAGAATGAGGAGAATTAAATGCTAATCTACAACTTAACACGGTTTTTACACTAGAATGCTGGTGCACAATAACAAGCAAAAATAACAGCTAAGTCTGTCACCTTTGCAACAGCAGGCAGCTTTTCAGTCCAAGTTTCCTGCGTAGTCATTTATAGCAGCACGGAGCAGGTGGAAATCATTGCTGTTCTGATGTGGTGGCATTTTACACCCACTCAGGACCAGGGGAAGTCACTATAAGGAGGTACATAAAGAAAGGCAAATATATAGCACGGTCTCCTCAAGACAAACGTTTATCAGCAGCTATTTTCCATGCTCACAACCACATACCTACAAAGAAAATTAGTCTGCCTGGGCAAACGTGATTGTGAGATGCTCTGGCGTGCTGAGAGAAGAGAGGCATCGGCTTAGATACAAACAAGCATCCATCTGCGGCACGGAGCAGGTGATAATCCCAGCGCCAGCCTGCGCGTCCCTTCCCAGGTCAGCCCACCTTTTGCAGGTTTTCTGCCTCCCCCGGGAGCAGGGGAGGCAAACTCCCTTCTCTCTCTCCCAACAAATTTGCGTCTGCCATTCAGAATCTATGTTTTCTTATTACAGAGCTGACAAAGTGACAGCAATAATTAATCTTACTGTGTACAGAGCTGATTGATATCAAGCAGAATTAAACTGCTGTAATCAAGTTAGCCTGTTGCAGATGTGTGAAGTGCTACAGTTTATCAAATTCCTCAGGCAAACAATTTGGTTCTGCATAACGAGGGAGAACAATACCGATAAGATAGTGGAGAGCCAATAATATGATGCAGGACTTCATGATGCCTTTTTTTAGCTCTTAAAAAGTGCCCCGCTTGTCAGCTGCGCAAAAGGTGCCATGAGATGTTAATACATGTCATATCAAAATTGTCAAAGGAGGCTGCACGCTGGCTCCGCGGGGATGTGCTCTGTGTTCAAATCAACATGTGCCTCCACAGCCTTATTGAGACACACCAGAACTTCACAAGGTGAGGGCTCCTGAAATCAAGTAATGGGAGTAAACGTGCAGATCTATACAGGTGTGAAAAGATGCCGCTAAGGGGGATGTTGAAACAGAAGCAAGATTCAGCAAGGACAATTATCTCTGTCAAAGGCTTTCAGTGATCGATGTCAGCTGCCGTCACAGTAGGAGAAGGGAAAACCACAACATGAATATTTGATTGGGTTAGGCCAACCTGAAGTCTCTGCCAGAGCATGTGATGTGACATGTTTTCTATGGGATGGCAAGGTTTTTCTTTCACAATGGATTATTACGTCGTTGTCTTGCTTCGCCAGTTTCTTTTTTCTTCTTCAGCTGAAGTGCTTTTTGCTCCCATAACAAAAGGTACGGCTCCTCAGTGCCGGGGACATCTGGCATCCCATGCCAGCCCAGCGGCAGACCCGCTCCCTCCCCAGCGTGCTCCTCACTAACCTGAGGTGCCGTCATTGCAACAAAAGCAACGCGGCAGGCTGAGCTGAGCTGGCAATTGCCTGCCTGCTAAACCCGGTAGCCCCGCTCTTCCCTCCCACCGCTCCCCCCAGGTTAGGTCTGTACATTCCTGCCCCCTTTCTTGGTGCTGGCTCTCCTGTTGACCCCCACGTAGCTCTCCTATTGACCCCCACGTCCCCACCAAGCTGATTCAAAGCACTAAGCAGGCAGATATCAAACCCAGGGGACAAGACCAAGTGAAGTTTCCTGTGCCACAGCCAGCGCAAGGCCAAGGGACAAGAACGTGAGCAAGGATGCCAGAAGGGGGGAAGAGGCACAACCCTTGTGGCAACAGTAAGGAATCGGCTCAGGTCTCCCAACAGCCAGAGGAGCTGTTGTATTCAGAAGGAGCAAGTGCTATCAGGCCTCTATTTGGTGGACCTCAGGCAGCTGAGACAGCCCGGGGACCACCTACACAGAATTTACTAACCCCTCGGCGTTTATTCCCTTTTCACTCATGAAGCTTTATATCTAACCTAGATGATAAATCTCCTGTACTCCAGCTTGCTCTTCATTCCCTTTAGAGAACCAAGCTGCTCTGCAATCTCTTAGGCGCTACGTGCTGGTAACAAATCACCGGCAGCGTGGATGTTTGCTTGCAAAGACTAACCTATAGGGAATGGCTTCTTTTCGTTAGCAGCCTGGCCTGTTATTCAACACAGATCCTAAACCTAAAAGATGTAACCCAACCTGTCCACTCAGTCTCCTGTTTCAAAGACTTTGTTTCCAGACGAGCCAGTCCTTCCTGGCAGATGCCACCAGAATAGGAATCCCTTGATTCCTCAAGCAGCTCCACAGACCACACTGACAAGCAGCCACCTCCCCCTACCCCAAATACGCAGCCACAAAGAGGGACACGTCCACCTATCCTGCTGTCCCCCTTCTCCCACAGCATGGAAGTAGGTGTTTCCAATCTATTGAGAAAACAAAAAAATTAGCAAGCAGGAGTGGGGCAGACAGGCAACTGGGTATTTCCTCCCTATGGAAAAACTGTTCATGGTGGCATTTGTTGCATGGGTCTCTGACTGTAAGAGCAACACACCCGTGCTGGAAGAGACCTGCCAGGTCACTAAGACTAGCTCCTGCTGTCACAAATAGCTCTTCCATGTAAAATTGCACATCAATTGATCAAACTCTCTGCTTAAACTAATTAAGTCTGTGGCAACTGTTGGAAGGCCATACACCCCTAGTGCCTAAAAGCTCTCTGCCAATTTCCAGCCTCTGTTCGTTTTGCAGCTCATTTTCTCTGTTCACCTCCTATCAATTCCATTGACTGACTCCTTGACCTCATATTATTTACTGTTTCATTGTGTTCCTTCATGCTCCAACACTAGCAAAAGGAAGGGCAAACACAGGAGAACACATTCAGAGCAGCAGGAAGAATCATACAGCTTTGAACAATTATGAAGAGACGGGGCAAAAGACAGAGAATCGTCCCCAGCTGAATCTTGCAGTTTTATGCATAATAAATAAACTAAATGGGACTAGAAAATTGGACCCATGATCTTGAAATTAAACAAGGTTCTCCATGCTGCACACAAATGGAATAGCATTAATAATCTCATACAACGGCCACTTCTGTGTTAGATCTGTATTAATGGGGCTAAGCAAACACAGCTGGGGAACTGGCTTTGGGCAAGAAGGAAGACTTGAGGAAAAAAAACTCAATTGTTGAAAAGAGCCAAGAGGGCAAATTTACTCTTTTGGAATAACATGGCAGAAGTTACCAGGCAGTCCTTGTAAATAGATGTGTGAAGTTATTCTTCCTCTGTTCTGCAGAGGGAAGATGAGCATGAAGAGTTCACGTCTTGCCTCTTAGCAAGCAAGAGCTACTTTTTGGGTCATTTGATTCCATGGAAGAAGGATCAAGGTTCAGGAGCTGAGTGGTGCCTGGGTTGGAGCCAGCCAGGAACACGCCGGTGTACGTAAGAGAGCACAGCCCTGCAACAAACAAGGCTTCCTCTTTTCAGTGCTTTGTTCTTGCCTGATAGAAGGTCGTTCTTTATTCATGCTTCTCCCTTCTCTCCAATTAATAGCACCCCCCTCCCCAAGATTACCAGAATGGACAGTACACAAAAGCAGTTAAAAGAGAGAGCGCTCTTAAGATAGAGCAGTTTCATTTCTGTGAAGCTCTCAAGGTTATCTTTTGGCTTTCAAGACATGTGTTTGCAACACCTCCTCCTTCAATAACCATCATTCAAAGTTTCCAAAGTCTTTTATGGAAAATCTCCTAAAATTTATCACATAATGGTCTTTCAGGGAGAACATCTTGAACTCAGTCAAGGGAAAACAGGCAACAAGCAAAGAGATAACAAAGAATCGTTATAGGAATGATTAGGCTTTCTGCTGGTAACATCAAAGAGTTTATTTACTTGATACAGGACTGGAAAATAGATCAGAAAGTGTTATAAAATGTTCCAGCTCATCTGAGAGCAAGCACAAAACCTTCATGTACTGTTGTATCTAAGCTGAAAGCAAATAAAAGCCTTGTGATGAATTCCAAGAGTAAAAAACCTCAAGAAGCTACAAGCTCTGACTACGGTGCTTTTAAGTATCTACAGAGATGTAACTTGGTTTCAGAGATATTCTTGTGAACAAGACAAACCATTTTCCTTTGTATGTTTAAAAAAGTTCGATAATTTTTGAAGTAGCACTGAAAAACTGAAAAATGATCTTTCTTTTTCATTTAAAAAATCACAAAAGCTTAAGTTTTAGTTTCTGGAAAACGTGCTTTTCCACATTTTTTCTCAAATAAAAGCTTAGAAGCCATCTGCAAAAATAGTATTTTGCAGGCAGTTTCCATTCCTGTCAAAGCTTTTGCTGCTGAAAATTCTAGCAAAGATGTTTTGTTGTTGCTGGCACTACTGCTCATTCGAAAAATCAGGTAAATCACTAGAGACAAGCAGAAGTGATTAATTGTCTCTAGATTGCACTATAGTTTAGTCTCCTGTTTTGTTTGAAAGTACTGCTGGTTTGCACCAACACCAGAGGTTCAGGAGTGAAGTGAACAGGGACAAGGCAGCAGTGACAGCTTTCTTCCCAACTGAGGACAAGGGGATGCCCATGCACTGCGAGCCCAGCAGAACCAGGCACTGCTCCTCCACACGTGGTCCCCCTTTCACCACGAGCTGCCTCTACCAATGACCTGGCGGAGCTGGGGATCGGACCTTCCTCGTTCCAGAAGTAGGAGCAGAAATGCCTTGTGGAGGAGTCTTTCCTGCTTTGGAATGACAGAGCAAGTAGGATCAGATGGAGATGCAGGTGTTCACATCCTGGTAATAACAGGAAGAACACCACAACTAAGCAAGGTGGCGGTGATATAGCACCTAGCGCAATCAAAACCAGCTCCAGTTCAGACCCCAGTGGGCATAATACAGCCATTCGTGCTTGGTCTATCAGGGCACCTAGCAGAACTGTCTGCATTTGTTGGGGGTGAGCACATAAATATTCTCTCTAAATATTTATACCAAAACACAGTGCAGACTTGGTTAACTGAAATAGTTCATAAATCCCATTTTTTCTTTGGAAAACATGCTGTGTTTGGGGTTTTTTTTCTGGTAAAAGCATGCTAGACCATTCACTTTCACATTTTCAGAACAACATATTCTGTCCTATGTCAAAGAAATGCTTGGGCCAATGCAATCCCTTTTAGCTTTTTTATTTTACATTTCTGTGGGAAGATGAAAAATGTTGAGGGGATCGACCCATGAGCATTTTCCTCACACATTCTTAGTTCAGTCAGCAAACCAAAAAATCAATTTTTCACCCGTTTCTAATGCTCAGAGTCACTAAATGTGAAACACATTCTTTTCCAGTAAGTCATTTGTAATAAAAGGCATGAAACTCACTGGGCACATGGCTTTCATGAAGAACTAGAGACACAGAAATTTAAATTAAAGTGGTGTCCAGCATCCCTTTTTCTCCACAAAAGACAGATATTGAAGGGGAATGGTTTTCTAGGAGCTAGTGGATGTGTGGGTTACGTTGTTCAATAGGTTTTATGATGATTTTGCTATCCATTCAGCATAAGTAGCATTTTACTATAGTGGTTTCTGTACAGAGAAAGGTATTGGACATATTTCAATGAAACATTTTGCTAATCATCACTATTACGAGGTTAGTTTAATAAATAGATTATGGCAGATGAGTGGTCTGGCTCTCAATGTCCAATTTGCTTTCATTCCTCTCCACAGAAGGGGCATTTACATTCACGGAGAGAGAGGGGAAGGCAGCAGTGTGAGCAGGACCCTTGCTGATCTAACATTTTCTTCTCTGTAGCTACTCAATTTCCAGCATAGCTCTGCAATAAAAAATTCTAGGTCTTTACACAGTGCCTATCAGCATGATGGGGTGGGGACAGCTTGATTTTCACCACAGGGACCCTCTTGCATACTAAAAACAAAGTAAAGCTTTCACCATGTAGGAAAAAAGAGACGTCATTGCCCTGTCGGCGCTCTTTGTTTGACCAAACAAGGTGAACGAGTCCCTCTCACCTCTTCAAAACCCAGGGTTTGCTTCGCTTGCAAAGGTTTGGAAACTATTTCCAATGTTTTCTCGCAGTTGGCCACTGGCAGTGGAAGATCTCCTCCAGCACAGCTCACCCAGCAATCCTGAGCGTCTCCTGCCCCCACTGCACAATCTCCCTCCCCGCTGCACAGCTCCCACCAAAAGCAATGCAGTGACTACTTCGTATATTTTCTGCTCACTACTCCCTACGTTTTCATGCACCTCACTATTGCAGGAGACAAAGCACCCCACAGCAGGTATTTTGCAGAGCTGCAGAGGTCCCATGTCCTGTGACAAAGTCCTGAAGGCAGTGTGCTTCCCACTGTGGCAACTGAGAGGATGCTCAGGGGATGGAGCATCAGCAGACACAGCCCCTGTGCCTCCACCCGCCAGCTCTCAAACCCAGCTCTGCCCTCCTTTGCCAGTCTCTCCCTTTGCCCTGGCAGAAGCTCTTTGTCTGGGTGCAGCCCAGCTCTTATCTTCCGATTTGGGAAGTTCAATGCTGCCAGCACGGGTAGGGAGCTGCTAGCCAGGTCTCGGAGCCACACACACAGATCAAGGAGCAATGCAGATCCTCAGGCAAAACAGGTTTTCCATAGCAGGTCTGCAAACCTCTGCCTCCACAAAGGCTCAGGGACAGTGTCCAAACACACTCCCTCCATTTGAGGGTTTCATATATGTTTCTAGGAGTAATTTTCTCATGCCTCCTAATATTTGGAGGTTCAGAACTGGCATGAGAAAATTACTCCTGGAAGTCTGAGCAGAGATTTGTGGGGTGGGGGGAGACTGGCTGTATTTCTTGCTTTAGTACAGCCCACAGCGTGTTCACCCTGTGTCTCCCTCACGCTAGGACATCACTGTAGCTGCACAAAGACATGACTGTGTACCCACAGACACACACACGCTCAGGATGAAGCTGGAGTTGTAACTCCATCATATAGCTTTGTCACAGTTGTCACCAGTTCAGGAAAAAGAGTCGTGAAACTCCTCTTCCATTTTGAGCTAACCGCTGAGCAGTGTGTTAATTTTCTGGGTCAGCATCCCAGGATTTTCCCTTTCCTAGCATGCTGTTCAATACTCTCCACTCTTTGACATCATGTAGAACTTCTATAGCAAGAGAGTGCTTAATCCTCTCTGAAGTAATTTCTTTCTTCTTTTATGACTGGAGCCCTGGACAGCCTGTTATGCTTCAACCCCAGCGCTATATTTAACCCAGCCATCTTGTTCATTCTTCCTCTCGTCTACAGCTTGGCTAAAGGGAAGAAATTGCAGTCGTGAATAAAATACCAGGAAGAAAGTCAAACTGCTCAACACGCTTTTAGGCAAATTGCAGCATCTGGAAAAAGGCTGGATTTCTACAACGTTCTTCATTCTGTTGAGGGGGGACTTCCATACAGCTTACTGCTCAGAGGTAAAATCCGAGAGTTCAAAAGATGCGACCTTAGGAATATAACAAATGGGATGGAATTTGAAACAACGGTCAAATAGCAATAAAATTACTCTGATCACAGGGAGCTGCCGCCGACCTAAGTTGAGGGCTTGCATAGAACAGGCAAATGTCGCTCCCAGGATATATATTTTGCAGAATATTTTCCATCAAACTTTGGCCACCCCTATACAGTCTTGCACAAGCAAAACCAGTTGAACACGGCATTTGTCATCACTTTCAAAATAAGAAAACTCCATTTGTCTACATTTGGATGCCACCGCGCCATACATAACTCATTCCTTTCCGTGTTAGTTCTGACACCCTTTTCAAGATAAGTGCCCTCTCATTTTCTTACATCCACAGAATGCAACCACAACACAATGAAGGGGAAGAACATGAATCAGGGCCTCCTGATTCTGACTTTGATCATACGATTGTCCTGCCTCAGCTGTATGACCTGGATAAGCACTTCACCATCTCATCCACACAGCAAGGAATGACCACAGTTCACAGTATTGACAACCCTGAATTGTGTTATGCACAAGGATTTGGGGTTTGAGTCAGTACCAGTCTTCAACACCTCTACAGTTTATTTAATACCGCTTTGTTCATCTTCAGCAGAGGCTTATTTTCCTGAGGGATATAGAGCTTGCACTGGGGGAAAAGCACACAGCTTTTCCAGATATCTGTGCCTAAAATGAGGCTCCTACCTACGTGCGAAGCCACATGAATATAAATAGTCTGATCTTCAGAAGGCTGGTAAATTCAGGTGATTTTTAATGACCCTGGGACTAAAGTTGCCAATTCTGCCTCTATTCAGTCAGTTTTCTATATATGACATTTTTAATTTCCGTTTCAGCTGAGCACAAACAGCTGAGAAGCTCCAGGTTTCAGCCTTTGAAATATTAGTACAACTGTGCGGGTGACAGCCCACAAAGCAGACACCAGCGCACACACGTGCTTGCAACACAAATGTTCAGAGAAGTCTAAATTCGCAGAAGCATAATGTGCTGAAAAAGTTCATCAGCAGTCGCGTTTTTAAACAATTTCAATCTGCTCTATTTCATACGTTTCTCTTGGTGACAGCAAAACCTCATGCAAATCTGCTGCATGTTCCCAGCAGTGGAAGTGGCTTGCATACACGTTGGCAGCAAACGATGAATTTCACAATCAGCTTTGAGACCCAAAACCAACTGAACTTAAAACCCACCTACAAAAGCATGGCACACACATTACCAAAGTCTCCATTCCCAATGTACCAAGCAAGAACTTCCTGAACCTGGACCCTTTTTGATTGTTTCCCAAATCTGGAACTCATGCCAAAACCACAGATAAGACAAAAGCAACAATATATATTTAGTAGCCAATTAAAGGAAGAGCAAACTCCTTTTACATTTTAAACTTCAGACTGGTCTGACAAATGAATCGGGGAAAAAGATGAGCCAGGAGAAACTGAAGCTCTCAGCAGGGATTTCTATCATGGACACATGCTCCATATTCCCAAACTCTTTCAATGGCCCTACTTCCAGTTGCAGCAGAAACGCTGCAATTTCTCCTCTGCAGCCTTGGCCGCAGAGAGGACCGGTGGGAGATGATGCCTCCAGCCACCACCCAGTGGCCAGGGAAGTCTTCCCTATTCCCACTGCCTCTATGATAAATTACAGAGGTGTGAAAAGGCCAGTTGCTTTCCACCAGCCAGGCGGGAGGTTGGAGGAAGGCCAACCTCCTCATTGTTCGGTAAGGCTGCTCACAAAGCCTCTTTTTTTATCATTGTTTCGTGTCCTTTTTGTTCCGCCAGACCCACTCCAAATAGGCATTTCCTTTGCTATTGATGAAATCTGCTTCAATTTCAAAAGTTCTGTTTGCAGGCTGTAATCTCAGTCCCAGTCCAATTTGAATATCTGTTGTTTTGGTGGTGGACTTCTGGACTACGTCCCTCTAGCTCAATGCCAAAAACATAACGGAGAAAATTTCACCCACCGTTAGGAGCCATCTGGTTATGCTGCTCTGAAAAGTGAGACAGATAAGGAGCTGTATGATACCCATGTAAGGCAATTTGCTGGCCTGTTTATCATACCTGACTCTGGGGTGCACAGCTTTATTTTGATTTGATAAAAAGCAAAGGAGTACAGCTGCAGCACACTGCTGCTTCCCTAAGCCGACAGATGGGCATCACTGTAAGGAAGCCACATGGCATTTTTTTGTTAAACTCAGCTCATTAGGTTTTATCTGCAATATGTTGCTGTATTGGCAGAAAACCTTTCAGCGAGCAGAAACATTAGTCAAAGTTTGTCAACAGATACGGGGAAGCTCCTATTGTGGCAGGATATGTGCCGGGGCAGGGGTGGGGGTTGATTGCTTCTCAGTGCTCAGAAGTCGGCTCTTCAAACTTTTTTCAGCTCGCTCTATAATTCGGGGCGTAGTGGTCATCCTGACTGGCATATTAACAGAGCCGCTGTTCACAGTTTGCAACTGTTGGTGCATTTCAAGACAGTTCACAAATCACTTTATCTGAATAGGTGCAGAAAGTTTGTCAGCAAAACCTGGGAAGCGGGAATTTTTCCTGGCTTCTAACAGAACAAAGACCTAAATGCCCATGTTTCTGTAACAGTGAAAAGTACATTTCAAAATTGAGAACCATGACTGTTTTTACAGGCTGTATTATTTTAAGACGTTTTGAGTTGTAACCAGTCCTTTCGCATCTTGGGTCACTGGTTTAATTCCAGCAGGACAGTTTAACTTTCTGTGAGAGAAAAATGAACCTAAATTGCATGCTTTAATAGCAGCTTTGGCTACAGATTGATAAATTTAATGTTTGGAAAGCAAAGTATTTTCAATCTACAGAAGAAATATCAGAAACTTTGAAAAGTTTCTCCTCAGGGAAAGGAATTGAATGGGCGGCTCTGGGAGCTCCCAGGCATTTCAGTGCCTGCTCGCCTGGGAGCCCCGATACCAGGCATTTCACAGAATGGGGTCCAAGTGAGGTGTTAGGAGTTCTCATGGGCCCTTCTGACACGCAAATGTGCACCAGCTTATTAAAGACTATTTAGTTAGCCAAGACAGAGCTCTGAGCAACCTGCTGTAGTTGAAGGTGTCCCTGCTCACTGCAGGGAGGTCGGACTAGATGGCCTTTAGAGGTCCCTTCCAACCCAAACTATTCTATGATTCTACCTTAGTCCACCTCAGAGGCTGCTTTCAAAGCAACCGTCCTGACCGTTCCCACTTTGCTCTGGGTGACGTCCAAGAAGCAGTCTGGGAGCACACGCTCCGGATTCCTCTTGGAGGAAACTAAACCACCAGATGAGCTGTCTGGGACCTTAACGGGCCCTCAGTCCCCAGGACTAGATTAATCTGAAACAACCTCCCAGCAACACACACAGTGTGGACATCAGGGCCTCAGCGCCATTTCACCCTCCGCATCTACAGCACCGGATTACTTGCAAAAGTAAATGCATCAAAAAATCTCTCTTGTTTTAATTTATGGATAGTAAATTTAATTTTACACTGGGGGCTTTCATTTACTTCAAGTTTGTACAAAATCAAATCAAACTTAACCAAAATTTAATAACTCTATCTTAAACCAAAGTGTGAATATCCGCACAGTTTTCTGGTTACTCTAAATTTAGCAGTCTAATATGATACCTTGAATTAAACCGTACCAACTCAGGAGCTAAATGTAACCTCAGTATCTGTAAAAGAAAACATTTTTCAGTAACGCAGAGTTGAGCTACGTTTTCCATTAGTGGAAAATGTGATCACATTCTGAGATACTTATTTTTATACTGGCTTTTATTTTTAGCCGTTTCTGTATTAGGGCAGTGCCCATTATCTTGCTATAATTAAAGGTCACTGCTCCTGTTACTATCTACAGCTATAAAACTTCATGGTAGGCTGGCACATCTTGACCCAAAATTAATAGATATATCTTAGATCATATAATTCCCCTTTTTTCAGTTGCCTAGCCCATGTGTGAATAGACGCTCTCCAGCTCTCAGCCATTTTTGGAGTGTATCTGAAAGGGTAAGATGCCTGTTTCTGGGAGACACAGCTGTAATAGTCACTAGTACTTTGGACTGGGGTTTCACCAGCAAGGAGTGTGCAAGCTCCCGCAGCGGGGAACACGCCAGCACCGCTGGTTTGCTGTCTGTTTGCCAGGGAAGACTTGAGCCCTTGGTCTCCTCCAGGGGGGCCAGCTGCAGCGCTGGAGGGGGCACAGAGAGCTGCTGCCTTTGGCTATCACAGTCCTCCCACAGCAGTGGGACCTGAGCAAACTAAGGGTGGGAAGCACTGACTTAAACCAAAATCCCTCTTGGGTGGATTTGCCTTTTTGCTTGATTTCTGCAAAGCAGGCAACAAAGTGGAATGCTAACCCGTAAGTAAAGTTCACTGGCATTTCTGTAATTCAAATAAAGAATACCTTAGACTTACTGCCAGCTCTCTCTGGCCTTCCTTCTGCTGCCATGCAGTCAGAGCTTTATTTTACTGTGAGTAAAATGGACTCCACAAAAAGCAAAAGATGCCTTCATGTGTAAAAAAGAAGAGATGTCAAGTTTGCTATATGCTTTTGACCTTCTTGTTGTCACGATGATCTGAATCTGCTAACCAACAGTGCAACAGAGACTACGACATAAGAGAAATATTTATTCCTTCAGAAAAAGTCTTATTTCCCAGTAGTCCATAAACTCCACTTATTTCAACACCAGACATTTTCCTCCATCTCAAGTACTAGAATTTTTTCTGTCCTTTTAAACTTCAGTCTTGCTGGGGGAAAAAAAAAAAATAATACAATATCTAGTCACACATGAAAGAGCTAAGCTCCATGGTAATTGAACAGCAGAGATTCTGCACTCCAAATTCTGCCCAAGAGCTTGTGTGGATATTGCCTTTCAAGGGCAGAAAGGGGAATGGCTTTTCCTGATAACCATTATATATGTAGATACTACAGGAAAAAAAAGCAAAGGGCTATCAGCATGGTGGGAAGGAGTGGGAAGAAGAGATGGCAAGACTGACTTTGGAAAAACGCCCCCAGGTTTTACCTGAGACAGGCTCTGTATAAAGAATTAGGTCTTGACTCTGCTGAAAGTAAGAAAAATCTTCTGACATCCAAGTTGTAATTGATATTCATGAAAATGCATGAGATTAATGTACTCACTCGCCACTGCCCTTCAACCTTATAATGAAAGCAGTCAGGTCTGAGAGGAGATGGCGGAGAATAAAGAGGAGCCGGAAAAGTAGAAGCAAAACAGGGAAAAGGAATAAGCAAATGGAGCTGATTGATTGAAATATTTCCTATCTATAGATTTTCTGGACAAATGCTTGTACCTTTTGCACCGCATAACACTGGGGTTACAGAAGATTTACCCTGCTGACCTGAGCCACTAAGCCACCCTAGACCCGTGCTCTTTCCAAGAGTGCACCAGAGCCTGTAACAAGCTCCTCCAGAGGAAGCTTTTCTGACCTTAGAAGAGCAGCGCTGACCCTTTGCGATTTGGTTTTAGGGACAGAGCCCAGGCCAACAAGGACCTGGCACGCTGTCGGATTGCCTGCAGCTGTGGGCAGTGCTGCGCTAGAAGCATCAGGCAGGAAGGTCTTCAGAGCTCGGATGTGCCATGCCACCAAAAGCTTCCAGATGACTTGATATAAACCTAGGACACGGAATATTGTGCCACAGGAAGAGAGCAGAGAGATAAAGGGACCCCAGACTGTGGATTTTGCTATTGTTTTGTTACTGTTCCTTCCTCTCTCAGTTATGGAGTCTGGCAGCCCTAGGTGCTAACTCCTCATCCTGCTACACCTTGCAACGCAGCCGGAAAGTCTCTGCTGTGCCACTGAGCCACGTCGCCTGGCTGTACCCCGAGCAATCTGCCTTCTGGATGGCCTTCCTCCACCCAACTGGAGGCCAAGGCTTTTAGCAATCTGCATGTGTCTAATGAACTGGAGCTGCCTCATTCTTCGTCAGCACCTCCTTTACACTAATCTTTTTTCTGACCATCTCATTTTCTGAAGTGCTTCGTCAGGTAACTATAAAATCCCATCTGTGGCATTTCATTTCAAGGACCAGCAGGTTTTGTGTGCTGGTGCTGTCTTTGCTGCAGAAAGCAGGATCAAGAACAAGCATTTCTCAAGCAACTCTCCTGTTGAACCTCACAAGGCTCCCTTGTCTCTCCTTACTCACCTTAAGACAGCAGAGCTTCATGCACCAGACGTGTTCTCTTTACAGCCTCTTCAAAGCAATCAATTGTCCACTGTGATGAAATTTCTCAGAAGACAAAGTCGTCCAAAACCCTGACATGCTGCCACTTACTTTTTGTTTGTGCTGTTCCCTTTATCCTGCAGAGAGTGATCAGTGTTGTCTTTCCTTCATCTTGCAGAACAATGTCTGTCCTTAAATCATCCAGCCATTCCATTCTTTGGAAGGTCTTGCCCTATCCTTGAACACTGTTACTTTCCAGCAGAACACTTTCATCTCTTTACATTTTTGCTGATTATCTTGACAAGACTTTCAACTCCCTGTGGTTTCTAGGTAGAGGAGGAGGAGGGTATTGAGAGACAGCAGGTCATCCTGTCATCTGCCAACCATCATCTTAAGAGACATTTAGTCCAGCATTGGCCATGGCTTGGTCCTACCTTTTCATTAATATCTTTATGTAAGGACATCATATGGTACTAAGTGAAATGTAATTGGGGAGTCAAAGAAAACTTTCCCGTTGGCCTCTGTCTATGATTAGTCTCAATAACAGCGTTTGCAGTATAACCCATATACCCTTGCAGAAACGATGCTTCTGCATTCTAGCAAAAATGCAGCTAAAAGAACTGTAGGAAGGACCTCGTTCAGAGGCAGGGAGCTCGGTGAAAGCATCCTAAGGAATGAATTCGGGGTGATGCACACCTCCCTTGTTTCTAACCCCTGTCTGCCTCCACCTGCACTGTCGAGACTCTTCTCCAAAACCGTGGTGTAGCTCAATGGTTGTACGGGAGCCACATTTTTTCTCTGCTCAGCTTTGCTGGCATGCCATAGCAAATATGTGTGCAGCCCCTTTGACGTAAGACTAGGCAGCTTTACAGTGAAAAAAAACCCTTGTAGCTTATTGTGGAGAAGAAATAAAGTGAAAACTTAAATATCTCTACTGAAGTACTACCATGGATCCTCCTTGGAGTGATGTTCCTATACTCCAAGTTTCTCCAGAAGCCACGTACCCTGTCATATTATATCCCCATCACACACTACAAAACAGTCTCCAGGGTTAGGAGACAGCTGTTTGTGGTGCATGAGGGAACAGGCAGTCCATCTGGGAAATAAAATTCCCATAAGATATGCTGTCAATATTTCTAAATAAAACGTTATTCTCAGTTATCTGACTTAAGGGAGGGGAAGTAAAAGACAAAGTAGGGACTTTTTGAGAAAAGTTTAACTTCACTAGAAGTCTGGTTTATTGTTAAAAATGGTGTCAGAGGGTGTTTTCAGCCAAATCTAACAGGTTTCTTCAGGCTCAGGCTTTTGCTAAGGAAGTCTCCCTTGAAAAAATTAAATCCCACTTCCCTCTTAAGGATCATAGAAGAATATGCCAGACCAAAACCTGCCTGTACTTGGGTACGGTGCACATCTGATTCAAATTCAAAGAGAATATTGCTTAGGGCCCTGCTCACACTTACCAGGTAGTAACCTCATCGCTGCACATGGGTGTTGCTGCAGTAACTGCATCACTGCACATGCACGCTGCTGCCCTTTGCCCTCCAGGGCAAGAAACACGTAGGTGGATTGAACATGCTGTCACCATTAACGCTGCAGTGATAGCTGGCAAGATGCTGAAGACTTTCAGTTCCTATTGACCCTGCTGGGAAGGGAGAGGATTCACAATCTCCTCTGAGGTCCGGTTTTGCCATTGTATCTCATTTAAAAGGGTTATTTGTACCATTATGAAAGAAGTAGGTCACAGATAACCCTTACCAGTTCCCATCTACCCACTTTGCTACTGATGTGGATTAGCACAATAAAAAGTAACATTATTCTTTTCTCACATAAGGGTGATGCAAATTACCTTCTCAAGTTTAATTCCGTCACATGAAAAAGGGACAGCTGAGCTGCCCACCTCTCCATTTGATTTTCTCCTGTACATTTTTCACTGCGTTACTAGGACTTCCCCTCATCCATTCCATATCAGCACGGTGACAGGACCTTGTTAGGTTGCCTCTTTGTATTTAAGAAACCAAATCTGCCTCCCCTGCTGGCACAGAAAACACCAAGGGAAAGAAAAACACTTTCTGACCTCCAGAGTATTTTCTGAATTAAGCAGATCCTTTCTTTTTCAGCAGGGACCACAGAACAAAGCTGGTAGTGATCGGTCTTTATGAACTGAAGAGAGATTGGGAACCGATGTAACTCAGCATTCAGTGTGCCATTACCCCAGAGACAAATTCCCTCCAATTTACTTTTCTGGTTTTGTTTCTTCTCTTCTGTGGCCGCACTGTCCTCCCTCTACACTTATCCCAGTGCTGGGCAGGGAAAGCGGCGAGGTCCCAGCTGATAAACAGCAGATGAATTCCACCGCTGTACTCGGGGGCTCTTTCTGTACTTTAATTGACTTCTTAGGTCAATAAGGACTTTATAGGCCAGTTTTTCCTTATCTTGAAAGTAACAGTGCACATATGGAATGGAGACATTTATTTCCAGCTCCAGGAACAGCATGCTAACTATATTTATCTTTCCAGGCAATTGTGCCAGACTCATCACCATGGTACCTGCAGTGCACAGACTTTTAGCTACGGCCTTTTGATACAGAAGCCATTTGGTAGCCCTCACCCAACCGCTGGGAGCCATGAAGTGCAAGGGACCATTGATACTGCTCTTGAGTTATTTGGGGAGGAGGGGAAATGTTAGTCTTGTTAATCATTTCTCACTGTTTGCATCACAGTATGCTCTGGTATGCTAAGTGCCTTAGCTCTCCTCCTAGGCTGAAGGTTTGTGGATTATTAATCATTCCTACTTTCAAATATATAAATCATGATAACAGTAAAGGCAAAGGGGTAGAAGCAGCAATCTGCTGTTAACCCTTCCAGCTCAGAGGGTGTTGTCTTCCTGCCTGATACATTTCCCTGATCTCATCAGGTATCCTGGGTTGACCCTGTGCCAGTCTCCTCTCCAAGAGAGAGGCCCCTGTAGTGTTAAAGCCGTCCTCAAACCCACTCAACACAGTAATCTCACATCCACCAATTTGGGGGTTGCAGGCCAGACCCAGAAGATGACTGGGAGGTTCCAGGAGCCAGCTGGCTGAACACTAGACCCCACTTCATTCTGTGGATGGGGGCCTGGAACAAAAGCACGCAGCATTGCTGTGGACACAAGTATCTGGGTGGAGAGAGAAAAGACGACATGTTGGGCATTGAAGAAACATAGGGAAAATAAGGTCCCTAGAAACTAGGCTGGTTTAACAGAGATTCGCAGGCGACAATGCTAATACAATTCTCAGATTGAAAAAAAAAAAATAGTAATTCCCTCATGAATTATTCTACCTTTTGCCTAGGCTAAATGAGTATTTTTGAACTGGAGCAGACCTTCCTCAGCTGGTCTAAATATTATATCCAATAAATACTTAGTGAAGTAAGGCTGCATCTAAGCCAAGCCCACAGGCTAGACAGTCTTCTAGTTTACAGGAAATCTCTCAAACTGTACAGCCCTTCATCAGTGCCAGAAATCTACGTTGACTTCAGTCCCAGCTAGTGAAGTTCTCAAAAGCCAGAGCAAACCACTGCTCAGGCTGGACTCTCTTTCCAAGCTCCAACGAGATCTGTAATTCAGGAATCACATCTTCTATTAAGCTCCAGGCAGTGCATAACGATGCTGTGTAATGTATCACGACACTCCTCCAGCTCATCAGCTAGGAAACAATTTAAAAATAAGTAAGTTGGTTCTAAATAAATTTGCAATAAATAAATGGTCTTGAAATAGGGTTACTTTCAAAATTTATAATTTTTAAAATAACATCTTTACAAAACACTGATATTTCAAGAAAGAGAAAGGAATGGCTAGGAGAGGTTTTTGGGAAAAAAAAAGTGAAGAAGATGAAGATTTAGTACTGAAAGAAAAGATTTTGTGATTGGAAAGACAAAATTTGCAAACCAGTACCACCTGAAGTCATTGATCGCAAGACAGCACCACGGTCTGATCACAGCAAGACTCATCGCAACTGATTTATCTCAAGACAGCATCACCAGCTCTGATTTCTCTTCACTTCAGTGCTAAGGAATCCCTGCCAGCCAAGAAAGAGGGGGATGCTCACTTCAACTCTGGGACGAGCTTCAGCGTGCAAGAGAAGTGCTGCTGTGGTCTTCAAAAGGCAAGTCCCTGGGTAGAGCTGGGGGCTGGATGGATGACTAGGTTAGATCTACAGCAAAAAATGTCTGCTGATACAAGATCTTATTTCAAGTAGACCTCTCCTTTCCAGAGTTTGTGTATAGACATAAGGTTTATTCATGCTGAGCATCCTAGGCTGGCTTTGGGGAGAGGAGAAGGTACTGCTGCTTCGAGCAGAAGCCAGCCATTGTAGCAACACAGCCACAGTAAGTGCGCTGGTAGTACTTTTTTCCAACAGTTTGGGCATTTAAAAGTTAAATATAGCACAGTTTGACAAATTATTGCTAATTGTCATGAATCGTGTGCATGTTTTACGCTATGGCACAAACGAATATTTTGGCTTTTTTTCTGTTGAGCTACAATGTTTAGAGTTAATAACAGTAAATCTGCTTTTTATGTCACTAGTCAGCCATAATGCTCTAAAGGCCTTGCAGCAAAGCAAAGCGGCCAGACTTGTAGCCGCAGTATTTCTAAACATAGATCTGATTTCAGGTTTAACTGTATCCTAACTAGGCGTGTTTATAAACGATCACAAAAGGCTGGTTTGTAGGTAGGTACAGCCACATTCTCATGTAAATCAGCATTTCAGTCCCCTTGGGCTCCAGCCCCAGGGAAAGGGTTGATGTCAGTGGAGCCACATTTTACAGCAGCAGAACCCATTACATTTAAGAGTTTGCAGCACCAGAGTGGGTCTTAAATATTGAAGGTTTTATCCTGCAATGGGCTAAAAGGATTCACATGTCCTTGGAGCAGCAGGCATTTAGTGCATCTCTGGAGAAACCCAGTCCTCCGCATAGTCATTTTCTGTTATCATCTGAGCAAGGCTATGAACATACTGTCACAGTGGGTGAAACTCACCCCTGTGAAGACAGTCTGCACGCAGCACATCTTGGTCTGAAGCTCACTTCAGCCTTTGAAGTGAATATGAATGAATTCATACAAGGGAAAAACTCCATCCTCTCTAAATTGTCCTTTGTACAGCCCTGGAGCTAAAAACCCTACGCACAGAACTGCATCATGAACACGCATTCAAAATCCCTGCAGATACGATAGGGTAAGTGCAATACCTCTGCTTACATTTAGACTGACAATTACAGAGAGCAGCTCTAGCATTTCCAAAAGGGAAAAATAGATCCGATTCCCCTCTGTGCTAAGGCTCAATAGGTCCAGCATAAAGCATCTAGAATACCAGCAGTGCCTCAAGAGACAGAATCATCTGCGTAACTTAGATATTTATAAATAGCTAGTAAAATTGAGAAACTTAAGTGTTTGAAGCGGGAACAAAAAGATATGAAAATCATTAAATAAATGAAAACTGCTACAAAGCTTTCTCGCTTAGCTGTGATTAAACCACGGCAAGGTTCAGCCCTTTGTGTTCCGATAGGAGCGTGCGGATCAGCAGAGACATTGAGAGCCCACCGAGGGCAGCCTGGCAGGGCGGAAAGCCAACGCAGGTTCTCAGCGAAGGGTACGTACATGCTGCTGCTGGTGGTGGAGGAAGGCTACTGCCCCCCTCCGCTCACAGAGCCATCCGGGGCCGCAGCCTAGCTGTAGCTGACAGCAGTTTTTCACATGGACAAGCTCTCCACTCTCCGGGGAGAGGAAAAGGGGCTGCTGTCTCAAGGGCTGCCTCGGGGAACCTGCTCTAGGATAGAAGCAAAGCCATTCTCTAATTACACCAGGAAGAATTTTGGTTTATCTCAGAAGACGTTAGCTTTATCTGAACACAAGAAATACTCCAGAATACCTGTAGAGCAGTAGCTGTCCCGGAATAGCTCAGGCAATCAGCCTGCCCACACAAACAAGCCATCAATGATTCATCTTGCAGAATGAGAATGACTTTTCCTGGAGGGAAAAATGAACAGTACAGGTTTGTGGCCTGGCTGAAGCTCAAGTTATATCTCCTATACTCGCTTCATACAATGAACTTCTCCAGGGCTCTTCTGAAATGCTCTCACAGGCAGAGGGGGGCAAATTTAGCTTTCTGCTGTGTTGGTGTCAGTGGTTTTGCCCCCACATAAGGAGCAGCTGTTAGCCCAATTTGGTTTTCATCTTTTTCTCGGATGCCGGCTCTTATTTTTTCTAATCTACCTAAGAGTAAATATTGCCAGAAGCAAGACTCTTCTTAGAACAGCTCCTGAATCGTCTCTCCTGTTTTCTAAGAGCATTTGAATTAGACCAAGAAAGCCAGCCTGTAGTCATATAAGCTATATATTGAGCATACTCATTTGATTACAATCACTTTGGTTTCCTGGACGAACATTTAAGTGGGAAAAGACATTCAAAATGAACCAATATTAGATATAGGCCTTGCAGGCAAAACACTTATTGTGTTGAAACTTGGAATATACTGCAATACGAGATAGGGGGGGGAAATCCTGTCTGAGTGTTTTATGCAGATTGCAAGAAAGTAAGAAGGAAAAAAACCATACCAGAAACATTACCGAATCCACCAATTGGATGTTGCTTTATGGGCAAGTTCTTAGGCAGAAAGCAGTAGTAACTTATATTTTCCACAATGAAATTGAAAATGCACTTATAGTATAGTGGATTACGGCTTTGTGAAATATTACCGTTTTCCTTCTTTGCTTTTTCAGGTAGTTAAATTTAAGCGCTACTTACATTCCCCCTCATCCCCTAATTTAAAAGGCAATAAATTGCTTTAGTGTTTTCAATTTCTTTTCCTTCAAGAGATGTAAATTGATTGCCCGAATCCCTCTACAAACTTTATTCTTATGAACAGGGGAGAATAATTTACAAGGCCATTGGCCCTGCCTAATTCCCCTTTAGCTCCGTGCCTCCTTGCCGAGGCCACCACGACAACACTTCATGTCCAGCAAGGCAGCAGAGCAGCAGCAGCCCCCGTAGCCCCACATCAGTGCCGCCCCCAGCCTGGATGGGAGGGATGGGCACAGGGCCTTTTGTACCTTTCAGCTCTACGGCATGGAAGATACAGCCAGATCCAGAGGAGCAAAGGGATAACGGAGGTTTCTCAGGGACACTCCTGGGATGCACCTTGAAAAATGGTTCATGTTGGGCTAGCAAATCACCTGCATTGAAGCCAAACAGATCGGTTTTCAAACTTCCTGGCTGGCTGAGGGACAAATCAGCTACACAACAGGAATAAAGTAACTTGAGCAATTAAAAAGCCAGGTGTTGCTAACTGGTACAGTTTAGTAAAGTAAAGGCTTGGGCTCAGGCCAAGAGCACCCCCACTCCAGGCTCCAGCCTCAGGAGCGTCAGTCTCCGGTAAACCTTGCTGCGGTGCTTTGAGGTACCGTCACAAGAGATCTGCGATGCTCCTCTAGAAGAGCTGACTATCTCCAGCACACCGATAACAGCACGGGGCCTATCCTGCACTTCTGCCTCAGTTTCCCCAGGTGAGCTCAACCCATAGCCTAAACTGCCACGAAGGCAGGTCTGCACAAACGCAGAGGGCAGCAAGCTGGGCTGGCTGAGCCAGGCAGAGGCCAAAGCCCAGCAGGGAGGAGGAGAGAAGCAGCGTGAGTGCCCAACACCATCTCACCTGTGTTACTGATTATTTGTGGTAGGTTCTGGTCACACAGAGCAACAGGCACGCAGCATCGGTGGTGACAGCCTCCCATCGACATGCTGCTTGCCACCGGCATGAGCCGCCAGGCAACTTTGTGCTCAGGAGACCTCACTGCTGGGTGGCACAGCTCATCAGGACACCGGCCCTGGCCCTTCTCCTGCTCCCACATCAGCACATGCGTAGGGAGAAACAAACCTCTAGGAAAATCCCAAATCTGTATCTAAAAAGGCTTCCAGTTGTGCACAATCAGAAACTTTCTTCCACTGCTAAGTTTACTGAGACCAGGGTTTTGTTTCTAGGAGTTTTTTGGATGGGGGCAGATCAGGCTTTCTTCTGGATTCAGTGGGGATCCAAGCCATGGCTGGAGCCTTACCAACTCTACTTATTTGCATCAAGATCAGAGCAAGCACAAAGTTTCTGTTAGTGTAGTTTCAAAACACATTATAGACACTACAATGAAGTCTTTAGCAGGCCAATTGCATGGGGGGGGGGGGGGGGGGGNGTACCTTTTGATTCTGCCTTTCGGAAAATAAAAATAAACTCAAGGGGGGGCACCCTCCCTTACATCGTTGGATTTTTCCGGGAATAACAATCATCGCCTAAGCAAAGCCTTATTGCCATTCATTGCACACGTTCCATACGGCCTCATCAGCCATCCCGCGTGCCGCGCAAAGTGCAAGCGTGCTTACCGTCAAGTGACAGGAAGAAAAATGCCATCACCAGGCCAGTGCCTGCTGCAGCAGATTTGCAAAATGGAAACCCGCAAAGCCATAAAGGGCAAGGGGCTGACAGCGTGGCTAATTCTGTAAATAACTTGCACGCCTCGGAAGGGAGGCACATCTCTCAGGAGAGATACCGAGATAAGGCAGACAACCCAAGAGCTGAAGCTGATGTGCGCAAGCAGCGGGGGTGCGAGGCGGAGAAGCACCAGCCAGCAGAAAGCACGTCCTCCCCGAAGCCCTCCTTGCACTCCTTTTCCACTGCTCACTGAAGGCAGTGGATTTTCCTGGCTTGCTCATTTAAAAAGCTCCCTAAAAGGTGAAGGAAACTGCGAGAGAAATCAAGCATTTGGCAAAATGCAGCCGCTTAAAGACGTCAGATGCACAGAAAGCCTGTAATCCCATCCCCACCCTCATCTAATGTCTAGTGACAGCCCATCAAACGCTCCCTCTTTATTAAATTCAACTGTGAACAAAATTAGCAAAGAAATATGGATTTTAATTAATGTTTGCCTTGACCATAAATGAAAGAGAACTTTAATTTTTTTACTGTATTTTACTAATCAGAGTCATTCAATATCTTGGATGCTAGTAAATTAATTCTGAACTAATGAAGTTAAAGGAGGTCATTTGTTAGAGAAAACTGATTACATATCGGGATCTCCTGGGGACCTAAATGAGAAATTCACTATAATGAAAAAATATTTTAAATGATGCAGGTCAACCAAGTAGATCATTAAGGATACAGAGGGGGTGAAAATATTAATGACACCATGACAGGGAAATGCCAAAAGGGAAGTGGGCTGACATAAGTAAGCAGAAAGGCATTTAGCTTGGGGTTTTCTTTTCCCCCCCTTTTAATAAATGAAACACATGAATTTCATTGCTTACCTCAAATTAGTCACCTGTGCCCAGATATTTCAATGACAGCAAAGCAGCAATGCACTAATGTGCATTACGTACGTAAATTTATTTGTGTAGAGCATAAACCTTTTTAGCAGTATTAATCACAGTGGCACCTAAGGACTCAGGCCAAAAGATGGGCTGCATTGTACGAGATGTGGGAAAAAAACCTGCAAGGGGAAGGGAGCAATCCCTGCTTCTCTGAGGTTTAATTTCAACAAGCAAGCAGCAGCCAAGGGCAGGAGGCTTACGTGGCACCTTACAGCACCAGACTAGTGCTTAAACACAGCCGGTCGGAGCAATGGGGGCGATGTAGCCTGGATGAACAAGCAGCAGTGTCGGGGGCCGGCGCTGTGGTCTGTCTAGCCTGGGAAACCCACTGCCTTGGACTACGGCAGTGGGAGATGCTATTTAGGGAGAGCACATGAGCCTGAGCGCTCCCTGCAGCCTGCTGCCCCTGCGCTCCCGTAATCACTGCAATAGGGACCTAGAGACCACTGCTCTACTTGCATTTTTTATATCTGCTTTGGGCCCACTGTCTGAAATTAAACGTGTTTAGTTCTGTTTTGAACCTGCTGACACAATGAGGGCAACCTCCTGGGGCAATAGATCCCAGAAGTTCTCTACCTGCTATGAGAAACAGTAAATTCTTTCGCCGGTCTTACACTCGTCTCCTACCAGTTTCAGTGAGCTCCTCCAACGAATAGTGCAGAATTTGGTGAGAAACAGTTCTACCCGATTTATGACTTTACTAACTTTGGTCAAATCTCCCTCAGCAGTAAAACAGTTCCCAGTGCTCTGCTCTCAGTGCCCTTGCCGAGGACAGCCAGCACAGTGTTGGATTCTGTGGCTGCCACTGCACATGGATGTCAAAGAGCCATCAGCGTTGGCTCTTTCCTAACCTCTAAGTGCCAGTTCTGAGTCTGGCATTGTGGGGGCAGGATTTAGATTATTCTTTTTCCTTATGCATCAAGTACTCTCCTGAGAATGCCTGAAATATCCCTCTTGCCACCTTCACATCAACGCTGAGGATGTGACTGAGCCTAATCCTGCATGGCAAAGCACATAAGCATTCGACACAATGGGAGCATCTAGATAGCAGCCGTATTTAGGTTTGCTGAGTTTTACTAAGGCAGTTTACAGAGCTTCCAGATAGTGTCAGGAAAAATAAAATAAAATAAAAATCAAAGCGGAGACTGAAGGTAGAAACTAAACGAGGCAGGAGGTACAAGCAATGTCGTCCCATGGGGAGTAACAAATGTAGCCCGGCAAGGCAAGTTGCAAGGCATGGCAAGAAAAAGAAAAAAAAAAAAGGGGGTGAAGAGATCTCTGTTCAATAGTACAAGGATGGGAGGAACCTCTCAAGAATTCAGGAAGGCAGAAGGAATCTAGGGAATACTAGGGGAGAAATTAATATAGTACAGAAGGAGGAAAAAAAGCAGCACCAAGAAAATTAGTTGAAACATTCCTTTATGAAAAGGGAAGTAAGGCTGTTAAAGCACTGGCACATCCGTTTACAAAGCTTATCAGAAAGCAGTTTATTCAGAAGAAAGAAGAACCAAAAGCAAACCTAGATCCACTAAAGCCACTTTTCAGGATTTCTTCACCAAATTAGGCACAGAGAAATATGCTAGTCCTACAGAGCAGATGCAAACTATTTAAATGAGTACATCAGGCAGTTCTATCACAAAGAGATGTAATTAGATTTGAGGAGCCAATACCTCAAGCAGAGCCTGAAAGGGCGATCAACAGTTTACAGCTTGGAAATCTCCCAGAACTGGAAGCCAAATTCATCAGAGCATTTAAACAAAAATTCATCCCCTCATTAAATGGAGCATTGGCTGAAATTCCAGGAAAGACTAGGATGAAGCTACCACACTATTCCCACACAGAAAAAAAGGAAAAGCCATTAATTATTGAGAGTTCTTATGATTTATTTCTCTTTTAAATAGGAGTATTAAAATTAGTGCTAAAAGGCTGATGACAAGATAGAGATTGCTTTTTTCAATGGTAAGCATTTCTGACCTTTTAGTTACCAGTTGTTTAATTGCAGTCTCCAGATGAGCAGTAATAGAGTTTAATGAACACAAATCAATTGCTATCATAGAATCAAGAACTAATCCTGATGTTTTACAATGTAAAGACAGCATTAGACTGAGTTAAGTAACTACCTCAGTTAATATTATGATGATGATTCGGCTTCAAAGTAATGCCTCCTATTGAACCAAAAACTAGAATTCCTGTAAGAGCTTCTTCATTAAATAAATATTCCTCAAGAACGGATTTAGCCACAACTGTTCATCTCTTTTTAACTGCTCTTTCAATCAAAGTTTTCTGACCATCTTCAAATGACAAACCCCAACAGTTATAAAGCCAACATTGTAAGACCCAAGTTTCATTTCATTATAAGTATATACATACATATCTACATTTATATCCATTATATTAAAATACCATGAAAGCAAGTGTTAATTCAAAAAATAATTATCAACTATCTGACACAAAAGCCAAAAGCCTCAAATCTTGGCATGTGTGTAATATCTGGTAGGAAGGGCTGGCATAGTCAACTGAAGAGGTTAGTCTGGTACAAGCAGAGAACGGGAAAAGAGAATGACAGTTCTACCCAGCTGAAAATGAGCAGATTACGGACATAGCAGAGGGGGTGGGGAGGAGCCTTCATTCCTACATGGAAGCAGAGGGCAGGTTTAAGGTAATTCTACATCTACATCTATATCTTTGGTGAGGTCCCACCTGGAGTACTGTGTCCAGTTCTGGGCTCCCCAGCTCAAGAGGGACAATGAATTGCTGGAGAGGGTGCAGNTGCAAATGTCACCTTACTGGAACCTGAGAATTAACTTCTGCCATATCCAACTGGGGTTGCTGTGTGGATGCCGCCCATGAAATTACTGTCCCACAAGCAGTGTGAAGAAAAAAACCATCAACCAGAAAGAAACTTGCAATATATTTGTTCTCCCCCCAACAGAATAGAAAACAGTATGACCAGAAGTAGCGGTGTGACGTATTTCTCACTCCACTACTCTTACATGGAGGACTAGATTTCTAAAACAGCCAATTACAGACTGAATCATAAGTAAGCACTGAAGCTGACTTTTGTTTAACTGAGATGAATATATTTTCCTCACCTATAAAACTTAGAGTAGATGTACAGTGGCTGTACATGGCTGATGCTATCATTCAACGTTGTTGATCCAGCTGGAAAAAGAATGATGGTTTGCCATAATTTCTGTGAACATTTTGAAGGCGGTATATTATCCATGCAAAGTTGAGCTATAATTTCTCCATTCCTAACCATGAAGAACCATATTTTTTTAATATATATACATATGTAAGTATTTAATTTAGAGCACAGGTTGACCTAAGTTACAACTGTGCCAAAAAAGGAGCATTTGTGCTCCTGTGATAGCTGTTCTTCACTGCTTGACATCTCCATCCAAATGTCTTAAGACACCTTTACCTTTTGGCACAGCAGTCCTTGGAATGTATGAATTCCAGGATTTCAGCATGCCTCAAGTTGTGTCTACAGAGATGAGTGGTGGTTGCCGATGGAAATTCAGGCTGCACATCTCAAGATCTACACGTGCTCAAACTGGGAGAGGACATCTGTGAAATCTGTTCTGGTGATTATAACTTGAAAGAAAGGGTGACATTTGTCATAAGTGAAGCACAGGCATTAAAAAACCCTTTTTTACTTGTTGCTGGCCAAAAAAAATTAATGGAACCATTACAGAAGTTTAGCAAAAGTATTAGCTCAATAATAAAAGGAAATTATAACCAACAAGTGTGTTTCTGAAGGAGCCAACTGACCGTTGCTGTTGAGGGACTCCTCATTACCATTTAACACAAGATTCTCTTGCAAAGTTTATTTCTCATTTCTAAGACAAGAATCAAGTCCAAAAGATTTATTATTAAGACACAGCCAATAGATTCCTTCTTTTATTTTCCATTCAAGCATGCTCACAGGGCTTCAGCCCCGTTGAGAGTTGGCAGCAGGTCTTTGTTCTCACTTACTACTACTACGATGCAGTAGAATTCAAGTGAATTGAAGCACTGTTTCAAAATAAACATCTCTGCCTCATGTCCAAACATTGCATGACATCGTACCACAAGAGGCTAAAGTAAGCCTGGTAGAAAAACCAATCAGTTATTCTAACCACTGTTTCCTATAGCTGCTAACTGTAGCACGGTAATGAAAGCACAGGGTTTTGTACAACCCTAAAATATTGCAACCTCTTGGCTGTGAAAGAGGAGTGTGGCTCAAGCTTAAGCAATCTACTTCACACTAGTTTAATCTTGGTGTAATTAGAGGATCGCTGCCAAATATAAAGCATATGCTTTGTCCGAAGTCTCAATGCAAGTCTCTCTGTGTGTATATGTGTGTTGAATTATTAAATTCAGAAACCCACAGCAACTTCTATGATAATATATACTGCTGCTATTATTATACACAAGAAGCTCTAAAGCCACTTTTAATCAAAAAAGATCCTTTTAAATCTATACCTGGTTTTAGTGACATTACTGTTAATGCAGCTGATGAAATATTAAGCATGCAATTACTGTACATGCTCTATAAATGGCTTTCCTGACATTCAGGCTATATAGAAGGCTGTGTCAAAATGAGAAGGAAGATGGTTTTCTCCCAAGTATCTTTTTCCCAGAGAGAAATTCAAGATTAGGTTGAAAGCATTTCATTACGAAACGATGAGAGCCTCAACCAAATGCCACATCCATTATAAAAAACCAGACTGGAGGAGAGAAAGCAGCAGAACTCCCAATTGCTGTCCCAAAAGAAGGTGGGGCAGCTTGTTCAGGCTCCACACCTGGGGCTCCCATCTGGTTCACGCTGAGCCAGTCACAAAAGGAAGGCAGAGAGGCAATCTTCTTAAGAAAGCTTGTTACAGCCTTGCCAGCACAAGGCACATAGGAAGAGAGCAGGAGAGAGGTCACTTCCTGCTCATTTTTTCTAGGAAAACAGAGCATTCAGAAACGAGAAATGGACGCAGTCTAATCCCTGACACAGTTCATGCTCTATGCAGTGTAAAAAGAGAGGTTCATTTTGCAGGCATCCTATTTCCACCCCACTTTTGGGACTGCAGCCCTAACCAGTATTGACTGATAGTGTCTAATGTGGATGTGCTAGCGTAATTGTATCTACACAGGCAGGTGTCAAAAACGCACTGACATGAGCATTTGGAGAGCTATAGTAGCTGTCTGTCAAGTACACAAGGCTCCTAGTAAAACCCAATATAACCAAAATATAATTCCTCACTGCAGTCAGCATACCACATCCTCTCACTGCATGTACACACACACACGTCACTCTAGCGTATCCCCTGAGGTGACTAACAATTACTGGCACAAATAGGTAGAAGCTCTACAAACACAGTTTCACTGCAGGACATTTATAACCCTTCGTGATTAGCCCATTAGAAACCCGTCACAACCTTGCTGATTGCTGTGGTTATGGGCAATCTGCTCATTATTGAGAAAACATGCTCAAGAAGGGGAAAAAAATAAAATGTGGGTCCTTTTACTATTACTGGGACAAATGTTGCTGCTTCTTTACATACAGCATCCCTCCTCTTGGACACTACCAACGGCTCCTGCAAACTGAGGGATAAGTCTCTTATTCTGGGCACTGCTGTCTGTTCTCCCCAGGCTTCTTCCACTGTGAAATGAAAGAAATTGGCTGCCAGACTGGGGAATCCTTTCATTTCAATGCACACCCTCACCAGTTTGAGAACTGTGCCAGAAACCCTCATTCTCCCTGGGCCTGAAGCTCCTTCCTACATTCCTGGCTTCTGTAGCACAACTGTATTTCAAAAAGAGCATCATCAGTCCCCTTCTATTATACAGAAGCCTCTTCAGAAAAAGGCATAGCTGGAAGGATCCCAACAGCTGGTATTTATCCAGGAGACTGATAATTGTATGCAACATGGGCCTCAAAAAATGATTAGTGCAGGAGAGACAGCTCCTGCTTTGTAAAGATGTGATATAAAGGAGGTCAAGCTGACGCAACGATCCCTTCTTGACTTACATACTATGAATCTATGAAAAGATCGTTTATTTTATTCAATGTCTCATAACTAAATGCTTATGCTCACCTTTCCTTCTCGTACATCGCTATCAGTGACAGATTCACAAAATAATATTGCTCCAGACAGGATGAAAGATAATATGCTAAAAAAAAAAAAATAATTAATCTACAGTATTTAGATATTATTACCAGGAGGCACAAAGATATTATTCATTTTGGTCCTGTATTGGACAGCAACATCTGCATCAAAACAGATACATTTTCAAAATAGCAATAAAAAATTACCCAGCTGATACAGCATCTGACATATTTCTGGCAAATTGCATTATTTCCGTGCAGCTGGAGTGCTGCACTCAATATCCGAGTCTTCTGGATCTGGGAAAAAGTTATTTCCCTTTGTTCCCTTATGAGCTAGGATCTGGGATGCTGGATGGTAATCTAAATATTTAAACTGTTATTCAAGTCTTTAATCAATTCTACTAAAGAATATTTCTGGACATGTTCCAATATAAAATAAAATGCTTTGTGCTGTAATGGAAGAATTACTGCTATTAAAGGATTTAATCCTAAATATACCACCGCACATTTCTTTATACATCAAGCAGAGTCTGAAGGGCTGCTATTTTTGTCAGGTTTGTATTTTACGGATAGCATTGACTGTAGATTACAGGATTGGTTCACACCAGGTTCCCCTGCTGTACAAAGGTAGAGCTTTGCAGAACTAAACAGTTCTTAGCTGAAAGTACTGCAGGTTTAAATATCATTACCATATTTTCATACTTGTCTCTCCAATTAGCCTTTTCACGGCAGCAGCTTCCCCTGTTGCTCTGACAGATTTGCTGGGAACCCAAGGAAAGGTCTGTAATAGCTGGAAAGGTCACAGGCAATTGCAGAGGATGGGCCTGAACATGCTGGGCTTGGTGAGACACAGCCTGCGAGAGGCACCCGCAGAGCCTGCTGCCCCACGGGACACAGCAGAGCCCTGGGCAGGGGGACCACGAGGGGTCCGGCTGGTGGGATGCTGCTAGGGACCCGCCTGAGGACAGTGGTGACACCTGTGTCAGCAGGACCGTGTACTGCGTTAGGATTCAGGAAAACATCACAACCATCAGAATAGTTGACGTAAAATAGAGTTAGAAATTATTTTGGCAATGTCCTGGAGATAAAGTATAGCGGCAAATGCACCGTGTGAAAATTAAAGGTGAGAGAAGAGGGAGGATTTTACTTCGGAGAGCTGTTCAGGGCAGAAAGCAGGGTTACCCACAGCCCTGGTCCATCTTGCTGGCTGCCCGCAATAATCCGAGAAGGGAGATAATATGGGAAGCTAGGAATGACGAATGCAGCAATTTGAAAATATCTGCAAACATCTCCTTCAGTCTCGCTAGGAAATAATTGTTGTGGCATTTTGGAGCTATTTGGGGAAAAAAAAAACCATAGAATCATAGGGTTGGAAGGGACCTCTGGAGATCACTTAGTCCAACCCCCTGCCAGAGCAGGGCCACCTTAGGCACAGGAACCCATCCAGGTGGGTGTTTAATGTCTCCAGAGATGGAGAAATAAATTTAAATGAATATGAAAAGGAGGAAAAATTATATTCACAAAGCAATCTAGGGATTCAGGTACGAGCTATTGGCCTGCGTAGAGAACAGATACCAGAAAGCAATAAAGAAATGATGGGAAGAGAAAGCACTGGGTAGGGGGTGGGAAATAATCAAAAACCTCACTAAAGGGTTGGGAGACAGGAATCTGGTTTTATGAAGGAAGCACTGAAGGAGAAAAGAGCAAGCCCAGAGGAAGCCACTGTCAAATATTTAAGAGCAGAGACTGATGGATTGAAAAATATTCCTGACGGATGCAAAAGGAAAAAAGTCCTCAGGTGCTACTTCAGAAAGGGGATGTACGGCTGAAAGTAGGTGAACATGCACCGCAGAGGAGGGGATGGAATTAGTTCTGAATCCTTCTGCAATCTGCGTTTTTAAGGTAGCAGTGAAATACTTGACTGTAAACAATATGGCTCACAGGCAAGACGCTAACGGGCTTGTGTTTACAGCGACGTTTTTCAGGACATCTCCCTTTGATGTCAGCTAGTTACCTCCTTTTCGAAGCAGCGGGAGTGCTTGCCTATAAAGACAGCTGAAAACATTTTTATTGCTCTCTCACCCAGGTCTGCTCCCGTGAGCTTCAGATAAGGTACGGCAGAAGCAATGACAGTGCTCCCCCGGCAGCGTGACTTGCACTGGGGACACTGGAGCTGGGACAGGTCTGCTGAGTTGGCCTCTGAAGAAGAGACCTTGGTTAGGGACGTGGCAGAATGCACTGGTGACAAATAAAAAGGAAATTACTCTTCTTCAAAAATAAAGGTCAAAATTGTCCACCAGATGAAACTAAAGAGCAGATGAGTCACCGGAGGAGATGAGCATTTGGTTTAATTCACCATCTTTCATATTCCAGAGGTTATTTCTCTCCAGATGAGAGGAACAGGCTTGTGCTGAAGCACCAGCTCATAACTCTGAAATAGTGGCTTCAAATCCTGGCTTTGCTGCACGGTTTTCCCAGAGCAGTGAACATAATTCAGCTCACCCCGTGCTTCTATTTCCACATGCAAAAATAAAACGCTCGCACAGCTACGTTTACATTTCAGGGCTCTGGGAGGAGAGTGGACACTACAGGAGAGTTGGGCTCAAGAATCTGATGTCCAGATTGCAGAAAGCCAAGCAAAGGATGTATGTAAAAGGCAGTAGCCCTGTTTGGGTGAGTTAGATTTAGGGCTACGGGAATTACTTATTTTCATCTCAATGGCAACACCATAAAAACCTCTCTGACCAAGCCAAAGCTTTTGATTTTAGAGGACCTGACAGTGTGCTGAGTTGGGAGAGCACTTGCAACAGAGCAGTTGGAAGAGCAGTTCCAACCGCTAAAACAGTTTCAACCCTCCTCAACCAACCTTTCCCAAACAGGTTTTGAAGAGGAACTCTTTATTTCCACAATAAGGAAAGCCTGTGCCTGCCACTAACAAATTCAGGTCCCATATTACAAACAGGCATCAGTTCATAAGTTATGGTCTGACATCAACAAGATGAAATTCAGTAAACAAAGAGAAATCAAAAACCGAAACATGAGTCAGAGATAACTGTTTTGGCAGAATCACTGCAGAAATGGAGGTTGTTACAGACCAACTCATTCTGAATCACTACCATCAATGGTGTACGCACAAGGTTGGAAAAAAAGGAAAATAATTGATGAAAAGACTAGATAAACCTCTTCCCAGGCTAGATAGAGCCATTTCTGCCTTGGAACAGGGGAATGGACTAGCTCTTGACCTCTTAAGTGCACTCCAGGCTTAAATATAGCAACGTATATCATAAAATGTCCTCGTGAAATAGGGTGTCTTATTTGTTAAATACTGTAAACCAACATAAGATAAATCCCAAAGCTATTAAAATGCTGAAAAAACCTACCAAGAAAATATCTCTGTATTTGTTGGGCATACATATTAGGACATACAGGTACACGGCTTCATAAAACATCAAAATCACTTACACTCGAAAATACTGTTCACCTCAGCAACTGCATTTCTTGTAAACATATTTAAGGATTGATTCAATAATCAATCCTCGATTCATCCCATGAAACTGTGGCCAGGAATGTGCATGGTGACCACAAGGAAAGTTACTTAACCCCATTCAGTTAACAATTGCTTTCTTGCTAGAAGCTTGTTATCACTATACAATTTTAGCTAGCAGAGCAGCAGATGATGTTCCTACTTTCCATGCAAACACATAATCCTTTTCTGAAGGCTACTAAGCTCTTTGCCACCAAAATCAGCGGAACTCCGGCTGTTTACATCGGATCTGTGAAAAGCTTTGAAGATGAAAAGAGCTGTGCAAGTGCTAAGTGTAGCTATTTTGGCAAGGAATCTAGACCAGAAACACAGGCTGTTACACACAGATCCTATTGTTTCCTGTCAAATGTCATCTTTATCAACATAAAGGCAGAAGCCAGCAAAACCCAGGCAGTCTGATAAAAAGAAGGGGAAAAAAAATCATTTGCGATCCAGTAGTGGTTTTCCTAGGATACTTCTAGAGGTACTCTTAGCAGAAGGGTACAGTAAAACTTTGCTTTGTGTCCGTTACTAATCCTTTCTTGTATCTCCTCTGACTTTTTTTTTTAATAATTGTTTTTACTTGTTCTGCCATGTTTTTTTGACCAGTTACTTGGTCAGTCTAGGATTTGGGGGACTCCCCAACAACTGCAATTTATGCAGATGAACAGGAGAGGGGTACGGAGGTTGAGGTGAAGAGGCTGTTTGCAAACAACAGCTCAAGGTAAGCAACCAAAAATATGGGGTGGAAAGAGTATTCTGAAGAAGCCAGAGCACAGCAGACAAAAGAGCTCTGAAGAGGCTTCCTGGCACAAATAAGAGAGTGCAGGTGCAAAATTTGGGGGGGTTTATTTAGTTTTGAGAGGGGTTTTGTTGGGGTTTTTTTGTTTTTTTTTTTTTGAGTGGGTGGTGGTCTTTTTTCAGACAAAGGAGTCAAAGTCTCAAGGTCTTAGAAAAATGTTCAAAAGAGTAAAAGGTAGAATAGATGCCACTGGAAACATACGCTACAAGCAGGCAGGGAATCCAAAGCTAAGGTACTGTGCAAACCAATTCCTCAAGAAATGTAAATAAAAGCAGAGTAAACAGTGAAAAGAAAGAAGGGCATTGGGGAAAGGGTGAAAGAAATACCTGCAGACACACGAGCTGGATTTAGGGCAATAGTCAGGAAAAAAATACCAGAACACTGTTTTAAGACGGGTCTCAGAAAATTCTGCAAGGCTCAACTGAACCTGCTACAATACCTCCATAAAATTTGAGCAGGCTCCGACAGCATCGCACAGAAAGGAAAAGATGGTGAATTCTGCCAAATTGTGACATCCCAAGAGATTGATCAAGCTGACAGAAAACACTTACAGCAAGTCATCGTGTGTGGCAACAGTGGACAAGATGATGATGGAATGGTTAAGGATGACTAAAGAAGTGAGACAAGGACACAGGCTATGTCCAGATTTATTTCTGCTGGTAGGTGAAGATACGAGGCTTTAGCTTGGAAAAACGGAACAGGAAAAAACGAGCTGTATGAAAAGGTTGTTGATCCATAAGCACAATTGACCTCATGCCATGGACCACAGGGACTTTCTAGAGAATAACTGAAAAAGTGGATGAGGAGACCATAAAACTCAATGTAGGAATTATTAGAGGCCAACAAAAAATATGGCTGGTTCAGGTATCCCCAAACCCTGCTGGCTCTGAGGACTCCAAGTGGAGAATGGGAATTGCGAAGATGCTGGAAAGAGAAGGATCATACCTGTTGCTGTTGACTGCAAAATGAATCAAAAATATTGGAAGATCTCTGAGGTTAAAGCTATTTTTCACAAAATTCATAACTGAAGCAACTCAGCAGGCTGGAATATGCGGTAAGCAAGAGAGGAAAAGTTATTGGCTGCAGAAATTACTTCGGGTAATTGGTAATGAATTACATGGAAAAACAAGTTCTAATGACACAGACTGGTAGAATGTCTTATTCCATTTCCGTTGTTGCTGTTAAGTTAATGAACACACTTCACATCTAGGTTTGTGGAGCACAGAGGTAAACAAATTACCCAAGCAACATCTAGCTTAAGCTTTCCAGGGTATAAAATAAAATGCAGCATCACAGAAACATGGGCTTGAACCAAAGCCCCCTGGGGCCAGAAACGCTCAGCACCCTCCTACAGGTCTCTGCAAACCTCAGACCCAAGAGGAGCACAGAGAACCTGCTGTTCTGAGAGAACCGACCACACTAGTCATTCACGGATTCAGACCATTGCCCAGGAAAACAGACACCGTGCATTTACACTGTCTTTTCAGCATTTCCTACCTTATATTTGATCGTCTTATTTAGTGGGCCAGGAGAGTTTCAGTGAATTTCTCTGAGAGCAGAAGACAGAGGTATTCAGTATAGACCTCTGTGACTGCTAGAATCTAGTTTTTCCAAGACCAACCTCCTCTACTCCATGTGTCTTTGCACTCTTCACAGAGAGCCTTCAAAAGGGGCAGGAGATCTGCTCCCTAGGGAAGCAATCATCAGACAAGGGCTACGTGATTTCCTCATCCTTTCCACCCCGTCACGTATTTGCAGACTGCACAGTGTGGTGGGGTACAAGGGACCTAATGCTTTGTCTTTCTCTCAGGTCCCCACCTCACAAAGTTGCGAAGGGCTGCCCTGGACCCACACATCCAAACAGCTCTTGCTAAAACCAAATGAAACGGCGGGGGAGAGGGGGTAAGAGTAAAATTTAAAGCAAAGGCTTGCTGCTATGGTGAATTTCCAAACACTGTGTGAGTCACTTAAAAGAAGTTTCTACATGCTTATGTCTTTCAGCTCAAATACTGTAATTAAATTACCTTAGCTACTGACTGGAAAAAGCTTTATTATTGCAATAGCTAGGTCTGAAGATGAATCACGTTGCCATTATACACCGCAGGTGGTTTATCACAGAAGTCACTGAATTGCCTTTTAGGACAGGTGGCATTTACTAAGAGAAAAAAACACTTTTATATGTCTATCTAAGCAGAAGATGCAATCCCAACCATTGTCCATTCTCAGAAAAATACACTGAGAGGGCGACATTTAAAGGGGAGAGACAGACTGCAAAGTTGTGCTGACACTAGTGATTAAATCCTAAGAATTTAAGTCAGTTTTGCCATACAAAAAGAGATGAAAAACCCAACAGCCCATTACTGATAACTTTTGCAGACTGAATTAGCATTGTTCACAGTAAGATTTTCCTTGAACACAAATGAAAAATGGGCCATGTATGATCAAAGATGGGGCCATATCACTGTCACAGAATATGCCATAAGACAGAAAAAAAATAAAGGCATGATGCAAACATATGCATTGCGTTTTAACAAATATTTCTCAGGGAGACTTCGAAGCAGGTTCTGCTTCCATGTCAGCAAAAGCAATACAAAGGCTGCTACAGCCAGTTTTACAAAGGGCCAGATGGGGCAGTCCCTACAGAGAGTAGGAGTTTCGTGAGTAGCAGCACTGAACTTGGGACTAGTCAACTGAGCCCTCAATCAGTATGAATGAGAGTTAATAAATGCTGGGGAAGGTCAAATACGTTGGGTTTTTTTCTTCTTGCTTCACCAAAGAAAACAGAGGAGAAAAAGACAGCCCTTGGTGTTCCGATCTCTTACACACATTTTATCTCATGTAGTGGTACTTCTGACTGTTCTTTCTTTTTCTGTAGGGAACTATTTTATTAAACCAGAGCAAGAACAAGTCATGTACAAAAAGGTTCCTTAAAAAGGCAAAAATTAGCCACCCTCGGAAAATCAATAAGAGAGGAATGTGAATAACACAGCATTTCCTGTGGCTTGTATACTTATCTCATACCATAATGATCAAGTGGCTTACTTGTCTCTACCCGTTACAAAAGGGATTCTTTGCATTTTCACGTGGTTCTGCTCTACAACCAACCACACAGTTTTACTACTTTGTCTTAGCTATTTTGGTGCTTAGATACTCAAATCCTTTCCCCTCCCCCCGCCTCGTAAGTAAATTTTCCAGGCTAAAGTTCAAAGTAAATTCCAATGTGATTATATAAACACATGCATACTGTAGATTGACATCATACAATGCTATTCTTTGTGGCTGGATTTTTTTTTCTTTTTAGTTTGCAACAACTTCTGTATGCCTGGCTTGCTTCCCTAAAATAGTAGCTTATTACACCCTACTGAATAAGATAGCACTGTATTTATTCCTCTAGCAGTTTGGATTTCACAGGAAAAATCTCATGATTTAATTCATAAAAATAGCCTTACAAAGGAAAAAGTCGAGTAACAGACCTTATGAATCTCCCTGTTTATTAATGCATGTGATTAGTGGAGTGGAGAGAAAGCAGGTTTATACGTTTCAGTCCATCATGACTGTGAAATTGAACTGTAAATGGTACCTAGTGCAGTCAAGTGAAACAGACACCATGCGGGGAGTTAATGGAAATGTGGAGAGCTTTTCTTTTTAACAAAGTACTCGAGCAATTATCCCAGCACACCCACAGTGAAATGAGATAAAGTTAGTCTGTGCATTACAAAGGCTGTTAACTGCAAAATAAATTTACTGACAGTCATTGGGAACCTTTTGTTCATTGTTCCTTTTTCTGCACCTATTAGCTAAAAATGACAAACAGCGTTAGTGGGAATAAACAGCCAGCGCTTTGTGGGGTGGGACATCTGTTATGGGCATACACTCCGAACCCAGGTTATAGACACTCTGTAACCCAGAACACAAATAAACAGTTCAAGAAAGTAATGCACTTCATTGTCATGCTCACCTGGAAGAGAGGTGGGATTTTGGGAGCCATCTGAAGCGGCCTTGTTCTGCCACTCCAGCAAGGCAATCACTAAGTGCTTCTGACAACCCTACTTTGCTGTCAGGGCTTTGTATTGACATTAATCTTTTACAGTAATAGTAAAAATACATCAGAGCTTGCTTCCAGACAGCTTTCCCGTCACTTCCCTGGCTGCCCGTAGCACCAAAAAGTGAAGGTCATGTTTGAGGCATTAGCTGCTTCAGTGTAGTATTGAACTCTGGAGACAAACAGGATGAATGGCAAAGTCCTGCTTGCCCTCTACCACGTTCTCTCATCCACATGCTTCATAAAGATCTCCCTCCTCCAGCTCCACCTGCTCCCCTAGCAGCAGTGCGTGTCCAATGGCAAAAATGGATCTCTTGGGGCACAAAGCCCTGCCCAGCCATGTCTCACCCCCCATCCAAGGGGGAGCTCTGGTGGATGAACCGTGCAGGTGAAAACACAACCACTCCTTCCGTCAGGAATCTGGAAGGAGCTTTACTGCCTAAGCAGAAAAAGAAAATCTCAAGCAGACACAGAGCGAGAAAGGCCACCCATATAGAAAGTATTCATTAGTGATCACAATGTTTTTCTATAGATTTTCTGTTTAAGGGAAAATCCTTTCAGAAGTTCATTAGAAATCGCAGCCGACATGTTACGGGTTACATTCCACAGGAGACCAACCTCAGCATTTTATAAGAAACCACTAGAAAAGCTGATATAGGAATGATGTTAAAATGTTTTGGAAAAGGAAGCCATTTTAATATCAAATGCAACTTTTGTTTTACAAAGTCCTTTATTGCTACCGAGGACTGGGCTTAGGCCTCTTTGATATATCTTGTTGTGATACTTAAAGTAGCAGCATACTGTTTGGTTTTTATCATCCCATTTTGAAAGCAGCTCAAATGCAAGCCAGCATCAAATACAGTACATTGACCCAGAGTCAAGCCATGATTTATGTCATACCAATGACATCTCTTACTCCTACGGCAATATAATCTAGTTCCCATTTGCATTTCCAGTGCAAATGAAAGAGAGGGCTATTTACTCACAGCTCTTCTGTTGCTATTCCTGGTCTCCGTGCTGGAGCATCGCTCTGTTCAGCAGGTGTATTGACGTCTCTAACTCTCTCTTCTGGAGCCCATTGCCATGGTTTGTTGCTATTAGCCTCAGTTACTCAACCTCTGAAAGCACCCCTCCCTTCTTTCCACGGAGGTATGATTTGGAGATCTGTATCTTTTGGCCTCACAGCAGTTATTTATGACTGTCAGTCAGACAGCAGAAACAGAAATCGAAATAACCAATGCTATGCCCCTATAACAGACCTGTTAGTATCACTTTTTCATGACTTTTATTGGATATAATCAAAATTTTTTATTTTCCCTACTCATGTGTTTTATATAAGCATCCTACACGGGCCTCGCAGAGACGGATCGCAAACCAACAGACCCCTCCATCACCTTAATCCCAACCCCAGCAAATCAGAACCTGTTAACTCTGGGAACTGCTCTGATTTCAGCCCTCCCCAGCTGTACACAGGCAAAGCTGTCCTCACATAGATCCTCACCACAGAGGAGGGACACTGTATTTTGCAACAACGGTTAGACATAAAGCCAGCCTGGACCCTGGGGAAGTCACTGTTTTGCGCTGCCCAGAGCTGCTAATGCATGTGTACTGGTTCCCCTCTCTGCCTTCCAGCATTTCCATTTCTTTGCATGTCTGTCAGATTCTTTTCCTGTTGCTTTTCCTTTGCTGTGCAGCGTAGCAAGATGCCAGCTTTCTATTTTTTGCACCGTGCGTGCTTCTGGATCTAACATTATGCTTAAGATGCTATCAAGTAGCCAAATGTGACACGTTTTCAAGGTTGGCCTCAAGGTAGCTAACTCAGGGAGCAAGCCTTTCAGTCACAATCAGATACCAATCAAACAAAAATAGACGAGGGCTGACAGTGGGCTGGCGTTATTATACTGTCTATTTCCAGCTGGTTTAGTTCAGGGTGTTTTCATCAAGTGAGCCTCCAGCTCACCTCACTAGTATGCAAGGAAGGCGGGAGGGGAAGTGGTTGTACAGAAAGTGGAATAGTTTGTGATTTATAGCTGAAGAAAAACCAAGACAATGGCTTCCCTGATTTATTAGTTGTAATTGTGCCTCCAGTATCATCATAAGACAAAGCAAATCCTAAAGATAAAATCAGTCTGGGAGAGGAGTGGGGACCCACAGCTGCAAAGGCATCATTTCAAGATGCATCTTTTCTCCCTCTCCTTGCATAAACATTATGTCAAAATTATTGTAAACTCGCAGCTACCCAAATGGCACGCGTTGCGTCCTCACACGCAGCACAAAGTTCACTATTGACTTCAAAGGAACAGAAGGATACTGAGAATTTTTACCTTTAGTTTGCTGTGCTGATATAGATCAGGGAGATTTGTAGACTTTGATCTTCCCTTATTTAATTAAAGTCAGATGGAGCCCAGTTGAAATGTGAAGTTTCAGCTTCAGCAGGGGACTCTATGGCCCAGCAGAGTTTTTGCCAGTCTTTCATCTCTTCGATCAAAGCTCCCTATCCTGACCCAGCTGATGTCAAGTTATTCTGATGAGATCCTGGTGAAGAACCGTCCTTTTATTTGTGATGGGGACTTCCTGTGACTATCACAAAGGCACCTCACATGGAGAACTACACTGTTGTTAACCATACTAACTTCAAAATACATTTAAAAGAAAACAGACTGACTTCTTTACAATCCAGTAAGGACCAGAGCTCTTTAAATACAGGGAGAACAGCATGCATCCTGGATCTAGGTCTAATACACGTTCCAATCTTTTACTGACCTGTTGCTAATTTTTGCACCTGTAAGGAATCAAAACAGTGATTTTGGGTGCAGCTGGCCTGAGGTTAAATGGGATGATAAATGAGAAGTTGTAGCCTCTCATTAACTAATTTCACTCGGCTTTCATAAATCCATGATTTCACCTGAACATGTTATAGATGATTCTAACATTGCCTGTTCTCCAAAATGTTATGTCTACATGCTATATATTCTGTCCTGCTTGTTCATCTCACTTTCACCAGAGATAAATGTTGGTGCCACATTGGCAGAACTGTTGTAGCCCACAAGGCATAACACCCCATTACAAAGCAATATTTACATCTTCGAAAAGAAACAACACCAACCCATAGGTCCCATGTAAAGCCTGAGTCCACAAAGACCTCTGCAGCAATTGGCCCCTTTAGTTGTTGTGCAAAGTCCCATTAACTCAGGGGGACTTTCTCATGCAAAGGTCCTTCTGGGCACACAAGTAAAGCCTACATCTCATGCACAGCTCCCTCATTCTCCAGTGCAGATGCTCAATCTTACTACTGAGCCCCCCCAAAACCCACCAAATCTCTTGGCTGTGGCTACCCATGGCTGCAAGGCTACTCTTATGATCCAGATTGATTTACCTTCACACTTGAGAACTTGGTAGGGTGGCCCCAGCAAGCTTGTAACAACCTCCAAGAGCCATAGAGGCATGGGGTGGGAAAGACACTTGCTAAAAAGTATTGACAAGCCAGACAACATTCAGGTGCCGCAGGAGCTCAGCTGCTCCAGTTAATTACCAGGGAAATTAGAAGCACCCTACCGCTGACCACATACAAAGGCAAGGCTCCTCTTGAAGGTATCAGAATTACCTGTCTGAAGACCACTTGTTACAAGTAAGGGTCTGTGTTAACGCTGTTCTAACTAGTGGGATTTGGACCTAAGTTTGCTAATGATCTGACAACTGGCCCTTTCTTCCAGGGGCAGAATCTTAGAGTTTCCCCGAAGTAGATGAGTCAGTGGGAGTTAAATGTCACCATCTACCTTTGGCTGATTAAACTATGTTTTTTCTACATCTGATACAATTGTAAGAGCACACCGTGCTGATCAGGCACACATTTTGCACAAAATGTCACGCATGTTTATTATTAGATTAAGCTGCAGTAGGTTTAATTTTAGATCTTTTGATTCAAGTGGTGCAATGAAGATTAAATGTTAGGCATTATTAAAGATGCAGATGTGGTATATTGAATTATAAACCTCATTAAGTGCAATGTTCTAGACAAGCTTGTGAGATAAGCTACAGAGGACTCCCTTATTTCATTCAAAGTTATTAAAATATTAAAAGGTAAATCTAATCATAAAAATATTACGATAGAATGAAACTGATACTTTAAAAACCTTGTTGCAAAAGACTATAATTCTTTCACGTATAATTACTTTCCTCTCAGTTTAGATTGATGGACTGATATTAAAATGCAAGTATTTTTCCCCTTTTGAACACACATAAAAAGCAAATACAATGGAGCCAAATTTTGTCACTGCTTTCAGTGCCTGAGCCTTGAAGGGTCCTCCTCCTCATTGTCAAGTTTTTAGTTCCCATCAGCATTAAAGTTATCCACTCATGATAATACCACTTGCATGGATGATGGGTTGAGACACAGCTATCACAGAAATATATGACGAGATTTTGGATTGTCTGAGGTGGTTGAATTCAGAGAAGAGACCAACAACATCAAAGTGGGCAGAGATTCATGAAAAAATAAAGGCACACAAAGAGGACTCTCAGATCTTCTCATCAGCTCCTTTAATGTCAGTCAACTGCTCTAGCCTTCTCTTTTGTAGCAGAAAAGCAGAGGGTACACAGTAAACCTTGAAAGGGCAAAAGGAGAAAAGTTTAGAATTAAAGAAACAATTTTTTTTATGAAGCATATAATGAACTTGGGGGATTCATTGCTATGAGATATGGATGTTCCCTCTCATTCCACTACAAAAGATTCCCTATCAGCATGGACAGTAGAATTTCACCATGGCGTTGGTGAGGATAAACGATCTATGAGAAATAAAAGCGTTGCTGGCCCAGAGCATCAACCAACCACTGACGGAGCGGTAGGGAGAAAACTCTCCTGTGGGAATTCCATAATAGCGCTTCCCAGAACTTCCCTTGCAAGGGTTTCGCTCTGGCTCTTACTATTAAGACCAAGAAGTTGCTCTGACCCAGCAGGGCAATGGCAGCTCTTTCATCCTATGGGCAGGTACAGACCCTTTCACGCCACATCAGGACTTTCAAAGACTTTCTCAAAACCCGCTGCAAAGCCGTATTCAAGTTCTGGAGAAGTTCTCACTGCTTCTGCTAAGCGTACCCCTATTGCACAGCAATTGCAAGCCATTGCCTGTTTCCTAGGTTTTGCGGATGGGCAGATTCTCCCTCCCAATTTAAAGGATATAAACTGTTTTTCCTAGCCCGGACCACCTCTAAAAAAAAACCCCATAAAATCCTCAGTTCAAGATCCGTGTTTTATAAACAGGCCTTTCTTCTATTTCCCCATTAAACTGTGTCAACTCTTTGACTGCACTAGATAAAGTCTATTCTAATAAACTGCAAATATAGACAAAGCAATACTATTTCTCATTTGCTAAAAGACTGTATTTGTAAAGTAACATAAAAATTTAAGAGCATTTTCTAAAGGAGCATTATGTCAACTGAATGAATTAAGTGACCGCAATGGATTTGATCCACGATAAGATATTTGAATTTGCTTGTTTGCAAGACTTGCTAGATCAGATAACCTGATTTGTCTCTCAGCATACAGAGCCAGTCTCTTTTCAGATAAAGCAGGGGAAAAAATACCAATTGATTTGACTGCATTATATTTTATATTAGATGTTCCTTTTGGGATTCTTGTAAAAGCTAGCATTGATTTATAGCTGTCCGTCATTGACTTGAGGCAGTTGATGTCAAAGAAGGCAGGATAAAAAAGCTTGCTTTACAAATAAATCTTTAAGAGCAGAGCTACAGCAATGATTTTTGTAAAGTAAGCAATCACATTCTAGTGTGTTAGAGTTTGAATATTACAGCTGTTATGAGAATTTGAATATAAAACATGAAGATACCTCACTGCTGCTCGGAAAGGAACTGGGAAAATAAAAACAAGACTTTTAGCAGAATATCCAAAATCTTTCATTATATTTTTTTTCCAGTAGGGAGTTACAAATTCTCCTGCTTCCTTTTAGCTGCTTTTCTGTGTGGCAAGCTAAACGTTTTTAGGAACAAGGAGTTTCTCTTATACTTAAACCAAATTGTATTTATCACTAATTTTTGTATCAAACAGAATAAAACAACAGAATTTAAAGGGAAATATTAGATTAACTTGTAGGGGGTTCTGAGAAACAGCATGGTTGGATATTTTTATCTTCATTTCCTTGTCTTTTGCAATTTTAATTTGAGAAAATGCATACGCTGAAATGTTCAGTTAAATATTTCATTGTTAGTGCATGCTACAGAAAGCAAAAAATAAAAAAAAATAATATATTCATATGCTAAGCAGAAGTTCTTCTGTATTTGTTTTGCTGGGTAATATGTTAGTGTAAACTGAAAAAAAAAATAAAAAATCAAGATTCCTACCGAGAGCAGACACTCTGAAAGAGAGCGAAAAGTAATAAAGCACCATAATGAATTCAAATGCTGCAGATGGAACTACTAAATAAAATACACCAATGGGGAGCCAGGACTGTTGCCTTTTCTTCTGCTCTATAAACACAGGTCTGCAGAACTTAGATTGCTTCCGTAGCTGGAAGTAATAGCAGCTCCTATATCCTTGTTGAGCAAAACCAGTCATGACAACATGATCTCTCACACAGCCTGTAGTCCTTAGCACATGGACAATTGTAAGATGACTCACCACACTTAATCGCAGCTTTGATCGTTACATCTTTTTTGAATTACTGAAGACTCTATTTCCGCTTTTCAGTTACAAAACCCATCCGAAAAGGATTTGAGGTTTCAGGTTGGAAAGTTCAGCTTTTCTTTTAAAATCCCAGCCTCATTCAATGAGCATCCATCAAGTGCTGCAAACACAAGACAAAGCATAAGATAGACCACACCAACCTCCTTAGCATTTAGCATCCTACATTGGCATCCACCTCTTTATCTTGTTAGCCGTTTCCAGGCCAGAAATTTTGTTGCTTTGGTAACCTACCAAAACATTGAGAGTCTCATTTTCATTGTAGTTGGCCTGCTTCTGGCGCTAATCACTCTTTTCAGTTTAATCAGATGCTGTTTATATTTTTCAGTGAGACTTTATATTCAATAGTCAAGGAAGGCACCACTAGATGGCTCAAGGGACTAGTAGGCTGCTTCTACCTAGTGGTGGTCACTTAGTGACGGCCCCCAGGAAGCGTGGTCCTCCAAACCCAGCCTCCCTTGGCCATGGAAGAGCTGTTCAGGCAACAGAAGGCAAAAGACCCATCTTTGTCCTGTTTGGGGCTACCGTCCAGCAACGATGTCCCTGTGGCACCAGGCACTGAGACCCCTCCTCAAACAAAATCAGCTTCCCCCAAGTCATACTCCATGCCTCATGAAGCAAAAGGGCAGATTTTACCTTGTAAAGAGCCTGTCCAGTTCTGACAGAGCCCCGTTGCTGTGCGATGCATCAACAGTCAACAGAGGAAAAGGATGATCCCTCACTGGCACATCAAGTTTGCTCAGAAATGCTCATTCTGGCTTTTTTCCCTTGCATAGCCACACGAATCCCAAAGCAACTTGTCAGTGACTTTTAATTCAAGCCTATGATTAACGCAGTTGGTAGTTATAATCACCAAATGTTTTCTCGCTGATGTAAATCCCTTCCCCGATGGAATCCCAGGACCTTGCCACAGCCCAGCTTGTGAGGACAGTTCCTCTGTGCATGCTACGTGCAAAGAATAAATTTAGGCATCAGCTAAATGGACTTTTAAGTCTCTCTGGTCATTGGCCCCAGAGAGTTGCATCCGACTGGCTGCTTCTAATAGTTAATTTGTTCCACAATTGGAGAGGGAATTTTTCTCTTTAACAAGCTCTTTAGTGGTATCATTTCATCCCTAACAAAAGTCAGATCTTTTTGACTTCTGCAGAGTCATTTTAGATCTGCACTGATACAAGGGAGGTAAAACTCAGCTCTTTATTATACAGCTGAGCTTGTCTGCTCAGGGAAGTACAAAGAAAGAGCAAGGGAACTATGAGAGGTAATTATAAATAATGTCGATAAAAGCAGCAAAAGAATCATAGTTCTTATCCAAGCGTGCTACAAAAAGTTCTCCCAAAACAATTCCACTATTGTATGGTCTTTCCCTACAACAGCCCTTATTTCATCTGCTCCCACTCTTTGGCAGCCCTCAGGTGGGCAGTCTTGCTAAAGTCATGTTCTTACGGGGGTGGGTAGGAATTGTGGCATTTTTAATATTTCCACAATTTTCATACACATAGTAAATACAGACTGATAAGCTACAGAAACCTGGTCAGGTTTCACTGAAATGCAACAGCACAGTAGCCAATTTATCTGGGATATTTAGAAATGAAAAATGGGTCAGTCCACTTACTAACAGAAACATTCTAGCCGCCAAGAGAGTTTTTTGGGCAGCCAAGGACTCATTGGTAGGAGTTTCCACAAATCTTGTTTTTGTCAGAGTTCTCACAACAGGGCAACGTAACCAGGTGAAATGAAAATGGCCCTGTGTTAGACAGTCAGCAAAAAAGAGGCCCCAGCCTTCAATTAGTGTCACCACTAACAAGCCATGTGAAAGATAATATAATGGATCTCGGCTGATTTCCTGCCAAGTTTTCCAGACCTCACTTTGCTTTTTTGACTTTACACGCAGTATCATATTTAGCAGGACTAATGAGCCTGCATTCCCCTAATGGGCCCACCCCAGCATGTGAGTTGTTTTGTGGGTTTTTTCTTTTGTTGATGATCTGCCTTCCTCAAGAAATCAATTTTTTGAGAAAGACAAAGACTAAGGCCTCTGCAGCATTATCATTACAAGGTCTCTGCTCTACCCTCACTTTTATACCGTCGTCTTTGCCTAGCAATTTCAGAGGAAATGCACAAAAAGCATCTTTCTGCAGGATAGCAAATGTTTCTGCTCCTGCCCAGGGCCCAGAGCAGCTCAAACTGTTACATGTAATTGGGGAAACTGAGGGAAGGAAACAGAGAAGCAGAAGTGAAATAAAAGCAAAAGATCAACAGAATTCATGCAAGAAACTCACGCTCTGCTTTCTAAAGAAAAAGGTGTGAGTAAAAGCCATCCTTCAGCAGCGAGGCATTCCCAGCATCACCTGAGAGCGCTCTGCTGGAGAGAGGATGGGTTATAACAAAACCGCCCTGAGACCAGAGACAGTGGCAGCTCTGTATCCTGAGATCTGGAATAAATGCAGCATGTGGAATTAAGGATGCTGAAAGCAATGAGCCTTTGAGCCCTCTGAATTTGGGGCATTTCCTCTGGTAAGTCTTCCAGGACAATTTCAGTGGCACCAGGGGGTTACCCTTAGCAGCATAGTTCATCAGAAAGAAGCCACCATCACCAAACATAGCTGAAAATTCCTCTCCAAGGACACAGAAAAGGCCAAGATACTCAATGCCTTCTTCATCTCGGTCATTACTGGTAAGACCAACTTTCAGCAGTCCCAGGACCCTGAGACCAGTGGGAATCTGAAGCAAGGCAGACCAGCTTTGGTGGAAGAGGCACCTGGATCCAGGCTAGGGAACATTTAGTAGACATACACAAACCCATGTCAGCTAATCATGAGGCACTGAGAGAGCTGGATGGTGTCATTGCAAGACCATTCTTGATTGACTTGGTCATGGTGATCAGGAGAGGTTCCTGCCGACTAGAAGAAAGCATGCATCACTCATGTCTTCAAGAAGGACAAGGAAGAGGATCCAGGAAACTACAGGCTGGTTGGCCTCACTTCGATCCCTGGGAGGGTGATGGTTTCCAGCATTTTTTGATCTATTTCCAAACATCTGAAGGACAAGAAGGTGATCGGGAGTAGTCAGTATGGGTTTATAGGGGAGCAGTCCTAACACTCCTCCTTCTCAGAGAGCTCAGGGGCATGTTTTGAGTGTCAGACAGCCCTTGGCAACATGAAGAATTTGGTAGAGACAAGTAATCAACAGCAAGAAAAGAGCTTCACTTGCGAACATCACAAGAATCAACAAAGATAATGACTGCTATGTTTTTCTTCAGACATTAGTATTAATAAAATTCATTCTGAAAAGGCCAAGACATTAAGTGCTAAGCAGATGATGAGCTCCAATTGCAGCAATTACTGATTGACTATGTAATGTGCCCTGGTTTTTGCTAATGTTGTCCTTGTCCTCTTCTCCCCCTCCTTTGCCCCTTCTCCAACCGTTAGCTGAGTCTTTTTAGGCAACGGACGGTGGAGTGAGACTTCATGCACGAGGTGGTTTGTTCTGATCACAGTTTCTCAAAGTCCATGCTTCCAGTGATTTTCTTTCCCCCTTGTTGATTTTTGTGGGGGTATGTATAGGGTCTCTGCCCTCTATCCAGCTGTCTCTTTTCACAGAGCCTGTAGGGACACAGTTATTGTGAGCACTTTTTATGTCTTTGTGAAGTGAAACTATCTAACAGGTTCTGACATGTAAACCATCATAAGGTCATGCCAGTTTTTTTCATGTAAAAAAATGAATCTCAGAAGGGAAAGTTCTAGGTAAGAAGAGAAAAACCCCAGGTACATGCTTGATCTGCTAGATCACGTGGTCTCAACAGATTTCTAATGCTGATTTAAGTGTTGAACCTTGCTGCGTGCTGCTGGGGGGATGGTGTTCCCATTAATAGCAGCATGGAAATATACTGAAATGCATGAAGTTTCAAGCGCAGAAAGTTTCTTGCTAACTTCACTGAGTTTGAGAAATTCTCAGAATGTAGGTTTCATTAAGAGTTGCTTTTTTATGCACATGAGAGAGAGAAATTGCAGACAGTGGTGCCTTTGCTGAAAAGACTCCATGAGAATGCCATTAGTTGCTAATAATATATCATAATTATTTTTATAGGGTTAAGCTTGTCTCTTTCCTCATGCACCTGCCTCGCAGAGATAACCTCTAAGAATACCCTGAAGGACTGCCAGCCTTCAATTCAAAAGCTTTCCCTAGCTAAATTTCCTAAACAATTCATTACATACACAAGGTTGGTGAGAACACAGAGATATCGCCCCTTCTCTCTTCCATTTGCATTCTCATCTAACTCCACTCAATGCCTAGTCAGACTCTGGAATAATTTGATTTTTATTCAATTATTACTATGCAAAGATATTCTGTATATTAGTGTGATATCCAATCCTTCTTCAGAACACATCTCATTTGCCGTTAGCTACACAAACACTTGACTGTACTTAAAGAATTGCTAGTCACAGTTTTATCACATATCTCATTTAAAATACCCATTTTATTTAGTGTACAGCATAGTTTTCAAAAGGTTGAGCCTTAGTGGTGCATATTTCTACTAAAAAATGAAGGACAGACTCACAGCTAAGATGTATACGTGTGTATGCGCACATGTTGTTGGAAATATTAAATGTTGATGCTTCATTTTCTTATAAGCTTTGTCTGAAGTGAAGCTTATCATGAATCTGTCAGGTCTAGTGGCAGCATCTGCTGCCTGACCTTTATGCAAGGGTGTTAGGTGACCTTAATTGTAGAGCTGAGCACCACTGCCATATAAATATGAACGGCAGAGCAGCTGACTTGAGTAAGTCTCACCAAGCGGCTTTGTTTATTTCCTCTGCTTAAAACGATGCTGCTGTAGGCTGAGTCCTCTTATGTACCGGACTTCTGTAAGGCTGGAACTAGCTCCAACAGCCTGAGGAGAAGGAGCAGGCAAATGGTCTATCCCTAGGAATAGGCATGGGTGACTAGACGTGGAAACACTGTCGGAGTGCTACAGCTTAGGCCTGAGGTTGAGAGGAACTGAAATCCATGCGCCTTTCAGCAGTGCGAGTGGGCACAGCACACCCATTGCCATTTTGGCTAGTTCAGGTCAGAATAATTCGCTATGCCGCTTGCGTATGAAGGTCAATTACTTGTTCTGCTGCTATGAAACGATATCTTTACACACCACAGAATGCTAAATACTCATTTTCTCAAACTGAATTAGCATAATTTAACTGAATGCCATGTATCCGCATTCTGGACTTTCTTTTTTTGCAGGAACTTTAAATGGTGACATGACCTCACCAGCACATATGAATCTTCACTGCAAAGACGCTCTGAACTGAAGCCAAGTTTAATTATAGTATGAAAATTTCCACACAAGGAGAGTGAATCAGACTTCTTTGTATGAAACCAGAAGATGCTATAGTGCTCTCCAGAGAACGTTACATACGTAATCAACAATAACAAAAACCACACTTGTGCAAATGGCAGTATTTTATGGGAAACAAGTAACATGATGAGATAGGGGAATTTATTTCTTCTTATTCTTTTTGAAGAATGATAAATTTGCAGAGGTTATTAGTGCATTAACATTCAAGTTAACTAATACTTTCAGGACAAAAATGAGAAGACATCTCCATTTATGGAGACAGTTAAAGCCCAACTGGACACGGTCAACCTGCTCTATCTGACCCCGCAGACGTTCCCTCCAACCTAATCTATTTTGTGATTCTGTGACACTAAAAGTATCAAAATCTTTTTTTCTTCATGTTTTCAAAGTGAGTTGATGGCTCTGCTTTGAGTGGGGGGAGATTTGTCTTCCAAACTAAACAATTTTCATTTAGGAGTGCTAAAATACTTTTGGAAGTTTTAAACTGAGTTTTGGGTTTGAAATTCAGAATGAGATAGGTGAAGTCTATTTTTTTAAAGTTGGGGAGGGGAAAGAGGAATAAAGCCTAAGTGACTTAGAAAAGAAAAATAAATCTTTCAGTTTGAGTCAGAAAAAAAAATTTTGTTCATTTTGCCAAGAGAAGTTGCTTTTTACTATTATTTTTAGGTTCAGCCCTTGAAACAAAAGTAAGAAAAATTTCCATCTCTGTTTCTAAATACAATTATATTAAGGTTACAGTCTTCTTGATCTCTAATATCGGTTGTATGCAAAAAAAAAAAAAAAAAGCAGAACCAAACCACAAGGAACACTGTTCTCAATTTTGGGTGCTTTCAAAATTCAGAGATGCCCTGAGAGAAATTAATTCCCAGCAACATGAGATATAAGGAACCCCAATTTGATATTTCAAGTTGTGAAAGAATGAAGTATCAAATTTCCATCTTATCTTTTCTGGTTAGTTTTGTCCAAACAAATCAGCCCATTTCAGGAACATTTCCACTTTCTTTCATCTATCTGGTTATTCCAGAAGAGTTAACATGTACTATTGCCTTTTCTTATCCAACCACTTGAATAACATCTGCCCTCTTCGTCAGCTTCTTAAAATAACCTGCCTTTGGCAGGTTAGGAAAGATTTTTCATTCTCCAGTGCAAAACAGCAGTCAAGTAATGAACTTATGGCTCAGCCCAGCAAATATTTAATCTGGCAAGTGCTAAGTTTTAACTCGTGATATCTCATCTTTGCATGCAGATATCTAGAACTGGTGATACATGCATAATGTAAAAAGCTAGGAGCAAACATCACAGCATTTAGAAAGTAGCTGCAGGTTTTTTGCCATGGAAATTATTTCTGCTTAAAACATCAACTCAGAGTAATTGTATATTTTGTTTAGAGTGACAGCTGAATTTTTCATGTATTTGCTGTCTTTTGATGGCAGATAAGTGGGAAGGGAAATGCACTCTCTGAAGGCTTTTATCAACGAAAATCACAGTCAGAAAATTGCACCATAGAGCACAGCAATATTTCCATACTTTACTGCACTTACAGAGAGAAAACTGTCATTAGGGCTAACAGGGCGTCATGTAAAGAGATGTTTCTTTTTACAGATCCTTTATTTGGCCAGAATTTTTCACCCTACAGTTTCAGGGGGTAGGGGGCCATTATAGCAGAATTTAAAGCATTAGGCTTTTCAGTGAAGTGCAGCTAATATTTTAACAAAGGGATCCAACAAAATTCCTGCTGGCTCTGTAGACTGTGATAAAACCCAGTATGGGACAGACTCACCCTGGGGAATCTATTCACCTGTATTGCATTTAAACAAAAGAGCCACTATCTTGAACCAAAGAGGGAGAAGAAATACATCTCTCAAGCCTTGCTTGACTGTACAGACATCCCTTGTTCCCAGAAGATAAGGATCATTCCTCCTAGTGCCCTTCATGCATGGTTTGTAGGACAGACGTTTCAGGAGAGCATCAGTAAAGGCAGCTGAGCAACTACCTTCTCCCGGGAGGAGTTTTGGGAGGGCTGTTCATTTGTTTTGGAGTTCTCTGGAGGAGTTCAGTCCATTTGAAAGGAAAAGAGCACCTCAAGAGCACACTTGTAGGTGACCAGAATGGAGGAAAACAAGGGGTGGATTCCAAACAAGCCTCCATAGGATTTCAGGAAAGCAGGCGCGCTCACGGCTGGGCAGAGCCCTGTGATCTGCCCCTGCTGCTGCACTGACTCACGTTTTCTGAGGCTACCAACGCCCTAATCGCCTTCTGCTAAGTATGAGCTCTGACTCGTAGTAAGAGTTGCTATTTCTACTGTTAGAAATGAAATTCCCAACAGGCAGACCCCCGCGGATTCGCAAGAATCATCACAGCATCTGTAAAACCATTTCATCTCTCTATGACTCAGTCGCACTGCTAATATTTCAATTATTAGCAAGTTTTGTAACCAAAGCTATTCTGGGATCCTTTGAAAGCACCAGTTTCCTTCTCCAAAGGCTGCCAGTTAGTCATGGCTTCGTTCTACAGGAGCCCCTTCGTCTTGGGAAGCGTCTCACCCGGGCACTCTCCCAGCTCGCCCTGCACAGCCCGTTGTGCCCCTGCTCTCGGCTGTGCTGCAGCTACTCCTCCACGCTCCCTTTACAGTCAAGAGCACGACATCTCCTCAAACCCGGCACACAGGATCCAGCCCCCAGCGCCCTTCTGTTTGCTCTCTCCATGGATTATTACAATAAAAGCAGCAGCTGCCTGAAAGAGATTTCTCCTCAGCGGAGTGGTGAAAAACAGCCAAGCCTTCTCTGCCATCCTAGCTTGGCAAAAGACAAAATAAAGCTGCACCCATTTTGTTCCCACAAAGTGATTTGAAATTAAAAAAAAATATAAATCTCAAATGATGCTTTTGATCCATAAAAGTATTAGCACTAACATAGGTGCACCTTTAACCTATGGCCAGGGAAAAATTGAGTGAAATAATGAAGACCACCTCTAAAACTTCTCTGCCTTTTCCCTGGCTATCCCAAATAGCTAGAAGCTGCAACAATCTGTTACAGCATCTGGTATTACAGGAGGCCCCCAAGGTAACATTGCAAATTATGAAAGTCCCAATCCAAACCATTCACTTGCAAGCACCAAGCAGGATCCCAGGCTCTCCCCGGGACCAGGGAGGCGGCCTGGCTCAAACTAGGGCTTGGTTTGTTTTCATTAGGAAGAATATAATTCTGGGATATTGTAGAGATGGGATGCCAGACCTGAAGAATACAATCATCAAAAGTTATGGCTAAAATGGAACAGAGAACTGCTAGGCGTAGGAAAGCTTAGGAGAAGGAAGAATTTGCTTACCAGACTAATATATGCACCACACAGGAAATAAAAAGGCGTTATAGTTTATAAGGATATACAATCTTCCAGTTAGGAAATGGGGCCCAGATCCCCCTCCACTCAGGACTGGGAAGCCAGCTGCCAAGAGCATCTTTCCCAGCATGAATCAGAGCAGGGAATTCGGCCTCCGCTGTGGCTGGGGACAGCAGTCAGACGGGGAAGCCAGGCAGGACCCGGGCTGGACGTGCAGATGGCACTGCACCCTGCCTGAAAGCCAGGCTGGCTGCACCCGTCCCAGCTCACGGCTGCCTCAATTAATAAACGCAATGACAGTCATCCGAGTGCTTGGGAAAGGTGACAAATTTGGGCATTAAAACTGCCATTAATCAAGTGGCTTAAGTCATTTTCTGTATGCAAGTGAAACATTCTGAGTTATTGTTTGGGTGCCCCAGCCAGAAGATCCTTTGAACATCTGTCCTGCTAAAACCTCCTCGTGGTTGAGGCATTGTTTATTTTCTCAGTACAGATCACCGTCACAGCTATTAAGGGACTATTTACTTTTGTGTTTCATATTATGGATTTAATCTTTGAAGTGTTCACCTCAACTATTTACCTAATCCACAAACAGCATTCAGAAATATCAAGCACAGCAGTATGAAACAACAGTTTCTTCTTGTCCTGACCATATCCAACTCTTCATCTACTTTTACAGCAAGGAGCTCATTTTATCTTTATTTGGGATACTTCAGCGTTCCGTTAGAAACTGATAGAAATGCTGCAGATTTTATTTCCTTCTTAATAATTGATCAGATAGAACAGAGCTGGCTCTTTATTAAAAAACAAACAAACAAAACCTCAATAGCCTGATGTCCATAAAAGCTGTTGGTCCTTCCGCAAGTGGAGTTTAATTTTAATTAAAAAAAGAGAGAACGGGTCTGAACAGACAAAACTGTCAGAGACTTCACTATACAAAATAGCCTTCAAAGTGCTGCAGTTTCATCTTTTAATTCTTAAGATACACAAAAGAGAGGAAAGTCAAAGCCTCTTACAAAAGTGTGACTGTTCTCCTTTACGCTGCTTTTCCTCTTCGTTTTAGGAAACTCACTGTTTCTGGTTCTTTCACAAATAAAGGAAATACAAGTGTTGAGTAGGACCTTAAGGAGGAGCAGGAAAACGGTACATGAATAGGTACTGGCAATGGCCTAAGGGCATCTCCTCAGAGTCCATCTATACTGCTACCTAGATATTGGGAAAGCCCTCAGACTGACTTGGCTGCACTTAGTTAATGATCACTCCCTTGGAAGAAAACTTCTTGGAAAAGACATGGAAAAAACCCCAGGGGTACTGATTAGTAGAGGTATAAGAGCTAGCTTCTCCTTTGCCCCAGCCATACTTTACCAAGGTTGCACACTTCCCCCATTTTCAAACACACTTCCTCTTGGAGCCCAATTATCACAGAAACCAAAGCAGCCAATCAAATTCTGTCCAACCCAACAGCTGGGATTTTTTCCAGTGGGGGAAATATTTGTCTCTAAAAAAAAAAAACCCAAAAAAATAAAACCACCCAAATGTAAGAGTTTTCCTACATTTTACAGACAATTTAGTTGCTGTTACTTTACAAGAGTAGATCCAGTAGGTTTATTTTGGCTGGTATATTTCATTCCGGTCTTTAGCAGATAACAGATCTGTTTATCTTTTCCAAAAAGATAGACCTACTTCCTTCATTTTTGCTTGGAAGTGTCCTTTTCAAGTGATAACTACAGAAAAATAGAGTATAGGAAAATGAATAAATTATATTACACAGGTTTTCAGAAGAGAAAGATTGAAAAGATCTTACTGATCACTTAGTTCATTTCCCTTAGAATTAAAAACCAAGAGGTTTTCACTAGCTTTAAGCCTGCATTATGCGAAATAAAATGTTACCTGAACATTCTCCGGTCTTGTAAAGAAGATTAAAAAAACACCACATGTCCCCCACACACACTTTCCATCATGTCATTAGAGACCCGATCACAGACCTTAAGAATACTCCTACCAGAAGTACCGTTTCTCCATATTCATGTTTTTCGCATAGCTCCCTAGAAAAACATTAAAAGTTTGCCTACAGAGCGTGGTATCAACATTGCTATGTCAAAGCCCAACTCTGTGTACGTGTGTGAAGGTAGTGAAATGAATTAGGGGTACTTTCCACCTTGCTTTCCTGGCTATAAGAAGGTGAAGTGGAGGATCTTCTAGACGAGCAAATACAACATTCTTGCACAGAACACGCTCTCACAGTATAAATAACTTCAAGATTAACAATTCATTTTGCATGAAGTGAAAAGCGGTTTGAAATAAAGGCACTATCATTTCCCATGACTATCATACTTCAGAAATGCCAGGAGACACTGAGATCACTGAGATGAAACTTCTTTCATTTCACAGAAGAAAACGCTCCTCTGGAAGCAATCAGTGGTCAGCAGAACATAATAGCAGCTGACATTTCAGGTCAATATGAAAGCAGTTTGGAGCCAGCCATTTTGGAAGCACTCCAGTTTGTCACTTCATTGCTAACGAAGACAATGTCGCAACGTGTTTTGTTTAATATAAAACCAGGCTAGGATCATGGGAGAATTATTTCCTTCTCAACTTCACCCCCCTCCAACCCTCTTTCCAAATGCAATTGTTCTATTTTTAAAAAGCTCATTTGTTCTTATTGTTTTTGCATCAAGTTGGCAGCTCACCCATCTGTCTCCCACTGTGCTTAAAAAGATGTCATGATCCTGCAGTCCCCAACACAGTCCTGATGTTTCCACTGAGCTAAAACACATCTGCAATGACAGCTTTCGCTTAGGAGTGAAGCTATTTTTGAAACAATGACAACCTCACTACACGGATTTCAGATGCGTTTATCAAAAAAATCCAGTGGCACCTCATCCAAGGTACCAGGATGTTCACTGGTTGAGACGTTAAAAACAAAGCTTGTAAAAGCTTGTTTAAAGAGATCCTTAGCTTCACCATGCAAGTTGTTTGTTAGTAATACCACACAAGGGCGGTTGGGAAAATGAGGCTGCCTTTAGGGCTGCCCTTCACCCAAAGTCCCACTGCCAGCTCTTAGCAAACATCCAAGTCCAAAGAGACCCCATGGGGTCCCTCAGATTTACGATGGAAATGACAAGTGAGACACCCCTGGAAAAGTACTACTTGTTCCACGTCAACTGGGTAAGAAGGCAGCCAAAGCAACATGTTAAAAGAAAGTTAGTTTCAGGGTTTCAAAGCCAATTCTGGCAAGAGTCTGAAGGCAGACCTGTAGCTTCCGCTGAAACAAATAACACTTTCTAATGGCCAAAATCAATTTGCATGTGCTTTTCTTGCCTACAGCAGGGAAACTTGTGGAAAGCACCAGAAATTTAACACACTGACAGTCTATGTCCCCTCATTCTCTCTGCTGCCTCAGGTTTTGGCTGTTTGGTGAAGGCAGCAAGGTCTTCAATGGTGGGATTCGCTGTACTGAAACAAAGCTTCCAGAAAAACAACACTGCTTTTGGATGAGAAATCAAGCACGAGAGTAGTATAAATACTAAGCAGCTTTCAGGCCTGACACAACCTCCAGCACAGTTTCTGACCCTAAATATCTGCACCTCAATTACCTCAGTGGGTTCCCTCACCTTATTTTGAGACAACTAAGGGGCCACAAGACTCTTTGGCCTGGTAGAAAATAGAGGTTGAGTCACTTTCTCACTCTTAGACTTCTTCCCTGTGAATACATTTGCTGTAAGTGTGTTTCATGGAATAAATAAGTTTGACAGCTGAGCATTTATGGCAAGAGTTGCACCCAAACCTGCGTTTTTTTTAAAGAAACGGAATGTAGACAAACAGCCAGGCCATTCTCCTCAGAGGGACAAATCCCAAGGAGATTTTTTTTTTTTCTTATTACAGTAATGAATATTCTGTCACTTTAGTAGGGCAAATATAATTGTTCAAGCTGCTATGTTGAGACTAATTGCCCCGTCATTTACAATTAGCAGTGTTAATATGGTCATTAAGATGTTACAAATGGCTCCCGAACATCCTCTTAGGTCACCCTGGCAGATTAGCAGAGGGAGGTAGAGGTTGGGAACCCGAGCATGTCACAGTGCCATAGGAAATGCAGCAGGCAAGAACAAGCCCCAGCTTTCCTTCCTGCAAAACCCTCAATGGTAAGCAGCGAGGGGACCCTGCTGAAGGGAAACCCAGGTGTACCCCAGCAAGATGTCCTTTCCCCACTGAGAAAAACACCCCCTTTCAGAGAGGACTGGCCACTTCTCCAGAGCTTGCCTACAAGACCTGCCAGCCCATCTGACTCCCTTGCTTCAAGACATTCCAACCCCACCAGCCCTTCCCTCCAGCAAGCCAAGCAAGGCGTGTGGTGCCACGCGCTCCTGGGGACGACTAGTCATCAAAATTAGATTGAAAGTTAATTTATAAACTTTGCAAAGGGAAAAGACAATCTTGTAATTGATTTCTGGTGTCCACAGAGCAGCTGACATACAAGACCATGCGTTGCGAAGCTTTTAATCCATATTCTGAGGCTGGGGAGTACAATTGCACCCACTCACATAGAAAACTTCTCTCCGTCAACTGAGCTGTTAAAACTTGGTGGGTGTCAGATTGGTGAGTGCAGCCTGTGGGGTGTTGTGCCATATTAGCTGGAAGAGGCTGCATTTGCATGGAAGTCTCCAGACTCCAGCTATATTCTACTTTGAGATGCTTTGGAGTCATTATTTTTCAAGAGGTCAATTTTTAAAGAGGCATGAAAAAACCCTCTCTAAAAATAAACCAACTCCTGTGAAAAGGCTTGGCATTCCACTGTCAGGTTTCAGCAACTAGGAGAGAGAATAGTCTGTCTGGTGTTGGCTTCCAGCCACGAGGAAGTTCATATCTAATATAATCAAGCCACATTAGAAAGAACTGAGCAGATAAGAAGCCAAATGCAACTCAAACCACAAAGCCTCCATTGAAAATGTGTTTTGACTTCAGAAGGGGGGGAGCAAAAAAAGAAGAGAGGATTGGAGATTCAGGGCCCAATGCTTCCCTCAATTGCCCCAGATTTACGCCCACTATACTCCAGCAGAATCGGTCCAAATTCCACTTTGCTGTGAGAAAGGCAAGTGCTTATCTTATGTCAATTGCAACAACATTTCCGATTTCTTATCTCTGTCCTAATTGCCATTCAGGGAACGGTGTGATTTGTGTCACGTCCAGCCTTTCCCCGTTTATTCTGAAGGTTAAATATGTCACAACGGGTGCAGAGTAACCAGCATTTAAAAAAAAAAAAATGGTTGTAGATACACAAGTCTGTTATTGCAACTCCGATGAGAAAATAATGCTCCCTTTGTACTTGTTTTCTCTTGACAGACAGCTTAAATTAGGTTGCTGAATAACTTGGTACACGGTACAACAGTAAACCTGTCACAAAAGCATGTTAATCAAAGCCCAACTGATACTTGACATCCCCCGGTGAAAGGCATTTTTACAGTGTTTCATTAAAATTGAAAGGAGGATTAAGAGGCCTATTTCTTGATTAATGTCTCTCTCTGACTAGGATATGTAATCCTATCCATAACCTCAAATTACTGGAAACAAAATTAAATTTCTGCCAGCAGATCATTCCAAGCACATATGACACTGAGCACAAAAGTATTCATTTCTTTACTCTCTTTATCCAACTTGGAGACTATCTTGAGTTGCAAACACTGCAATGGGAGCTCCACTGACACTCCAAGTTACAGGAGACATTGTGGAATAGCCACTGGGCTCTATGTGGGTTGGAACATTGCTTTTACTGTCAAAAATTATTGCAAGATGATATGGGGAAATCCCCGGTGGCAAAGTAAATTGGATTGTTGGAGAAAATTTCACAGAGGCAGAAGTTTAGAGGGAAGGTATTCAACCAGCCGTGCATGCCACAGCAATGGCAGCAGTGAAATACTGCAGGCGACACGGTGTACCAGGGCGTTACTCAAACACCTTCAGGCTACAGGAGGAGAAAAGGCAGCCAATCTGGAAGAAACAATGTTGGGATTTCTGACAAGAGTTGTCCACCAGGTGACAGGGATCCTCTTGGGAACCCGACTCTCTCTGGTGACCGATGGCATGTTGAGAAGTGGATTCTTCCTCCCCACCACTGAGCTTTTAGTCCTGTAACTGAAACAAGGCCAGGAATTCAGTGTCAGGAGTGCATGTTCCCAGCTGGTGCGGGGACTTCGGAGCCATGCCAGGTAGTCCTGGCTCACCAGCCCCAACAGGGAAGCCGGCTTCCTGCCAGGGAGCACAGCCTCTGGGACATTTGCTTTTAAAACCCAGCATTACTTGTACCAGCAGTCCTTGGAAGCTGTGTGTGCCCAGGGGAAGGAACAAAAGATGATAAAACTGGCACTAATTTCAGCCTGTCCAACACCAGACAGGGCAAAGACAGTATCAGGTCAGTAATTCGGCTGCAAACACAGCCCCAGCCACCTGCCAAGATCCCCATTTCACAGCGCTCACACTAAGTGGCAAAACCCTGCATGGCTAAATCCCAAGAAATCCAAAACAGCTGCATGTCCCATTCAAACAAGATAAAACCATGCCTCAGTAGTCCACCCCAGCAACGCTTGGCTGCATCTCCCTCGCAGAGTCACTGTTGCTTCCAAGAGCAAACTCCAAGCGGGTTTTTGCAGCAGCCCAGGCAGCCATCCTTTGACTTCTCAAAGGCAGACCAGCCCAAACCGCTTGCAGCTCTGCCGTTTCCGTCACTTCTCCCTGGAAACACTCTCTGCCTGCCTTAGCCAGAGTGTTTATCTTCAGAAGCCAATAGCTGAACTAGAAGCTTAAATTTCAAGGGCACCAAAATACACAAGAGTTGGACTCTCAACAGATGCTCCCCATATCTGTGTGCTTCAGTAGTCCCCTCACTCTCAAGACCATTACCACCCAGTGCTAGGAACATTTTCTTCCATTAGATAAGAGACAGAGCTTTTCCAAATGCAACCTACATGCACTGAGGGGTTAACAACTCGCCTAAGGCTACATCACATTTCACAAATAACTCAGCTTTGGTCTTCTCTTTGGTTGGTCTGAATATTACTTCCCTCAGCTACCCTCTCTGCAATGCACTGCTGTGTCACAAGGGGAAGCTCTGTGATTCCAGTCTCCTTGGAGGCACTGCCAGGTACCCCCTACTTGCCATCGCTGCCTGCCCAGTGGTACTGCGAGACCATATCAGAGTTGTGCTCAATCATGAATACCTGCGAACTTTTCTTAAGCTAAAAAAAAAAAAAAACCCACCACATTTAACACTAAGCTCTGGAAGATGGCAAACATTAAATATTTTTAAAACAACATCGAAATAAGTTCACGTATCTGACCTGGATCTTGACCAACCAAGTCTCACTACAGATTTCTAGAAAGAGGACAAGTTTGTAACCCATCTACCCCCTCCTTCAATTTTTCTTGACTCCTGTTGTTGTTTAACCCCAGCCAGCAGCTAGGACCACACAGTGCTCGGCCACTCCCCCCAGTTTGGATGGGGGAGAGAATAAAAAAAGTCAGAAGAAACTTGTGGGTTGAGATAAAGACAGTAGAACAGGTAGAGCAAAAGCCATGCATGCAAGCAAAGGAAAACAAGGAATTCATCGTCAGGGAGGTGTTCAACCATCTCCAGGAAAGCAGAGCTCCATCACACACAACAGTTACTTGGAAAGACAAATGCCATAACTCCAGAAGTCCTCCCCTTCCTTCTTCTTCCCCCAGCTTTCCATACTGAACATGACATCACATGGTATGGAATATGCCCTGTTCAGTTGGGGTCAGCTGTCCCAGCTGCGTCCCCTCCCAGCTTCTTGTGCATTCCCAGTCTCCTCACTGGTGCAGCAGCATGAGGAGCAGAAAAGGCCTTGACTGCTTAGCCACAACCAAAACCATCAGTGCACTATCAACAGTGTTTTGCATCCCAAAACATAGCGCTGCACCAGCTGCTAGCAAGAACGTTAACTTCACCCCAGCTGAACCACGACAACTCCTTAGCACCAGCTAAACACCTCTGTCCTCACAACTGTTTCCAGAGTCGGGTTAAAGCAGCCTGTGGGAAGGGCGGGGTTCAAGAAATGGATAGGGCCATGTTATACTCAAAGTGGTTTAAGTGCAGTAAATATCAGGATGCTTCTCTCCTTCCCGTATGCGTTCCTTGGCAAACCTGCCAGCAGGTTAACTCAGTGTACACATACAGCAAGTACATCTGAGAGATGAGCTTTGAGATACATCCTTTTATAGTATCTGTAATAATTTAATAAGCTACATGCTGTTCCCAGAGCACTTTCATGGGAGAGAGGGGTTGTTGTTGTTTTAGCCTTTGCGGCTTTGTTATGCTTTGAACTGAGGGTATTAGTAGATGCACTGCAAGTTGCCTAGAATTTTCCATTATAACATTTATATCACATAATCTTAGTACTCTTAAGCCTGACATTTTTTATGCTATATCCACTGACGGAAAAAAAGAGACTGGGTCTTTAGTTGCCATTTATAACATTCCAATAGATCTTAGAGAGTCTTAAAAAAGGGCAGGTTTAAACATTGCTACAGTAATTAAAAATCAAGTCAGTTTATTTTTTAATAAGAAAAAAAAGGATGTATCAGGCATTCAAAAGCTTCAGGGTGAAGTCCTTTAAAGCAGTATTCAACTAGACTTTTTTTTTTTAATCTCACTTTAAAAACTCAATTTCTTCCAACGAAATAACAACTTCCTCATTTGCAATCTAACTTGTAAGGAAATATTTACACCACATACACTGGCTTATTTATCTATTAAGTGAGCCATATGGCACCAAGACTGGCAATTTAAGTGGGAACAGACAACAAATAAATGGTGCAGAAAGCTAAACCTTAGACAGCCGCAAAGGCTGGTTTAGAGATGAGCTTGAACAGGGACAAAAAGAATCATTTCCCTAAGAGCGAGAGGGGTCTTGAACAGAGGTCATTAGGGAAGCCAGCGGATAACCAGACTGGTGTGCTGTTCTGTCACGGGTACATCCTCTCGCAGAGCATAGATCCCAAATCACTGGTCTATAGTGTATTCATCAGTTCATTGCTCCACCTCTGCAGCCCACTCAACACCACATGCCGGATCACCAGCCCCCTCCGCCCTCACACTGCAGTCATCTCCTGCAGCGCTGAGAAAGGAGACTCGTCCAAAGGGCAGGCCAAGCAGGCTGAACACTATCAAAGCAAACCACCACTCCTGGGTTCTGGCGGTGCCAATTGCAGACAGTCAAAGCAGGCTTAGGTCAGTGAAGCCATTTGCGGGAATCTGACAAAACTGAGCACAAAAAAAAAGCGTCCTGAAAATGCTTCCATGGACTTTAAAAACTACTTTAGAAAGAGGAGAAAGAGTAAAACCTGCCCAGCAGCTCACTCCCTTGGGCTCCTCATATTACTGATGCTGGTGAAGGGGGAGGGAAGAAAGTAAACCAAGATTTCTTAGCTCTACCCTCATCTCTGTTATGCCCATTTGAAGCTTTCTGCTTGCATTTCTAAATACAGACATGACTCTCACTGCACAATGCGGGGGTGGATAACTTTAACCAAGGACATGGTTATCCTACCTATTTGCTCTCAGTAGGAAATAATGGGAGGGTCAGTGGGGAAATGGCAGCTAGCAGGGAAAGGAAGGGGCAGATTTAAGTTTTCTGTATTTCAGCAGGGCTAGAAACGGTTAAATGGCTCTCTCCACCTTGACAGCACATGCTGCACTAGGACATCAAAAGCAATATCTTAACTCAGTTCAACTGAACAATTAACATCAGTCTGCAGCTCAAACACTGCTTGACATGCCTGCAACCAAGCTGAACGCAAGAGCACAGGGCTGGGATGACAAATAATACAAGAGGACCTTGTATTCCCATGTGGAGCAAAAACAGGAGCTGCCTGGCGGGGGCATACAGGCCCTGAGTTGAGGCAAAGCCAAGAGCAGACCCTATGCAAACCTCTAGGATCTGTTAGGAACAGGAAAGTTCCTCTGCTCCATTTTGTCCCATGCACTTGACCACCAGGTCATCTAAGTGACCTTCTTCAGCCCATTTTAACAGCAACACACAGATACTTCAGTTTTTCCTATTTACAATGTTATTTATCACCATTATTTTGTCTGGTCCTTATGCTCAGTTTGGATTAGCACATACAAAGGCAAAGGTCACAGTGCCTGAAAGAGGAGCCCCTCGGTAGCTGAAGAAGATGGCAACACAGAGAGACACAGCAGAGCCCATGGCAATGACAGGGTGTGGGATCTACAGCAGCAGTTCTGGCTTCAGGACCTAACCTACGGTGCTTTAAACAGCCTTGGTTATCTGAAAAACCAGATAACCCCTTTCCTTCCAGTTGGGCAGCAGCTCCAAGTCACTGTGGGCAGTCCCTTGTGATTCCTGAGATCACCTTGGTACCCAAGGCACCTATAACGAAGGGGTGTAGGGCTTGGAACTCTTTACCCTCTAGTCAACATTTAATTTTAATAAGAGGAAGGTCAAGTCCTTACACAGTAGTGCCGATAGAGATTTTTTGGGCAGAGGGAGATAAGGAGCATGATGGCTTCCAGCTCTCATTAAAGCATGAAGCACCATTTACTACAGCCTACTACAGCCAGCACCATTTACCACTCCTGCATGACAAGGAAGAGGGACCAACATTTATCAACATTAACTGGAAAACACCAGCATTTCTCGTGACAGGTTTATGACTACAGCCCCTCCTAATGTTAGTCGTGCTGGGAATTTTACCTGTCATAGTTATCCAGTTATTGAAGTTGTAAGCAGTGTTGGAGTGTGAAGGTTTGGGGCAAAAAAAATCTCTTTGGTTATCTTCCAAAAATAAGCATGTTTAAAAAGGCTTGGGTCTAACATAGGGACTAAGTGGAGGGGAATATTGGAATGCTGGGAATTTTAAAAGGCCTGAGGTATAAACATTTCCACAGCTACCTGATTTGGAAACCAAGACATGGGAGGATAGTTTAGTTTATTGTGAGGTTGATTTCTTTTCTGATTTCTATAACAGAGTGTTTTTATCGTGTGGAACGATACTCAGTGCCACAGCTAGTTAAATAAAACAAGTGGGAGAGAGAAGAGAAGTAATTCTGAAACCTTTCTAAAATGAAGGCTTTCTTCCAACTCAGGAGCCATAAATAAAATCAAGTATTTGCCCTCAGGGAAGAACTTAACACAACTCCAATTCAGCTAAAGGAATCTTTTACCGAGGCACGTCTTTGCCCCCGCAGTCTGTTGCCGTGCCTTCTTGTCACTCTCTGCTGTTTGGGAGTCAGACTCACTCTCTGCATTTAATAGCTGTGCGCTACAAAAAGTCACCCTGAAGGAGCCAGCAGAACCAATAAAATCTGGACAAGCTCAATTTCTAACAATTGCAGTTCCCTGAAACAGGACTTCAGCCTTCAAGGCTTATCAAGCAGCCTGCACACCCCACCGACCCTGACACCTCCCACCATCGGCACCCAAGTTTCTCGCAGCACCACGGCAACCCTATTCCTTAAAAGGCATTGCAAAAGTCACAGAGCTTTGCGCTACTGCAGGATTATTTCCCTGTACTTGAACACATCCTCCATATGAAGCTGTTCCATGTTGGAGGGCTTATTCCAGAAGGGGTTCCCAGCAAGCCAGTTGACTATGCTGTGAACCATGTGCGATCCAAGTTGATTTTCCCCATCCATCTGGAAACCACACAGAAGCCAAACAAAATCACATCTGAAGACCCACAGAGGCATGGTTTCCCCCTCCTACTTCCACCACAGTGAAATATTGTCTATCTCCCCCCCTCAAAAGCAAAACAAACCCCAAAAACAATAGCAAATTAGAACCTTTTATGAAGTGAAGAAGGACAGGGTGATGGGTTGCACAACGTCAAGATGGCCAAAGACTTCGTATAATAAGTTCCAAAGGTCATACAAGGAGCCACCTTTCTTATGCAGATATCCAAACATCTATACACTATTAAAGGTTTGGTTTATAGTGAAACACACATGAATAATAGCCCTAACAGACCTAATTTTTGGCTACAGCACGATTGCTACTTAGTAGTAACAAACCAATTGCTGAAGAGCTGGAAATGGTAGCACACACATGAGGAGTTTGCACTGCATCCATACTGGCATTACATTGGTCCCACCTCCGGTATGGTGGCGGGGCTTGACAGCTTCTCCAGCAATGTTTTTCATCAGCGCTGCTGTTGTTGATGATAAATGGATTGGAAAGCCTGGGATATATTGGTACATTTTCAAGAGGTATCTTTCGCTCTCCCTCATCTTATCACTTCCCCAATGTTATTACTTAGTCTGGGCTCCCAAATCTGGTGCTTCAGATCAGCAAATAGTGTTAACACCTGCTCCCCCGCCAGATGTCTAAATCAGCCACAAATCCAAATGCAACAGGCCAAATCACTTTTTAATTCCACCTATATAAATCCAAAGTCACTTCCCAGTGAACTCAGTAGAGCTGCCCCAAATTTATTACAGTATAATTCAAAATAGCGTGGAAGAGGAAACTATAAGCAAGTTCCTATTTAGGCTGGCTTGCAACAATTGGTGACATTATTTTCTTCTTGGAGTAAAATCCCGTAATTAAGTTGCATAGAATTTTATTTTCAAATAGCAAAGTCAACCTATATGGTTAAATCTGCGTTCATCACATTTGTCAAAAGCCTCATTTCCAGCATGATTTACATTTCCCTTAAACACTTTCTAAGCCAGACTGCCTTACCCTCAAACCAGCTGAAATAACGCAAAGTGTGTGCAGTGACAAGGATTGCTGAAGCAATCTTGTAATCTTCTTTCCAACCTGGCTCTTTCTGCATTTCCATTTTGCCTGTGTTTACAAAAAGGTAACATTTTGTATTTCAAAAAACCCTTCCAAAGGTATTACACCTATTAACCTTAGAGCACGACAAACCAAGCCTTGGATATATGAGTGTAGAACTCTTCACAGACAGCTTCAAAGCAAGTTACAACTTCTTTGTAAAGAAAACAAATCGCACACAAGCATGCTCACACTGTTAAATAGTATGTGGAAGACTTGGGAATTGTTTTTAGATAAAAGCTGCTAGCACAGCAGGTGCACCATGACTGCTGTTTGGAGGGGTAGTTCATTTTAGGTACAACAGCCTTCTGCTGCCTTCACAGCCCTCCCGGTCCTGGAGCTTCCTTGAGCAGCTCTGAACCTTTGCTTCGCTGCACAGAGGACCCTGAAATGCCATAATACAGACCCCCAAGCCAGCAGGATGCTCCAGAGACTGCAGAGACCAGCAACCTCCATTACTTCTAAACACTCAGGCAGCAAAATAACCCAAGACCATCACAAGCAGCAGAAATGAGCATCCACCAAAAGAACCTGCTTCAGTGGGATGAGGAGGTTGCATCCAGCATTCAGGTGTAGGGACTCAGCTTTCCCAGAAGAAATACATCCCCACAGGGCCCAGCTAAGAAAGCGCCTACAATAGCATGGAAAGAATAATAGACCAATATTCCAGCTCCAGCAACAACATTGGAAAATGCTGAGTTTGACAAAGCTGATTCATGTGTCTATGTGGGGGAAAGAAAGTTGATTTTAACACATCTTGCTCCTGCCGCCTGTTTCTCTCTGCTTCTTTGAATTTCAAAATTCAAATGCTATAATTGGAGTTTAGTGAAAAACAAGATTTCTGTCATATGAGAAACTGACACTTTGGCATGTTTTTACACTGAATCAGAACCAAAAAAAAAAAAANGGAATTTAAAATTTCTCATGAAGTGACAACCCAAAAAAATCCAATTTTGAACTCATCTGTATTGATACATTTAAACATTTTGTTTTGAGAATGTCAAAGCAACGTAACAAATTAAATTCTGCTAAAGTATATCAACATTTTATGTGAAGAATCCAAACAAACACAGAAACAAGGATTTCACCTTACCAAAGCAAAACAAAAATGTTCCTCAGTTGATAATATCTGTGTGACTGACACCTCTCAGTAAGACGTTCTGATTTCAATGAAACTGCATTTTCTGAGAGAAAACTGTTCCATCAGAAATTCTGATTAGCTTTCCTGCAATACAAGCATGTTTGGTTTAGACATGTCTAGGAGCCAATGTCACTTTGCAATATTTTCATTGGTGAGGTGCCTCCCCATAAATATGAGGATATTACACTGAGCCTGTGTTGGTTTCTCCCCATTCCCCCCTCCCCATGCAGAACATGTACATTTATCATCTGATTAAAAACATTATTTATCTTTATATAAAAACATATATTTCCTAACAAGCCAAGACATTTATAAATAACTTATAATACTACAGCCGAGTGCTAAACATCATGATTTAGGATGAAAGAAGAAACCTTTCTGATCATTGTCCTTTAGTATTTCAAAGCCCATTTTTCATGTTTATTTGCTGTCACCGGTGATAAGTGATTGCCTTGCTGTATTGCGTTTGCTCTGCAATGGTGGGTTGTTTGCAAAAGGAATGGAGAACAAGCTGTCACATCAAAGAGAAAAGACTAAAACCCACCAGGAGGTGAAGCAGGGGTTTATTGTCTTTTGCCCTGGGTTTTGACAGTTAATTAGCTCTCATCCAATTTATGCTTGTGTGGCAGCTACGCCAGGGTCAACAGCAACAGCTCCAAGGTGAGGCAAATGCAAAGGATACAAGACAGGAAAACCTGCTATGGAGCCCCAGGAAAGCAAAGGGCTTCATCTTTCACCCCCAGCCACAACTGATGGACTCGTTCCCTAATGAAGCCTTTGACTTGTTTATTTTTTCCCCTCAACGCACGGAGGCTTCTTTCGACAGCTTTGGGCACTGAGGAATTGCCAAAGCGGTTGCTAAATTAAGCAGTCAGCATAGCAGCATCCATGGAAAAACGCTGTCCCTTCAACTGGCTTTGTGTCAGCTGCCTTGGCAAGAGGAAGAAGAGGAAGAAGTCAGCGAGGAGGTGGTAATGAAAGGCTTCACCCAGAGCCTGCGGTGCTCCACGGGGCTGGACATCACTGTCTGCCCTTCAGGACCTTTATCCCTCCTCAGCCCAAAGACCTTTCAAGACTTTGCAAAGCAAATGTGCTTGCCCTCTCGTTACCTGTTGCTCTTTCTGCTGCTTTAGTGGGTTTTGCCACTTTTCTTTCCCTCACTGTCAGTTTGAAACCCCGAGTGTGGGGAGCAAGCGGTGCCCAAGACACGCTCCTGGGACAGGGGCAGGAAAGCAGTATTTTCACACCATGGGATTAAAGCTTTGATCAAATCACATCTCAGCTGCAGTAAAAGCTTAACCCCAGGAAGAGTGCTGCCCTACTTGATCCCTAGTGTAATGCAGCAAGGCCTCACCTCTGAAAAGAGAGAGAAATGAGAGACTGTATCAATTTAGAGGTCATGTAACTGTCTCAGGGGAATGTAACAGACAGTAGCACTGGAAAAAGAATTGGAAATGAGATGCAAATTCACTTTGTATTACAGTAAACATCCACTGAAGAGGAACTTCTAGACAAAACTGAACCAGTCAAGGCTCAGACTGGAAAGCCAGCCTTGAATACTAGAGTTCCTCGGCAATGCCTACGATGTGCACCATTTCCAAGCAAAACCATCATTCCTTGTAGGAAGTACCTGCTGCCTCAAAAAATAGTTTCTTTTCTAGACTTACCCATTCAGGCCTTACCCAAGCAGAGCTGGGAAGTTTCTAGGCACACAGAAAGCATCTTTCCTACAGAGACACTGCCAAAGAAACAGCCTCATTTAGCCACCTTAAATACGGAAAGCAGTGCAGTAAAACCAGCACTGGCACAATACCCAGAGTCCTAGGCCAATGCCGGACTTTCCCTGTGATAGCACCTGATGGGATCCCATGGATGAATTGCGGTTTCCTGCTCTATACCCCTGTAGGATAATTACCCCTTTCACCCAACACCCCCATGATGGGATGCTATATGTGCATCATGATATACTTATGTGCTGTATGATTCTACAGTCCTTTCTATTGTCTTCATAATATACACTGAAAAGTCACCAGCAAATTGTAAGCCTGAAGCACAGTGTTATCAAAGTTTTTCTGTTGAAGTCTCTTCTGAGGAAATTTCCCTTAAGTCAGCCAGTCCGTGACAGGAGTCACCACAAGCAAATGCTGAGCTACCAAAGCCGGCGGTCACCCTTCTGCCACGGCTTCTGGAGGCAGACTGTAATTTAACTGCTAGCGAGATGCAGCAATGAGCCCAAACAAACTATCTGCAGGAACTGAGCCTGGGTCTCAAGGATGCAAAAGGCCGAGAGATTCCAGCTGAACTGAAGAGCCTGTCCCCAAACATTGGACCAGCAACAGCAGGGGAGCCAATACCTTGTCCTAATCCCCTTGGAGGTACCGCCAGGGGTGCACGCTACCCAGGAGGCACAGCCGCCTCTGTGACTTCCCCTCTGAGAGCCCATGGCTGAAGTGACAGTGAGGGACCTCTGTTTTATTAGAGATCTCAGCTCAAGTTCACTGAGTGCAACTTCAAATTCATCACCCAGGAGCCTAAGTTGGGACCCTCATCACTCTTCTCTCTCCCCGTTGACAATAAAAACTCAGATGTCCTTCTGCAAACCCCAAAGTTGTCACCCTCTTTCCTCTGACTACAAGGAGAGGAACCCCTAAGAGACCCACTTCATCTGAGCACCTACATGAGGGTGGGTGATTCTATTTCTAACATCATCTGGCATAACCTTATATTATGCAAAACCCCACAATTCTATCTTAATGAAGGACTAACGTTAATACAAATTGCATGAAAGTGGTCTCATGAGACACACGCAGCAAACAAAACAACAGACTAAACTTAGCTCGTGAGCTTGTGCCTTTGTGTTTCTCTCAGCTGTGAGTCATTGTGTGCGGCAGAAAACTGCCTTCCTCCCCCAGAATATCACGGAAAGTAAGCAATGCCTCGCGCTACAGTAAGAGAGGCTCTACACAGCAGGGGCCAGAATTGTGTTACTCACAGGGAGCCTGAAGACTTGGCAACGTCGTGGCCAAATCTGTCAATTATGTTCCACACAGGCCATTGAACAACCAGCAGAAGAGAATCATTTTCAGCCAGTCCTGATCCAGCAAGGGTCAGATTAGAAGTAGGATAAAGACCCTTGCAATTCAAGGTCACCTACCTCCTTTCTCTTCAGTTCCTTGAAAGCTTTGTTCCAATCTCCTCCCCTGCTATCATGAACGTTGTGCACAGCACAGGTCCTTTCCCCCGAGGTGACATGAATGTGGCTGCTGCCTTGGGACTTGGATGCATTGCCTGGGAAGGCTGCCAGCCGGACAAGGGAAGCGAGCACCTCTCACAGATTAGCGATGAGTCCAAACAAGCCTTTCTTCTGCACAAATTTGGAAGTTTGAGAGTTTGAGCATGTACGCTAAACACTTCCCAGCAGATTTAACAAATTTGCATTGGCAAACATTCAGTGATTCAGCTCAGGTTTCCCTCACCTTCAAAAATATGCACATCAGGTACCTTGGTATGCGTTACCTGAGCATATCTCTCAGTGCTATGAAACACCACGACTCGCCACACTGCTTTAACTCAGGTACTACATCCACTTTGCACTGCAGGCATTAAAAAAAGTAAGGTATTGAATAATCAACTCAAAGTGAAGGCAAGCCAGAAAACCTGAATCCGAGTCCTCTGCTTTGATCAGGAGACAATTTCCTCTGTACATGCTTCTCTTCACAAAGGAAAACAAGTTCCTTAATACCAACTCCAGAATACAATGCATAAACATGAAGAGAAAGCCACCAGGGAGAGGTAAGAAATACACATATATGCAGATTGACAGCAGCTTTCCACATGTTTAGTATCCAAGCATACCAACTATTGCCTCCTTTGGGACAGTGAGCCGGGACCAGGGCTGCAAAACGTGGGCACTCACATCCCCTCCCTGAACCAGCAATTAGTCACACAGCACAACGAGCCAGAAGTCTCATATGCCGTGACCAAGGCAGGTGCCAGGGTCTATAGGAGAGAGTTCCCGTCACACAATGGAGAAGAGGGACTGTCTCTTGTCTGAAGTGCTGCAAGACCAGCCAGGATGGGCTTCATACCCACACCAGGCTTTTTCCTACATTTTTTGTAGTGATTTCCCCCAGCCCATACCTGTGAGGAACACCAGACACTTCTCCGCTGTCTCGCACTGGGGATTATTGACACTTCTTTTGGGTTTACAGAGACTGCATGAAGGGAGCAGAAGCTTGAAATCAATCACAGCACTTTACGACCCTCTCCAGTAAAAGGCTTTTTCAAGAGTCTGCTGCTGCACAAAGGACCTGCACACACAGGACAGTCAAGACCCCCAGCGCACAATGACCTGTTTTAAATGTCTATTTGCTTTTGGTAAGAGCATGGTGAGGCTTTTGAGAGTGGATTATAGAAGGTAAAACTTCTAAAGAAAGACAAATAGTTGGACATCAAGTACCTCTCTGTTTCAAACCCTACCAAGAAGAAGATCTTTGACATATGCATGCATATTTTTTGTCAATGGAGCTGTAAGTCAGACTCATGAGAGAATGTTGAGGGGGTTTTTTTGAGCTACCTTCAACGCAGTGTTTTACAAACATCGCTTTTCATTTCTGACTGCACTGCAAATCCGTTATGGATAAGTAAAGTCATCCTAAAACACAATTAAGAGATGGAGTCATGAGGTCATAGCCTTGCAGCTATGAAGCAATGACCTCAGCACAAGGAATAGATGGAAGATACACTAATCCCTATTAAAGAGGGAAGCTGGCAAATAAAGGTTTTTAAATCATTTAAATCTGCAGCATGCTGAGCCGAGGGTGCGTGAAGCTGGAGGAGCGCTGAAATAGCCGTGCCAATAGATTTATCGGCTCCCTGGGGCTCAAGAGGCGCCCTGCTAGCAGAAGCACTGGAGAGCTGGATGAGCACTGAGTGTCGAAACCCGCACATAAACACACACAGGTTTTTGGTATCATCACCCAGGGACCAGAGAGGCTTTCTGCTGGGGGCCTCCCTGCTGCTGGCACAAAGCAGCCTGGTTCACACAGACCAGGCATAGCTTTAGTTTCAGGATGTCACAGTTCCAAAACAGCCCTCAGGAGATGCTCCGTTGCAAAGCTTGTCCCAAGTCTCTACTCATACCCACATCTTTTGTGCCTTCCTAGTGCTACAGAGGAGCTCAGAGCTCCCACGAGCTCTCAAGCACCCTCTGTGCAGAAGTTAAAACATAAAATCCTCCCTCAAGAGCATCACTTTTCTGGCAGGCTCTTCTCCCTCCCTCTAGTTTCAAAACCCTTGGCTTTTGAGGAAGTGCAAAGCTTTCACCTCTGAGCAGTCATTGGAAGAAAGGTGATGCAACCTGTGGGAGGAAGAGATGTCAGAGGAGAAGCAGTCGAGCAGAGGAAAGAGTCTCCGTTCACCACAGGTCTGCTGGCAGCCAGGAATTATGCGATGCAGCTGGGAGGAGAAGTGCCATTGCACAATCAGTCAAAGCAGCGGTGTTTCTTTTAGAGGCATTCAGATGCCTGGGCATCCTACTGAGTCTCAAATAAATAATATTTGATTGTGACAAGTGCCTAGCATACTTCTGAATGCTGTAAGAAAATAATGCACTGACATTAAGAAAATATTAGAGTGGCATAAGTCAATCCCACTCATCCTATTAAGAACAACCAAAAAAAATCCAAAAGCCCACACATTTGATTAAAAAAAAAGTGTCCTTACCACCATTAGCAACCATAAAAGCCACTTTTCTGGCAAGGCTCAAGCTACCTGCAGAGAATTCACTTTCCTTGTGTTCTGACAAGAAGCTCAAGGGAAAAATACCATCCATCCCTCTTTCCTATATATGCTCCATTCTGCTCCATATGGTGCTGCCTGATAGTAAATGAGAAATTAAAAACATTAGCACCAGCCTCTGCCCTCTCCTCCCCATCGCTTTCTCCCTGCAGTGACTGTGCAAAATACGCTGGCCCAAACTGGAGAAGGAACCATTTAACTGCTGAGCTCTGGAGTCACATTTGAGCTCTCTGTTGTCTTCTCAGTGCATAGATGCCAGTTTTGCCAAGCACTGACTGTCCTTCTGAATCATTTCATCTTGGAAAATAACCCTATTGACAGACTGAAAGTCTTCCCATGGATTATTTTTTTTTATTCGAAACATTTAAAATAAAAGAAACAGAGATAATCAGAAATTAAAATTGACTAAAACCTTTTGAGTTTGAGGCAGGCAGAAGTAAGCTGTAATACTATATCCCAGTTCTTCCAAAACGGAATTTTTAGAGACATCTTTTCTCATTAAAAAAAAAAATTATTCTGAACCAAAAAGATTTTCTGATAAATTCTAGTCATAATCTTCAGTTGCCATTTTGCTTTATGTCTCAGATCCCTTCAAAATCAGCTTCAGCATCTGCCATGTGCAGTCGGCTTCTTCACAAAAATACTGTAAAACAAATCCAAACTTTTTTTTTTATTATGCTTTGGAGCAACTGAATGAAAAGCCCAAGAACAGGGGCAAGGAGTCAGTAGGCACTGAGTTTTTATTTTTATTATTCCTGTAGCACCCAGGAGTGGAGGCGGGGGCAGGTACCACGTTGACTCAGAGAAAGCTGTCCCTCCCCAGTGCACGCAGCAGGAGTCAAAGCCAAACAAAGGGAGAAGAGGTCACGGTGAAACAGGCACGGGGAATGTGACAAATAACACATCACCCCATGTAAGCATATGATCTCTATAGATTAACCTTAGCTCTTCGCAGAATAGCCATTATAATCATCCCATTTTTGTAGGCATCACAGCCTTTTGGAAAGATTTAAACGCTGAGGGTAATTAAGCTTCGTTGTCAGGCTACCCCAGGAACAGCCTTGACTTTCCCAGGCAGCGCTGCAGGCACCGCTGAGCCTCCTGCGCACCAGGATGCTCTGGCGAGGGGATCCCTCCCTCTGGGCAGTGCCTCAGCCCCACACCTCCAGCCACGTCGGCTACTGCCCAGCTCTGCTCTTCTTCTCCTCCCAAAAAAGTGAAGATTGATACATTAATGAGAAGGGTATAAGCACTGCCATTAAAGAGGATGCTCTTGCAGACACATTTATATGCGTCTATGCTCTGTGTAAGAAGATGCTTGGCAGGGCACCAGGGCAGAGACAAAACTCCCAGTGATCAAACCAGCTAGCCCAGCAGCCTGTGGAGATAGAGAGTCTGCCTGTTGCAAAAGCTGCAGTATGTTTTCAACAGGAGGTTTCAAGAAACATTGATTCAACTGTCCCACCAATCTTTCCATGTATGCCCATGATCTGAAACAGCGACAGGGCAAATCACGATGTGTGGCACTGCTCAGGCAGGGGCACCAGCTGAGATTCAGGCTGACCAGTGGGATCCCTGTGCAAGGGATAACCCATGTTATCACCAGCCTCCACACCAAAATGTTCCCACCAAGAGGATAAGGCCATAAAGTCCCTCAAGCAGAGCCTACTCAAAAGGCTTGGGAGAAGCGTGCAAAGGAGGAAGCTGTAACAGATCTCGATTTTTCATTCAATCTGTGGAAAAAAGCTTGCTCCGAGATTTAAAAAAACACTGATAACTGCCAAAACTGCTGCAGACTTCATAACTGTGCCACATCAAAAACACCTATGGCCCCAGCTACAACTCACTTCATACTTCAGTCCAGCACAAGCCAAGTGCAGAGAAAGCTGCCTCCTGAAAGGAGGCGCTGGCTTCATCATTTAACAAAACCAGTATAACCTGAGAAATCACCGCTCTTCCCACCCTCTTCCCTCCTGCAGCAACAATGGCAGCTATTTCCCATAAAGGGAGCATGGAGAACAGGATGCATGAAGCTTGTAAAGTGGAGAATAAAAGAGGTGAGAGTAGCTTATAAACACCAAGGAGTAGAGAGGAGGAATTCAAGGATAAAAGTGAGAATGGGCCTGAAGCGAGATGGAAAAATCCTTGCTTAGCATGGCGGAACTCTTACCTATGCAGCCAATTACAAGGAAAACCATTTGCCTGGAGAATATGACTATAGATGCTCAACAGAAAATGAAAAGATACTTGCAGGGAAGTGCAGTAAGAGAATTCCCTCTCTAGCTAGAAGATTGTTCAGATATTCAGTCCCTCTCTTACAAAAGGCAAAGGGATTCATACCTAATCAAAAAAAACCTACCATAAGTGAGTCTTATCTAGTAAGCCTTTGGGAAGAACACCTCTCAACTAACTGCCAAACCAAGCACCTTTTATTAAACATATTTTTGATATACACATAAAAAAAGAAATCTAGTAGCAGAGTGACGTGAGAATGGTCCTTCTCACTTGATTGTTGTTTCTCTAGCCAGAAGGACAACGCCACATACCACGCAATGCATATAACAGAGGTAATTCCTGTTCTCCCTCAAAAAAAATCAATTGTACTTTTGTCATATACAATGTCAGAATCCAGATTTCACTCCAGGGCATTTAAAACGTATTTCAGTTCACCATGCACAGATCAAAGAGCTGACCAAGATGTCAATGACCCCCCATTTGAAAGGGGTGGCTAGGCATTTGCCAGCCCTCAAAGTACATAACACCAGCACAGCCATGATCAGCAACACAAGGCAGATCACACCAGGTGAAAAAGCTTTCTTCCGCTTTAGCAGGCAAGGCTACCTCCTGACATTCCTCTCAGTCGCAGCCATGGCTATCTGCATGTTTGTCACTACTAGCCATGGCTGTGCTTACCAAAGGGCCGCAGGAGTGCCAAGCACAGCGGCCAGCCTCCTCCACAGCACTGGCTGCCCAGGGCACGGGGTGCTCTACCCTCTGGAGATCCTCCTGCTCCTGTGCCCAAGTCACGGCCATCAGCAAGCAAAACCCAGAAACACAGTTTCCCTCATTGCATTCCAACCTAGCTGCCCTGGCACCGAGAAACATGGTCGATAAAACAAAGAACAAAACCAGAGACTAGACATTCTCTCCCGGGTAGATTAGCTGCAAAATAAGCTGCGAGACGAAGCCAGGCTGAAATGAACCATTTTGGATCTACATTGCAATTCCTTTTAGACAAAGGATTCCCAGCTCACATAAAAGGTTAGCGATATGCCCACCACTCTAAGCTTTTGTCATGTGGTGAAATTAAAGCGTTACAAGCAGAGTCTGTTAAAACCTGACACACAAAAAAGGCAGGAAACTCCCTTCATTGGCAAACCCAGGAATACAGGCACAGTGCTCACTGACGTGGTCTGAGCTCAGAGCCTGCAGACTCATTGGCAGATGTCCCCCAGGCTTTTCCAAGCCTTTGAGGCTGTTCAGTCAAGTGTAGATGCTGTCTATGAGCCCCTGTCATCGCTTTAGCTCCTCTCTTTGAAGGTGCCTATAGACTTGGGGCCCCTCTACTAATGCAGCACAGTTGCAGAAAAAGCTCTAAGGGAAGCTTAAGACCAGGATAAACAACTTATTACCGTTAATGATTTTCTCAGCATTTCAACCAATGTCATGCCAGTCACCCAAAGGCAGGGCTGGGAGTCTCAATGTTAGCACAGGCATAATAGAAAGTGCTTTTCAAGGTCTGTCTTCCTGCTAATACTGGATTACTTTATATTGTATCATAAAAATTGTCCAAATGGCAGTTCAACAAGCCAAGACTTGATTCACAGACCTGCCATGGTACTGATGCAGCTGAGGTCAAGAACTGCAAATACAACAGATAATTAGAAGGGAAGTGCTGAGCAAACCTATCAGGCACAGGGAGATGTTCTGCTCTGGAAAGGTAGAGAAACCGCATTTACAGAACTACCTGAGCATCTTTTTTTGTATTGGTTAGAAAAAGCACCCACTGAAAGGACTTGGATGCTTACAAATACCCCAGGATATCAGCCTGTATTCATTGCAGTTGCTTTTTTGGGGTTTGAACATGGGGCTCTATATGTACCTGAAAGACCAAATTCACCAGTGGCGTAACACAATGCAGGCAGCCCTTAGCAGAGCCGTCCCCGTATTTCCTAGGAAAATGAGATATCAGGGACAACCCTTGGGGATTAACATATCACATTCATTGCTGGAAGAAATGAAGAGAAATGCGTCGCAGCAAACAGAGCTGTGCACAGCTTCCACCAGCAGAAAACAGCAGGCTTCGCTGTCTTGTTTTACACCCTGGAAGGCAGAGCATGAATACCTCCCGCCTAACAAATTCAGTTGTCCTGTCTGCTGAGAGGGAAATGCTTACTTTGACAGAGAAACAAAATACCAGAAGCTTTTTGTTCAGCCTGCCTTAGCTATGAGTTTTTACAGTTTTCCTGTTCCATTTCAAGATTTGGTTAAATTCTGTGTTTCGTTTTCTTCGCAAAACCTGGCAACGGACCACCAGTTTTGGATACACCTTTGTGTCTGAGGATGTGGTAGACAAACAGTCCATTCATGCTTTTAAGAGACAGTGTGCGTGAGGACATCAGGCAGTATTCAGATGCTTCAGAAGACACACAATCCGCATAATTCATCTTGTCAGTAGAGTAATGCTATGCCATTGACAAAACCCCTACATAAACACCCAGCTGGAAATATGATGACGCCCTGAGGAAAAAAAGATTGATAGTCTTGGGGATTTTAGTGTGCTATAACAACAGAAGCCGTCTTTGTCCACATATTTCTCTAATCCTTTCCTGAAACATTACTAAATACCATTGCCTGACAAAGGTGAGCTCTACAAGTTAATAACACGTCACAGAAAGAGCAAGCTAAAACCCCAGTGTTAAGCTTGAAGCTGCAGCCCTTTTGCTCACTAATGAAGCTGCAGATACCAGAGATATTTTTAGGATGCCTGCAAACCTTGTTATAATCCACAAAGAAAAGTTTAGCTACGCTAGGAAGACATGGAATGTTACAGGGGAAAAAAAAAAAAACCCTAATATACTTTCCAGTGTTATTAAAAATGTCCATAGAGCCAACACAAAAAGCCTTACCTGACATAAAGCAAGATTTAAACAAATATTCGTCAGTGTTGTAATTCCTGGAACAAAACTTATTAGCAAATTTAAATTAATTCCACTCCAGGCGTTATGATACACTATCAGTTACTCCCTTACCCCCCCTGGGAAATATTTCGCTATTGCTGTCAGTCAACTGCTTGAATGCTTGGAGTTTACCAGCTGCATAACATATATTGATTTTTGATGAATGACATCTCTCTCTGGGCCATTATGGGTTTGTTTTCAAACCTTATTTAATTGTTCGCCTATTTTTCAGTGGAATAAATGCAAAGTGTTTATTCTCCAAAGGCTGTAAACAGAGATCTCAGGTCTGGTTTCTATGACAACCTCACTTGATACAGCAAACCTAGATTATCTCTAATGACAGACATGAAGTTTAAATTGCACATTCTGCACAAACAGTGCACTGTTGACCTTTTATTGAAAAATGGAATACAGTGTGATTAGCATAATGTGCTGTATGAAAGGGAAAATTGTGGAATAATGCAGATTGTACTCTAATCATAACTACAGTGCTAATCTCTAGCAAACTGTTTGGCAGAACATGAAGCTTTAAAAATTAAGATTTTTCCCAGGCACCATTTTCAAATCCTGTTAGATAGTAATGCTATCACATTAAATAGTTTTCAGATAGCACTTGCTGCTTCTGGTATTTTTCTCCCATTGCAGTTTTTAACAGGGGAGTAAAACTGGACAGGGTTATGTAGAAATATGGCAGAAAAATTCCAGCTATGAGAACTATTTTTAAACCTCCTGAAGGCATTTTTTTCTCATGCTTACAAATTCGTTTGGAAGCGAGAGCCAAAAGACATAGTCCTTTCTGTCAGGTGCTGTCGTCCAAAACCTGTATGTTTTCCTAGGAGGAAAATTTGCATGTATGCTAGTGAATAAACCCCAGCTCGTTTATGGAGACAGAGAGGCTGCAGGAGACATTCTGCTTTGCAAGAGCAGAGATGGAAAATATCTTGCCTTCATATGCAGCAAGTTTCAGCAGGCTTTGATTTTGCCAGCTACAATTTGTTGCTACTCACAGAAATGTCTGCAGCAGTCTCCGAAATGTTACTACTTTGAGGAGTTCGGTGCAGGAATTGAGGTTCCCACTGGAGTTGAGAGAGTCGCATGCTGCCGTAAGGGGACAGCAGGCTGTTAACTCTGTCCTTGCCTCTGCAGAATACTTTTATTTCCTTTAAGCTTTCATGAAACAATAAGAAATGTTTCCAATTACTGAATGAGATTTCAGCTCACATGTATTCAACATAATCAATGAACAGTCTGGAGACAAGCAAACTAACAAAACCATAATGAGTATCAAAATTCAGTTATAGATAGTAGAACTGATGGGTCAAGGAATTAGAGATGAAGCAGAGAAACTTTCATTTCTCCAGTGCCCAAAAATGATGTCTGGTTGACTGTTATCATCCTGCCTATGTTTAAAAAAATTTTTTTTAAAAGTGGCATTAGCTGTGTTTCTAGCGAGTGCCACGTACAGAGGGAAAAGACAAAAGTAGCTCTCCATTGCACAGTAAGAAATCTTGGATTGTCCGTTCCTGGTCATAGAAACAGAAAAATCATGGTTACTCAGATATTGCCCCTCTTTCTTCCAGAGGATCATATTCAGCAACTAGATCTTACTAGCATCACATCAAAGTGGTCTCTCCATCCCTCCATATTCAGCAAACAAGCTAAAAATTATTTTCAGGTGCTTGTCTACAGAACAATGCCATTAGAGGAAACTTATTCCCTCATTTCTCTCTCAGTCTAATGGGTTTATGCCATTAATACTGTCAGCTGAGTTGTTTTTAACCAGCAGTTAAGGCAGCAGCAATAATAAACAATAATAAACATTTTCTTCATACAGGCAGACCCCAGTGCACTTGCATTCTGAGCAGCTATTCACCACCACCGCTATTCCCTGTGTATCAAGAGATCTCTGGTTTTCAGGATTTTCCATTTGGCAGTATTATATTTTTCTTAATAAGCATTGTCTTTCTCTACAGCAGCTGACAGGAAGGAATCAATTCATTAAAGACTTCAAGTTGTTTTCACATGAAGTTATTACGCTTGTAAACGTAATCCTGTCATTTCATTTATAAAATGGGAAACTGTGTGTTTGGTAAAGCGGCATGTCCCAGGATTAGGTATTGCTGATCCCTGCAACACTGCCCAAAGTTTTCCATTTATAGGAGCGATTATTAAACTCCACTGCCTTGTGTGATGCAATGAGCATCTGTGGTGCCGCTCAAGTGGTGGGTTATGGCACAGAGCCTATATTGACCAGATCTGCACAGCTGTTCAATGTTACCATATATTTTATAAATCTTTACCAAAAGAAAAAAAAAATTAAGGTAAATGTTGACAACAAAAATGGCATCAGAAGCCAACATGTCTGAGCAGTAACTTTACAAGCAGTCTCCCTACCTACCGGTATGTCTAAACACAAATAAATGAGTGCTTTTAAAGACACTGTAAATTATCAACCTATTTAAACATAGACTTCCACCATGAACCTCTCTGTCAGACTAATACATCCCCTGAATGTTCATTTCCACAGGTCAGAAGAAAGTAATTACTTCCTTGTGCTTCTACCACATTTCTTTATTTTACCTTGTAATATTTTTAGTTAGGATATTGACTAATTTTGGTACCTCCAGTTAATTCTTATTCTCTGTTTCACGTTTCCATCAGGCACGGTTTGCATAGCTCTAGTCACTTGTACAAATATTTAAAACCAGCAAGACAAACCAAGCATAACAATTCCAGAAATAAAGCAACTCCCACAGAAGCTGATGTTTACCCAAACCGGAGTATGAAATATTCCACACCTCTCTCCAGGCAGCCTCTTCTGTTTATGGGGGGATCTGATGCCACTCTGGATCATAAGGACCGAAAAGCCAAATTCCATGCCATTTCTGCATTCCCACCTTCGACCATAAGTTGTTCAACCTTTCCAACCTATTCTACGCCATCCTGGAAGGGCTGAATCCCCTGTAGGCTGAATGCAGGTGCAGAGTTTGAGATGAAGGTAAATATATCAGTCCCATACTTGTCATACAGAAGAGTCTGGACTCCAGGCCAGACACGCTGTAGAACCCATGATAGGACTGACCTCTGAGCAAGAATCACCAGTCTCTCTTTATTGCCCTGTGTCTTCAACAGAGCTGTGATTTGGCTACCCTAACGAAGTGTATGAAAAAGTTCAACTGGGCAAGAAAAATTAACAGACAGGCCTAATTAAGTCAATTATTCCCATCAAAGTAAAGCATGTTGATAAGAACACTGAAAATTCACGCTAGCCGATACAATCACCTTCCTGCAGTAAGTAAACATCTCCTACAAAAAGTCAGACAGCTGAAATACCGTTTGTTTTGAAGTAAACTTTTAGCCCCACAGCTCAGCCAGGCATCCATGTATTTTTTTTCCCTGAAACATAACCAGCTCCGTGAGATGCCAGACAGCTAGGAGAGCACTCCAGACCAGAGACAAAAAGATACTATCGTCTTGAGACTGCCACAGTCATTGTTCCTACCTATACTCATCCCACTACTTCTGCGAGGCTGACAAAGCAGTCACAGATAGCTCTTCCACTCACAACTGCTTAGCAGTGCTGTGAATCAACGCTGGAATAAGGCAAGTGGCAGAAATGAAACGTAATGTGCTGAGCTGCTGCTGTAAAGAGCAGAGCCCAAACAGATGCGAGACTCCAGTTTACCTTTACCCACGGTTTTATAGACACAGGTATCTCACCCTGCAGGTGACACCGGTTTGCCATTCACTCAGAGGATATCTAGTCCTCTCCCCAGCTCAGTAAGCTACGACATCCCTGAAGGGCCACCAAGCCTTTAGCTCCCAGCCACAGGTATCTGGGACTGCCCTTTGCCATGCCCATGAGCACAGGGAAGAGGAGGGGTGCTCAGATGGCACCTGAATGTTTCTAGGGCTCTGAAATAAAACATCCTGCAATTCAGGTTCTGTAGTTAATATACACTTTTACTTCATAAATGATTCAGTATGCTCTGTTGCCTACCTATACGCAGCATTCATTTGTTCTTTGGTCCAAGCATAAACTACATTTTTAAGGAAAAATCAGGTTGATGTTTACAGCCATATGTTTTAGAAGTGACTTAATTTTAAAGAAAGGCATTCATAAAAACGGCTTATCCCCTTCACAAGAGCTTCCGTTTCCACCATTTTTTTGGCAACCTTTTAAATACTCTTTGTAATGACTCAGGACTGTTCAACGTCTGCCATTGCATCCTCTGGGAAGAATGTAACGGATCGAGAGATGTTAGGAAACTATTGTCCCATCCATGGAGGAGATTCTTAACCAGGTCAAAAAGCAGCAAGAGAGGAAGGTTTCTCAAAAAAAAAAAAATTCTTCATAGTCTTCAGAGAGGTGGTCTCCTTCTCTGGAGATATTCAAAACTCACTGCGCACGATCCCGTGCAACCTGCTTTGACGAGGGGGTTTGGACTAGATGATCTGCCGAGGTCCCTTCCAACCCCTGCCATGCTGTGATTCATCTGCTCTAGCCCCTTTCTTGTCTTCCAGCAGGATAGCGAGTTGATGCAACACCAGCAGTGAACACCACGAGTGAATGTGAGCAGACAGAGCAGTCCCAAAACGGGTGATGGCTTGCGGTTAGGGTGGCTTCCTGCTATACTGACAGGCTGCAGAAGAATTTCAGAATTATATTAATCAGAGCCTGTGAAAAACAAGATGAGAGTCAAACTGCCAGGCACGATAGGAATGTTAGGCAAAGGTGTCTGTAAACTTCTGCTGACCCCTTACAGCAACCAGGTCGAGAGCTCTTTCATTAATGCTAATGCTTTTCATATTTGTGCTTCACATAAAGAAATCCTGCTGACTGCTAGGGTCAAAGAGTTCACAAGATGCGTTGGCCACATCAGCAATACACTGATGATTGTTTCTGACATGACCCCACAGCTAATGAAGGGCCATTTGTGAGGGAATTGCTTTTCACGCAGAAAGAGGTTTGTGATGAAGGTATAAAACACATCTGGAGTAGGCCAGGCTGCTTCTTTCATGATGCAGTAATGAAAACGACCACCACCCCACTGAGACACGGTGTATCCATGCAAGGAACACACATCCCTGGATTTCTTCTTCCCATTCCTGTCACTAAATTTTCACCCCCACAAGACGCTGCTTCCGCTCCTCATTGCTAAATGACCAACACCCCTCTATTCATGACCCCCACATCAAACACTACACCTGTAAAATCAGACATTTTGAAGCCCGAGTCAATACTGTGGCTCAGCGTTTCTCAGCCTGCTACATATCTCCTGCCTGCCTCTCTTCTGGGGCCCCTGTCAACAAGGCTTTATAAAGGATAAAGGGCTCAAACGCCGCAGTACAGGGATCGCCGCAGCAGGCAGTACAAAGGGCTAACCAAGTAGTCCCAACCTTTTGTATTGCCACTCGTGTTGCTGAAGCTTCTCCTTTCTAGCCTGCAGTTTGAGCCACCATGCAGGAAGCATCCCAGAGCAGGGTCTGCAGAGTGGCAGAACAAGGAAGCCCCTTGGCAATAGGGTGGGTTTGTTCAATAAGAAGCTGTCTGAAATCTGTTCTACAGTCTTCCACTAGGATACCCCTAGCCACAAATTAGCCAACGTGTTATCCTTGCAGTGTAATCCCACATTAGGCAACATTTTCATCTTCTTTTGCTGATTCCAGTTCCTGTGCTTGCCCGGGCATGAACCTACCACAGAATCATAGGCAAGAGGTCTGGAGGGGGCTTTAGGAGGTCACCCAGAAAAGGAAATTAACTCTGGCACTCCTGACAGATATCTCTCTAACCTATTGTAAAAACTCTCTATGAAGACCCCCAAGAAACTGGACCTGAGAAGCCACTCGCCTCGTTTCAAAGATAGTCTCTAGTACTGTGCCTTCCCAGGGTCTCAGGAACATCCTGCACTTTATGTAAATTATGCTCTTCTGTGATAGCCTGGAGGCTCTCTTCCCTAACAGATAGCACCTTATCCGCTTATAAAAGACCTCCACAGGCTTGCATGTTTAATTTGTTAGTGAATAATGGTTTCATTACCTAATAGGAGGGGCTACATGCATTATGGGGGACTGCAGAATTACAGGTTTTTAATCATTTGCACCCTGAGGAGAGCAAGTTACCGTAATCGTGTATGAGTATATAGATATTACAAAATGTTGAGGAAGAAGGGAATACTTGCAAATCTACAGAATCAAAAAGAAAATCTGCAGAGATCAGAAGGAAGGAACAGTCATGCTGAGAACATTTCCCTTCGTCACCTTGCTGGAAGAAAAGAATTCCAAAGTATGAAAAATGTCAAGAAGTCAGATACTCCTTTTCATCCCTGTGGGGAGGAGACAGTGTCTTTCTCAGCAAACCTCTTCTGCTGGATCTGTTGTTCTTTGCATAAACATGATACGATACCAAGCAAGGAACGGCAGTAACAGACTCGGGTATCCCGCCCTGCCAGCAACCTGCAAAACCATGGGTTCTTCTGCTGAAGCTGTTTGTCTCTATGGTCCAGGAGAAACATGCAACAAAAAGCTCTTCTTTTAAAAAAACACTTTTCCACAGAAGGTTTTAGCCTTGACGAGCAATTGCTCTACAGCAGGAATACATTTAGTCAACATTCCCAACCTTTCCTTCAGCTTCACATTCAGGTAAGGGAATGAGGCAAGAGTTCACAGCTGTGTTACTGCTGCTGTTCGGGTTGCAGTGGAGAACAGAACTCCAAAAGGCATCAGAGGACACAAGCAAAGAATCTGAGGTCACTCTTCAGCCACAACACTTTTCCCGACTGTCTCACATGGGATTGTTTTTTCCCCACAGAACAAGTGGCAAAATTTCATTCTGTAAATGGCTGCAGTGGCTACAGCCACAAGCATGGGTGGTGTAAATCAGGAGGACGTGTACCATACCTCTTGAGACAAACCAGTTACAGCTGGCAAAGTGCAGAAGTTTTTAATAAGAGCTGGGCTGCTGCCTTAATCTGGGGCTGGCACAGAAAAAACAAGAGTCCATGTGTCTAAAAGCTTATCTGTTTCATTCAGCTGTATCAGCTGGTCTAATAAGAGATATCTCTCCTTACAGCTCTCACCATGGAAATGGGAGTCATTTATCAAGAAGGACTTTTCCCTCACCTACCTTGACCTTTTCTGTTGATGCTGCTTTTTCACTGTGATTTTTTTACACATTTAGGGGATAGTCACACATTCTAGCTTTAAATGCATTACAAGCTTACACGCCCTATATAATAACGGGACCCCAAAAGCAATTGCAGAAAGCTGTTAGAGTCCTCCAGTTAGATGCTACTGCTATATCTTACTGTATCCCCAGTACTTACCACCAGCATATATTTCTATCCATAGACTTAACTATGGAGATAACTGGATTTATATTGATTCCAATGTTGTCACAACACATGCCAATATATATACTTGAAGTGTATTCATTAAACTTCAAATTATATATATTTTTAAAGGGTGCTAATAGCATCATTTGATGTGGTAATTGTTGATATTGGCTTCCTGTAGAAAGAGCACCAGCTCTTCCTGTAGAAAGTACCAGCTAATTTCACACGGAAAACAGCTGTCATATGGTAATGACATTAAAAGTCACTAAGCTGATCTGCATTCAAAGCCATGCCATAGAGGTGAAAGGCCCTGTAGCCAATTATTACTCCTCCGAGCCAGACAGTCCCCAAACACAAGCAACATATGCAGATCCATCCCTCCTTGTCTTTAATTAGATCCTGCCTACCCTCTGTAGCAACAGCAGTATAGGCGAGAAGGGCACATGTTAGGCAGTGGGGAAATAAGCACAAAGAGATCCCAGCGTGCACTGTCTGGCATATCCCGCTAACACCTGCACGCTGTACATGGAAGGAAAACCAGCAGCCAGAGACGATTTTTATAGCGTCCATGCTGCAAAACACGTAACTTTCATAGAGCAAACAGGAACACGGCATTCTGCGCAGACTCTCCCAAGTCTCTTTGTCCGCTGCAATAACCATGTCGCTGGCAGATTAACAGTGACTGTTTTTCCCGGTAGGTGTGGGTACACAAGGAATACAGGTTTGCACCCACTGCTTTTGAGGAAATAACTTTAAAATCATCATTGGCACAACCTGGTACTACTTGGGTGAATCTAGTCAATCTACCCAGTTTGCAGTGATTATGAAATTGGGCAAAAGATTAAAAAAAGGTCCAAAGAAAGGTACTAGAGCAGCCAAACTGCCTCACTAGAGATTTTACAGCCAAAAACTCACCTGGCTGTTCCTGCAGGTTCTGACGTGGAGGACTCCCTTACCCATATCTGTGTTTACTCCCTGCAAGGTCCCATTTAGTCTGACTCCAGCCTTTCTGGTAGAGTTGGCACAAAGTCCAGTTCTGCTTCTCTTTCCAGAAGGAAGAAGCCCCACTGCCGAAGGTCCCAGCCCTCCATCTATCTTTTCCACTTCTCCCAGAAGCTTAAGCTGATCTTTTCTGCAACACCAGCCACTCTGCAGTAGCAGATACGTTTCCTGTGAGCAGAACGGAGTGAAAGAGGTAAAGCACTGCTTTAGCCTGAAAAAGTGACACGATCCACGTGAGTATATACGAATGGCATGATCATACCATTCAAATTATAGTGGTCTACAGGATCTTTCCCACACTACTCCAAGGTATCACCCTTATAATTGCTCCTACTCATGATTATGCTTTATCAGTAAGTCCCTCCTTTCCCCCTGCCCTTCTCCCTACTGCAGCCAGCTTCACGCTAGGAACTCCCTCTACCACTGAGAGAGGGAGAGGTATCCTTTCACGGTTTTAATCCCTCTGTCAGGTGAATCCCCACCAGCTGCTGCCCATTCACCAACCTACTTATTTGGCAGAATGAGGTTTCTAATGTGGAATTGCTACAACCTGCTAAAGAGTGTGGCTGAGCAAGAAAGTCTTGAAAGCCCACTCACCCAGTGCAGATGTGGCAGCAGCATGCAAGTACATTAGTCCATTGAGCATCTACTTCCCAATCACAGAAAGCATCTCTAGAAAGGAGACAACCCCCTGGGATCAGCAGATAAGAAGCACAAGATCAAACCAACACACTGAGTCATGCACAGAGTCATTCTCATAAAAATCTCCCTCCTTCTCTACAGTACACTGACTTCAACACTTAGTAACAGATTAAATATTTCATTTCTGAATTTTAAGGGCTGCAAATTAAAACAACATCAAAAAGGAGAGGAATTGTAGCATAAATAATCATAGCTGCATCCACAACTGCAGTTAATCACTTCTCTTTTTACACTGCAAGTCAGAGTCTATGAATGTTTTTTTTCTGTTTTCACTGATCTGTATGAAACTTATCATGAATTTAAAAAAAAAACAACATCAGTGCCTAAGAGTTTCCAAAATGATCCTATGAATTTCACTGTAAATGAGTCAAGAATGACCAATACAAAAAGAATCTGCAGTAGGCAAAGACTTCTGCATTCTCCCTCAGAAAAAAGTGGAGATCTCAGAGCATAGAGAAACTAATGGAGTGCACGGAGCGGGGAGGGAGGGTCTGACACCGTGCCCTCAGAGCTATGGCTCAGACTAATGAATTATCTCTGCTTGGTTAAATCTCTGGCATTACTAATCAGACAAGAAGCATAAAACAGAAAGTTCATTAGCAAGATCATAAAAGAGTCATACTGACAAAGATCATTCGACTTGGCGGTAGGAAGGTCAGCTACAGGAATTGGGAAATCGCTTTGTTTAAGGAAAACAGGGTAGACCAAAAGTAACTCAGAGTCCAGAACAGACCTGCACTGGGGTTGTCTGCAATGTTCTGCTTTATTTTTGGAACTTAAAGAGGGAAACATTTCCTTTGACAGTGGATAAACTAGACTTTCTTTAATCAACATCATCCCGGCCTGGGGTAAGCTGGACAACATCAGCTTTCCCCCACGGCTGATTCATTTGCCTCCGCGCAGACCCAGCCAGCCCACAGCTCCTCTGCAGCAAACGCTTTCAGCACAAGTCACAAGATGGTCTCAGAAGCAGAATTTGCTAATTGTGTCAAATTATGTGTGAAGGGTTTACAATATGGATCACTGCCCACTCGGGATTTAAAAGAGATCACTAAAGTAATTTGAAGACTTCGAGATAATTCAGAAACCCCATTCCCAGAGGTTACTAAATGCTTTGTCCCCTTATTACTACTACAACCATGTTGCTGGGGGCTGGATTTTTTTCTTCAGGGGTAGGAGGGAGAGGAGGGGAAGTGGTGGTGGGCTTTTTGTCAGAATAATTAGGAGGGAAAAAAGCAGAATGTTTATATTTTCCATATTTAGTCTATTTTCCTAAAGAAATAAGGAATAATAACATTTTATATGCATCCTTTTCACTTTTGAGGTCACTAGCCTATTTCAACCACATTCAGGAGAGAGGGCAATGGCAAAGGGATTCCTACGCATCTCATGTACATGAATTAAGCAGTTAGAAAGGAGGCAAGAAATTATTGCTGCCTCTCAGGAAAACAATACAACCTGAGCTCAGTCATGAATGAGCTCTGTTAGGAAGGCTGCAAAACCAGGGAAAATTCCATCTGTGCTTTTTTAAGCCTTGAATAACCCCCACAAAAGACTCGGGCCTGTAGGAAATTCAGTCGCAGTCCTGATGCACGCAAACACCTTCTAATCCGACACCTCTACCTGGTGATGCTCAGTCAGCTGAAGCAGCCAACTTCCAGTAAGCATTTTTCTTTCCAACGCAAATGTGCCAGCCAAAATGGACTGAGGCATAGAGAAAATTAAGATATTGGTGTTCGTTTGTTTCTATACAAGCCAGCAATAAAGAAAAAGCCACTAGTCAAGGTTTTTCTGCTTCATCTTTCCTGCTTCAGCCCCAACACTTTGCTGCTGCTTGGTGGGATAAGGCAAGCTGCATCCTCACCGAGGGCACAGCTGCATCGTGGCAGCCCCAAGCACTCATTTCCTGCACAACAGGAGCTCCTGCACCCCAAAAAACTGTCAGTGGGAAACAGAAGAATCTCACCCCCCCAAAAAAGATATTTTCTCCTGTTCTGCAATGAAGCCAGCAAGAAAACATTTCAAATGTGCAAACGCGCGACTGTCACTGTAGCCAGGCCAAGGTAAGACACCAAGCACCTTGCCAGATGCCACTCTCTCTATACAACTGAACAGTGTCAAGTCCCTCTTATTTTTTTCCCCTCAAAAAAACAGCACCCTCCCTACCTTACAAGCAATTCTCATGATCCACATGGGGAAGAAAATAATAAGTATGTGAATGGTTTCTAAGGACCCTGCTCCATGCAGAATTAACCCATACAAGATACATATCAGAGAATGGTCCTTTATGTTTATCCACGTCCAATCTAAACTGCAGTGGGGAAAAGTATCCTGACCACAAAAGAGCTAGACAGTTTTACAGCCTAGGACACATAACACAATAACCATTTAGCCAGATTAAAGCATACTGAGAGCTGCATCAAATATTGTTTAGAGCACATAAAAACTGCTTTAATATTTAAATGTATCCCATGGCTGGGCTCTTTAGATTTGCTAGATTCACTGGGGCTGCACAGCTATTAGCTTCTACATTTCATCTTCAATTCCTCTTCACAGTAGGAGAAACATAAAAATGAGGGTCACTGCTTGGTCATTTCATTACCCCTGGCAGAGAAATGTGCTTTGCACAAATGAGGAAATATTTCAGATGTAGATTGCTGTAATGTTGGTGTGACAAAATAAAACCAGAGTTAAAAAATAATAACGATATTATAATGGTTATTTTGTAGAATAACATTAAAATAATATGCAATGTAGCAATGGTCCCCTTATCAAAGGACCTGGTGTATTTCATTGTCATCATTTAAAAGGTCCATTAGCAAGAGCCCTCGAAATGTATGGCTCAAGGTCACAACCAAACTAAATGAGACTGAGCAGTAGTAATTCAAAAACATTAAACTGTTTATGGTTAGAAGTCCAATAAATAAATCCTCAATGCACACACACACAAATCTTAGCGGCAAACTCCTCTATGAGTCTCCTTTTATTTGTCCGAAAACAGAAACTCAGTGAAAGAAATTGATAATCTGCTTAAACCCAGAAATGGATTAGATGAAATGTCACTTTGGGAGATGTGTGACTTCCTGCCACAGACATGGATTAGGCTGCACAGCTGTTTGGCAATGGGCGCCCTTGAGAGCCAAACACAAACAATGTTCATCCAAGTCCAGAGGTCCTGACAGACGAAAGGATGGGCAAGACCCAGGCAGAAAACACGGGGTGGCTCAGGCACGGAGCCCTCCACTGTCACATTGCCTGGGGACAGCTCGTGTTGGGCAGGGGGAGAAGATCAATACAAGGTTCAAGGAGCAGATTAAGTGCAGGAGAAACACAACATAATGTTATTTATTAATCATGACGTATGAGAAGAAAACCAGTCATCTTCCTAACCCTTATCTCTATTTGCATTATCTAAAGCATGATGTCCTTTCACTGGTCTTGGAGGACCAGGACATATGTCCTTTGATGATCATACCAGGAACTTCTGTGTATAAGAATCACAGAAGTTGGGCATATTCAGTGCAAAGTCACAGAAGTGTGGGAAAAGTCATTTAGGTGGTTTTGATAAGAAATATTTTGGTATATTTAGACACACATACCAAAAGACTCTCCTACAAGCAACAAGTTCCATAATAGTCTCCAATGCAGAGTAGTAGGACCTATAGACCCAAGCCCAGCTGAATATTAACAAACACAGGAAATCTTTTCCAGTCTTATTATTTCTGCTGAAAACCATTGTCCTAAATCTCCCAGTTAAACAACTCTCACTTTCATAAGCCTTATAAAAATGCCAGAAATGGAAACGAGATTCACGTAACACAAACACAATCAATCACAGAAACTGATTCTTGGGGGGAAAAAAAAGGCATAAAGTAGACTCCGCTGCCACCTGTAAATGGAATTCAGCTTCCAGGTAAGTCAGACGTCTTGCTGACAGCATGTTTTATCGATGTCACAGTGATCTTGTATTTCATTTCCTAGCTGAGTGTGGATGCAAGAGGAAAGGCCTTTGCAAGCAATTGTGCTAATGCTTTGCATCTGTCTGTGCTCAACAGCCATTTGAAGGTTTTAAGTGCCTGGAGAGCAGTGGCACACCTCTCTGGAAATTTAATCCATGACAGGAGCCGAATGCACATCCAACAAATTATAAGTTGCATACGAGGAAAAATATTATTCTGTTAGCAGTTAAGTCACAGCCCTGCAATAAGTAAATTGCAAAGAAATACAGCTTTGTCTAATGACTGTCAGTCGGCCAAAAAGAGCTCAGGGGTATGTCACACAGGCAGAAATAAAACCCCATACATCTTGATTTAGATACGTTGAAAGCATTTCCTCTAAATCTTTGTAGCTTCCCTAAAATCTTTCATCACGGCAGCCCTCAGCTCCCATGCTTGCAGTAGTAAAGCCACTACAGACAAACCCCCTCTGCCTGATGGGTCACTTAATCGGGGCTCACATCTTCCCTGAGTACAGGATATGATTCAAAAGTGACATAATGCACATTCATCCCAATTTCACAATAATCCCCTTTCACCACTTGTGGAAATGCTTGGTCAATAAAACGTAATGACATTATTGCAGTAAAGTCATTTTCAAGTTAAGTGCCTGGCTCTCGGTCTCTGGGACCCCACCAATAGTTAGGCTCCATCGCGGCAAATAAACAAAGGCTTCAATTTTGCCTCGTGTTTGATTAAAAGAGGGATAAAAGCTGGGTTTAATGGTCTCATCTGGGCCAATCCAGATTCCATTTAAATCAATGTGAGTTTGTTGCCTTTAAAGGCATTTGGACTGCACTCCACAAACCTCTCTTTTCACACACACACTTCTTAAACCCTTCTTTACAGGATTTGTCAAGTCCCTCATGGTGGCAATTTCTCCTCGTGTCACAGATTCACCAGGCAATCCAGATGTGCTGTGGCAGTCTGCAAGGTTGGTCTCTAAGCAATGCCTGCCACCACCTTTTTTTGACGTCTGCTGCATCCTCAGTGAGGAAAAGTAAGCTAGCAACTAAATAACAAGCTTTTAAACTAAAAGACGTCCAGGCTGGGATCTGACAGGGCTTCCTGGAGTAAGAGAGGGAAGCACTACTATTTATATTGATGGTCATCAATGTTACTGTCAAAAGCACCAAGCGCCTTTTCATTCCTTACAAAATCTCTGCCACTCAGGACTGGAAGACATCCCTGTTGAATTCCCTCCCCTGTGAAAGAAAGAAATAATACTGAAAATTTATAACAAACAGTGGAAAGCTGGGGAGGGAAAACGGACTTCACTGAGAAGGGAGGGGAGGAGCAGAAGGTGGTTGCAGAGGAATGAACTCTGGTTTGTCCCAAGGCAGGTTGCCCTAGGAATGGGAAAGAAGTCCCTACTCTCTCACACAGACCCCCCCAGAACCTCTTACAAATAACATTCCAGAAACTCTAACTAAGCCTAAATGCAGCATCAGCCCTGGCATGGCTCCAGCATTTCTATTTCATCCATCCAAATCCACAACCCCTTCAGCAGCCTGAGGAAGCCAGGGACACCTGAAAGGTAAAAAAGGTAACTGGAGACTCCCGTCAATGCTCTCTGTGCATCTGCAGGTTCCAGGTAAGAAGTTCAGCAGACACAAACTGTGCCGCCACAGGCTGCTCCCGGTGTGAAAGGACCTAGCACAAGTTTCATAGTACCTAGAGAGCAAGCCATGGACCAGAGCTTCACTTTGCCAGGCACACAAATTTCATGGATATTTCATGTATTTCTAATATCTCCTGTTCCGTAGGACCAGTTGTCCATCTTGAAGGATCTTCCATGTCTTCTTGAGGGATCATTTCTCCCAAGACATACACTCCCTTCCAGGCAGGGAAAAAAAAAAAGCAAAAAAAAATATATATCATTCTTCATTTATTCTTCTCTCCTCTCTTCAATCCTCACCGCGTGTTGCTCAGATTTGGAAACTTGAGGGAACCCCATGGAGACAAGGCAATCATTTTTCCTTTACAGCGGTACCAAGCAGCCATCCCGCAGAGCAAGCCGTCCCCTCGCACACCCTGCCCCGCGACCCACGCAGAGACAGGGAGCAGCGCTGAACTTTCCGCTTAACTTTCTGCAATTTATGAAAAGCCCCCAGAGGAGCTCCCAGAGCAGAGCCTCAGGCTGGAACAGAGACACGTTCTAAAACCCCAGAGCAGGGTTGCGGTGAGTTAATGACAGTTCAGCCCGTGAATCTAGAATAGCAACTCATTTATTGTCTGAAGCTGGAATCCACTTTGTGTGATGACAGATAGCTTAGGAGAAGCAGACCTTGCCTGCCAAGTGAACTTCAAAAAGGACAGGGGGAAAGCAAAAATCTGGCTAGAAACCAAACGCTTTGCTAAACCTAGATAACACACTGTTTACCAACAGCAAACTAGATTAGGGAAAAAAAAAAAAAAAGGGTTTATGCAAATGTTCTTAATTTAATAACTGTGATCAGATATGGCTTTGTTTCTTCCATGTAATTTGTGTAATACAAATAAAGTACAAGGGTTCTTTTCCACTATAGGAAATGAGAATTATTAAACATTGCACTGAAAAGCAAAGGAATGTGTTTATTGACATGAAAAATGATCCTGCGGATACAAAAGCTTTTGTATGTTAATTGTTAAATGTCAATGCAATTTAGAAAGTGGTTGCAGAAGGAAAGAATTCCTTTCCAAAACAGAAGTGGCTTTTCCTCATCTACCAGTCTGATTCAAGGCTGCATCTTGAAAGTATTTATGGCTGAGTTTTGATCAGTGACACCGGGTCAGTACCCAAAAACATCCTCACTTCATATTGATGTGGTTACTTGCTAGGGGGCATAAAGGAAGCGAAGGATTTCCTCCCAGTTTTATTACTGAATGCTCAAAATGTTTCCTGGGGTAAACAACACTAAAGCCATCTGTTTTTTACTTTTCTTTTTTTCATTTTGGAAACAAAAGGAGAACAACAGTAGCAACTAGTAAATGGAAAACTACAGGTCTAGAGCTATGTAATGAAAAAGACCTTCCTTTGAAGGAGGAGGTGGGGGGTGGGGGGAGGAAACAACCACACATGTCTTTGGCTGATACATAAATTCAGGAACGTTGGAAGTCTTTGAATTGGGGTCTCTGGTCTTCTATCCCACTCCATAAAGGAGAACAGAAATATAAAATATGTGATTCACTGCCAGCTAGTTAGAGATGCTTCAGTAAATTACATTTTGGACTGGCAAATGAAGAAGCTTCTTAAATTCTTTAATCACAGCCTGTTGATTTACTTCTCTGGGGGAAAAAAAAAAAAAAAAGAAAAAGAAAAAAGAAAAAAAACCCACCAAACTTTTGCAGCCCTGATGGAGAAAGCCAATTGAACAAAACTTATCATGCAAACATGAGCATATTTGCAGAAGGAAGTGAATGCATTTTATCCAAAACCTCTTCTGTGAGGCACGCAAACTCTGCTAGGTACAGAGCAGCCACCAGCAGAGCTAGTTGCACTAAATCAAAAAAGAGGATGTGTTTCACCAGGACAAAACAGCAGAGCTTGCAGAGCACACTGTGGGGCCCTTTCTCATCAAGCACCACCTGGAGAACCACTGGTTGTAAAACCTCAGGACAGTTTAACTAACACAAAGGAAAGGTTGGTGTGTCATGGGATGACTGCCAATCTCTCCCTTCCATGTCCAACACTTTACTCTGCCAAACCATACCTAGCCATGCTTATGGAGATCTCTCCCTTCCTAAAGTCTCTCCTTAAAAGATGCCATTTCCACAGCTCCGCAAAATTGGTCCTCTTAGCCATGGACAATCCATGGCTTTCCCAGGAGCAGTGAGAAGCAGCTCATCTTCACTAGCCATTATCTAGAATATCTAAACAGAGGATTGGCACTGGAAGAGACAAATATAAAGGAAACCCAACAGGGAAAGGACTCCAAAAAGTAGAAGTCAAACCTAATGGCTAAGCAGAACAGTTTGCTGCCCCGCTCCTGCCTGGGGAAACACAGGAAATCATACCGTTAAACCACTCATCTGGCAAGCTGGACTCATTAGTAACAATGCTTTTATTACAGTCATACAGCAAGGGACAGAGAACCCAGGCGATGCCTACAGCCTTGCAAGTCTACATGGGAACACGGCGCCTCTCCTGGCACCTCTGCAGCTGCAGTCACACAGCTCAGCGTGCGTGTTCCCCTGGCACTGCTGTGGGGCTGCAGTTGTGTTTCTCCATAAACTATAGTGAGATTAACGCAGAAAGACCATGCACAGCTCTGAGATCTGTACTGTCCTGGAAGAAACTGAAAAACTTGAGAGTACGAAGAAACCTGCCACCAAAATCATTTAAAGGCTGGGGAGGAGGAATTGCTTCCAGTGAGAAATTTGACAGGCAGGATTTGTTTAGCTTATCGAAGAGAAGACTAAGGGTGACTTGATTACAGGGTATTAAGCACCTCCATAGAGAGAAAATACCAGTCACAAAGGGCTTTTTAATTTAGCAGAGAAAGGCGTAACGAGAACCCACAGCTGGAAGCTAAAGCCAGACAACTTCAAATAGAAAATACAGTTCAGATTTTAAACAGCAAGAGCAAACTGGCAAAGGATGTAGTGGATTCCTCAGCCCATCTTGAAAAATGCTGCACAGCTGCCTCCGTTGATAGCAAGGGCCAGCCCTTCAAGGAGCGCTGCTGACACCCTTCCCCTCCACGCACAGCAGGGCTCCAGCCGCAGGAGATGCTGTTAGAGGGACTTGACCTCCCACACCCGCCTTGGGAAAGAGCCCCTGGCTGTAGCTGTGCTCCCTTCAGTGCAGGGTATCTTGATGAGATATATGGAGCATGGAATAGTTCCTTCTACAGAAGAGGAAAAAATTGATCGCAACTATTTCATAGATAAATTTGAAGGTCAGCATTCATTAAAGAGAGTACAAATTTACTGCCACCGATTTTGACTTTCTGCCTGCAGAGCAAGATTCAGAGAAGATTTAGAGGCAGGTTTTGGGCTACTGTTTTGTAAAGCATTTGGTATCCTAGTAATGTTTGGGATTCTTCCTCCTGTCTGACTAATTACTTCTATTTCCTGTTTTCTTTGGAATTGCTACTATGTTCTGCATTGCTGGAATCTGAAATACTGTTTCATGGAACATTATTGTATTTATACATACCACAAAATCCAGAGATGCTGAATCCCTTTTAGTTCTACTGCTCCAGCTTTTGAAAAGCTACTTCCCATCTCCAACAAATATTAACACACACCCCCCAAAAAAAAGTGTGAAAGCTGCAAAGCTGTATAAAAATGTTAACCACTAAAATACTACCTATTTTCTTTTAAAGCTAAAAGAAAAAAAAAAAAACTGGCTTCAGTTTTCAAACACAAAATAACATGTTGTTGACAGTATTGAAAAGACCCATTTTGTCACAAAGCCAGTTTCTGTTCAATAAAGAGTGACGAAAAATTATATTTCTCTACTCACGCTAGCTGCCTGCCTAATTCTGTGCTCCAGCAATTTGGTGGAAAAAAAGCTTTGATGGCCAGTTCACACCTTCATTTCCTCCAGCTGAAAGAAAAGCCTTGGACTTTAAGCAAAGAACTGGGAAACTGCAGTTTTTTCCTAACTCTGCCACAGATCAAGAGACAAGTCCATTATCACACAAGCAATTTATCTTGTACTGAAAAAAAATATAATATTCAGTTTCAGGAAATACTGCTTTTTGGTTTAGTGCTTTCACATCTGTAAAGGGATGCAGGGTCACCTGATGGGAAGCCAAATGTATTTCAGGTTTTCATTATCTTCTGTCATACAGTAGCATAAAGACACACAGTTTTTGTGTATAAAAATCTGGGATTCTGCAAGTAAACTCCGTTGGAAATTCCACTTTTTAGGTACCTCCCGCTCCCCAGCCAGTATCACACTGCAACCTGCACACGTGTTTTATAGTCTTTGTCTCCACCTCATATTCAGGAAGGTTCTCTGTTGTCTTGCTTTTGTATCCTTTTCCCCACACACCATTCCTATTCTCATCATTAATGGTTGATAAATAGCTAAAGAGCGAATTGGACATTAGGACCTCCCTTTCCATCTGGGCTGCATGCTATTTTACAGGCCCTGCTAAATCTTTATTAGATTTGGGTGCAGATTATTGATTTAGGTAGATGAGGTCGTTGTAACCTCATCTTGAAGAGAAAGGAAGCAGGAGAAGCCAAATGTAATTCAGCTGTTATTTTCCGTAGCAGCGCAAGTCAGTGGGAGGGGAAAAGTCAAAGCAAAACCAAAAAGCATCCATTAAAAAAAGTCATAACTGGACTTTATACCAAATGCAATGTTCTTACAGGCACTTGAAAGCAAAAGACCGGAGACAGGGTGTAAGAGTTAAGAGCTTTTCCCAGTTTAGCACTACAGGTGATAGGTACTAGTAAAGAGACAATAAAATGCCAGGATGTTTCTAGGGCAAAGTGACGTCTATTTGTAGAATAAGAACACTTTACCTAAGATATAGCGATGGCTTAATAAAAGAACTTCTTTTGCTTAAGTTATTTTTACTCCTGTTAAATGGCCATATCAGCACCTGCAGATATAATAAAAGCAGAGCTCAGACTTCGTACAAAGCACTTTGGAGCATCCTGTCAGAGGTAACTTAAGCACAGAAATCTCCCAGGAAGTCTGGCGTTCAGGGCTAGTCCCTCTAAAAGACTTCAGCACGCTGTCACCACTTATAATCCCATGGATGTGAGCACCAAGAGTGTACAGGGGTTCAAAAGGAGACTGCGTAAACACATGGAAAAGAAACCTGGAGAGACCTTAGGAGATGAATTGTTGCGTAGGTGGGTACAGCAGTTGTGTATTCATCTTTACCTGAAGCCCAGTCCAGGCACAGGGGAGCGTGAGCCCAGGTGGAGGGTGGCACTAACACAGCTGCTGTGCTCCTGGTGACTCAGTGGCAGCCGTGTGCCTCTTCCTCCTCCTCTTCCCACAGTGGTCTCAGGCCAGTTCCTGTCCTTCCCAGCTCCACCAGTCAGCTCACAGCTGTAAATTCAAAACAGATGTGATTCCAAACTGAACACCTGCCTCTGAGATAGAGGGGCCAACTGCAGCTCAGCTCCCCCTTGGCCATCCCCACCTGGCCTCTTTAGCCCCACCAGCGCCTCTCAGCATTCTCTCTATTGGGGAATGTAACCCAGGGTGGCAAATTCCACCAGGCAGCAGAGAATTTAGTCAAGCTCACAAAGGACTTGTGTATTGTGTGCCTAATCTTTGGGCATTTGGGGATTCCCATCCTAAAACCACATACCAAATCCCACAAAAGCCGTTTTCACCTGGGCACAGGGTCGTTGTTCACTCCTAATGCAGCATGACGGGCTGCTGCCTGTTTCCAAATCACAGCTCTTTGATCTCCTCATTCTAAAGGAATATGAAATTCAAGACTGCCGGTGTTATCCAGGCGCTGTCAAGCCGCACTAAGCTCCCTCCCTTTCACGTGACACCCGGCTGGTGTTTACCTCTGCAGCCACGTTCTGGTGTGGAATTCCAAAATCACCAAGTGCGAGAGCTGCGGGGAGGAGGCTTGTGTTGCTCACACACACTGAACTCCAGAAAGACTTTGTCCAGCTTATGGCTGAGTCTGCATAAGCCACTCTGTCCGATTTAGCAGATGAATTTGGTTACCTGGAAGAAAGCCAGGCTGGCAGCACAGCCCTCTCCCTGAGTGCCACAGCAAGGGCCAACAGGGAGTCCTGGCAACTCAGCAGTGCCAGATCCAAACGATTTATTTATTCCTGTGCTTTACCTAATATGACCAACGGTGTTGTGAGTACTTGTTTACCTCTTGCCCACAAATGACCTGCATTTAAACACTCAGCTCATCAGTATGTGATAATAGTGACACAGGATTCTCTCTCCCTCTCTCTTTCTCCCTCTGTTATTGGTAAGAAAAACCATCAGAGACAAAAACATATTCTGTTTTACTGCACCTGCAACCAGCTCCCGACCAGACACTGCAACCTCACAGCCCACTAAGCACAGATGCATCTCCGACCCATCTTGTTTTACACCAGGCAGAGTCAACACCCTGGGGACTGATATGATGTCTGAGCCACTGGAGAAGAACTAGGAGTCTTCAAACTGTACACATCTCCAGGGGCTTCTGCAGCCTATGCTGAGTGCACCCAGACTAGGCTGTTTTGAAACTCACACCAAAGGATCCAAGCCATGCTGCAGTCTGCAGCAGAGCAGTAGATGTAATCCTTGCTCGCTGGTGCTGGGGGGCCAAAAGTAGGGTATGCTATGGTGCATGTCCTGCCTCAGGGAATCACTCTCCAACAGTGATGTCTGGGACACTCGAAAGAAAATTTGACTGAATTCATCCAAAATGCAATTAAGAAACTACTGGCACAAGGGCAGAGCATCTCAGCCTTCATTTACCATTTTGTGATTTCACAATCACACTAAAAGGGTCGATACATCTATTCACAAAACTGGTTTGAGTGAAAAATTAAGTGTTTCTACCTGGTGTGTTGGATGACTAGCCTGTCTCCAGCTCCTGCCAGGTGTGCAATAAGAGACTGATTCCTAGTCTTCCTCATCTTCCAAAGACTAGAAAGGTCCTTGAATCAAAACCACAATGCATTATAGCAGCCACCTTTAGCACAGCTCGAAGTGCATGCCATCCATGCAGTGGGTGCGTGTGAGTTGTATGACCGTGTGAACGTTCATTTTCTGGGTAAGAAGATGGTGAGAAGCTGCAAACTGAAAGGTTTTATGTTTGACCCAGTAGGAGTTTTTCTGCAAGCTCTAGTCCCTCGCCCAAGCTGAAGCCCAGTTCTCTCTCATTGGACTTCACTGCTGCTACAGCCAGAATTTCCTTTTTGCCTCATTAGCCAGAGCAGTAGCTTGATGTTTTCAGGCTTTGCTAACACTTCCTTCCTTCTCCTCATCCATAATGCTCCATCAGACATCATCACGCTCCAGTAAGAAAATAATGAAGAAAAATGTACATTCAACAGAGTTTTCTGAGACCACTTGCTTTCCTAGTCTCTATTTTGCTCTTTGTTAATTCCTGAAACATTTTTGGCAGGCAATATCTACTCTGCAGCATGCAGTAACAATATTCATATACACTACCTGGATTCCCTGTTTCCTCCTCACCTTGGGATGACAAATATCCTTGCCCCAGCTGATTGGACGTTACCCATCTTTTCCTTGGCAAAACAAACACTGAGATTTTCCTCGCTTCTTTTGTATTTTGCAAATTCCTTGAGAAAGAAGTCCTTGAAGATGTTTGCAGAAAAGTTAAGGACCCATGAGAAGTAGCACAGTGAGTAGGACACTGTAAGGGCCACGAGAGCATCCTCCCCTCTCCTGGGGGTCTGGCTGCTGGGGCTCAGGGTCAAACAGGTCTTATCCTGACCCACAGGCTGACATCCCAGCTTGGCTTTAGGCCATCCCTGTCCCCACAGATGCACTGGTGCTCTGGTCTGTGGGCTGCCCCTGGGTGCTCTGTGCCCCCAGCCTGCCCTGCGCCCTGACTGGGAGCAGTGGGGCGGATCCTGCCCTGCCCGCTTGGGAAATCCCTGCAGTTCCTGGCCCCCACACAGCTACCAGCCTGCACACTTACCTACAGCTCCTGAGCTCCCACCTCTTCCTTGCTGCTGGAGAGACCTTTGGGGATCTCAGCACCTCAGTCCCACCCATTTACATCTGCTTTTACATCTGGGTTCGAGTCCTGTTCCACGGTTCTTCCCCAGGACAACAGCAGCACTTTCCTGCCTCATGGCACCAAGAGGTTCAACACCGAGATGCTGAGGCACTACTAAGAGAGTAAGAGTCTGGTCATGACTACTACATGACTCTACCAAGAGTCCTGGTCATGACTCCAGGACACTTGCCCAAAGTGAATGATCTCGTTTCCTGTATGTATCGCGGTCTCCAGGAATAGCCTCTGTTCAGCTGATTCCATGGTAGGACAGCAAGCACACACCAGAACTGCACTACTAGTAACAACTGCCCGTGGAAGGTGCAAAGCTACAGTGACTTCATTAGACATTAAAACACCAATTAAGAATGCAAAGCATGGACACCACCAAATCCCGAGTGACACAGATCTGAAAAACCAGCAAGCATACAAGTCAGCAAAAGCTTGAGCCAGGAGTACGTTCTTGTGAGACAGGGTTCCCACAAACATGACTTTTGGGAATACCCTGCAGAGACCTCTCTGGACCCAACCAGTGCTCCTCAGCAAGCTCATGCAAAGGTAACACTTCCATCTACAACTGTGCTGATGAATGGTTGTGATGGCTCCTCATGTCCACTTTAAGATGGGCTTGCGTTCAGGAAGTCTGGGCTCTCTGTACGCTTGCGTGTTTACTTAGCATTATAGCTTTACTTATTTCTCAGAGGTTCAGTAAAAACAGCTTTAGCGTCCATAAATGCCTTTCCCTAGATGGCACAGGTGAATCACTAAGAAACCAGAAGAAACAGTCATTGCTAATCACATGATGGGTCAGTAATCCCAAGGATTGCCCAAGCCTTCAGTACCGTAATCACAAAAAAGAGACCAACCTCTCCTCTTGTGTTCCATCTTTTTTTCTCTTCTTTTTACCAAGATCTCTCTGTTCCTGGATGGGCAAGCTACAGTGCTCTTTTCAAGTCCCGTCCAGCACAAACACTATTTCTAAGAAAAGAAGAAAACCCAATGTCTGTGTCTGCAGAGCAGAAAAGGGAGACACTGTAGGGGGCCTGGCAGTCCTAGTCCTTGGTGTTCACACTGGCAATGTCCCTGCTTCATGTGGATACACCTGAACACGTGCATGAACATGGAGCTAAGGGCTCCTCAGGCATCTACCAGCATCTATGGCAGGGAGCAGCAAGCTACAGAAAAAGACAGAAATTGGTACATCCGATATGCTTGGGAAGAGATACACCATGCAGTTAGCCACCAGTGTACATAGCTTATTCCCTCCCAAGCACCATTCATCCAGAGAAATCTTTGAGTCACTGCTGCCAAGAAAGCAGTGACATTTCAAAGTAGCCACACACACATTAACCAGCATTTATGTTGGCTCCAAAAGAGTCAACACAAGCTGATCTTACAGCCTTACACACACCAGGCCTCCTGCTGCCATTTATTTGGCAACAAACAGAGATCAGAGTCTCGTGTTCTCATTCCTCACCATTAGGTACCTCAGGTTGGCTCACTGCTTGGCTCAGGCTCAAAACCAATGTCATCTGCAGCAAACATAGAGCTAAATAGTACTCGTGGCCACCTGGTCTGTGGATGCATTATTGGCTCTCGCTCAGAACACAGTGTTTCCTAAAGAGTTACAAGCTGGGGGAAATAAAAGGGATTACCACATAACAAACACCAGGAGGTCCTCCTTAATTCAGAAACTGTGCTCTATATTCCTAACCATCACCATCAGACAACTTATCCTTCAACTTATAGATAGTTTCCAACCTGTGGCCCAAGGACACCTGGGAATCCTAGGATGATTCTGCAAAGGGTAATTAAGAAAAGTGAGTCTATTGTTAATGGGCTTAAATTAGCTCTATAGGGATCCACACACTCACTGAAAAGTTTTTTAATAAGAAAAAGGCCTTATACTGATATTCATTGCGCAAAAGAGTCCGTTCTCCAAGAAGGACAGACATCAGCTAGAGACATCTTCTTGGCCCTAAGCCCCTTTCCCGCAAACAGCACACCCTCCATGTACTGCATCTGTACCCACGCACACTGACCATCTTAGTATCTGATGAACTCCCGTTATCCCAACCTACCAGATTTTCAGCCTTTTTTTACTGGATCCTTGACCTTTGCCAAAAACCAGAGCACTGAGTTCCCAGTCTGACCCCTAACCCCCATAGCTACACACAGAGCGTGCCAAAGAGATGGAGAAGACCATCACAGCTGCAGAAAAGCCTTTGATGGACCAAGTCATTGAGCTCTGATGCAACTAGACTGACATGATGCAGAGAGAAGGTCTGCAGGTGACATCATGCCGGAGGCTGCAGCAGGCTAGCACAACACTTCTTCATGTCCTCAACTCTATATTTGTTTCTTCCCTTACCATACTTCACCTTCTTACCATACTTACCATCTTCACCATACTTACCCTGCTTCACATTGTATTTTAAACACAATCCCGCTTCACCCCTTTCCAAGTGGTCTTAGTCAGCAAAGGGTTGTATTTAACATTTTAGAAGTTCCAAATCCCATCCCCAAACTCCTGGAACAGGCTTAGGGCCATACTTGCAAGCTCATTTGTACCCAAACACCTGCGCAGTCGCCTAGATCCCTGTGGCAATCCTGTTGTCTTTATTAATAGCAGAACAAACCAAAACATCTCTTGCACTTTTGACAGCACTGAATATAAGCGGCCCACATGGACCTGCAGCCATTATAAAGTAGATGATGCCAAGCCTACAGCTCAAATTTGCTGCTGTATTTGTTTAAACAGCAGGGCCCTGGGAGCACGATTCTCTGCAATTTGAATTCCCATCTGAGGCAGGACCTGACCCTGACAGGTGCCCTTTTCCTCCCTCATTTTCCACTGCTTCACCAGTAACTCTTCCTTTATGTTTCCCTCTCTACTGGATCCTGGAGAGCATAGTCTATCTCCTGATTTACATGAAGAATCCCTGGGTTAAAGTTTCTTTGGGATCCAAGACGCTTTACGTTTAAGAGGGGCAACCGTAATGTTGACTGAAGATGAACAGTTTTTAATCGGCAACACCAACACCTAAAACCATTAAAAGTCTTTCTGTATAAACTCAACCCACCAGAACTAAAATCAAACAGCAAAAAGTGACTGGACTTAGAAGCAAACAGAAGAAAACTTTTTTCTAAAAACAATGTTCATAAAATTGAAAACAAACTAACACGGAGACAGCTCCCGTAATACAGTATCACTAATCAGATGCTACAACGCGTTCGCTTTGAAGAGAACGCGCGTGTCTTGCCACATGCATCCGGTCCCTTCTAAACTTCATTAAAGTCTGGTAAAAAATAAATAAGATAAGTATCATTTGCATTTATTATACAAATTAGAAGAGCTTGCCAGATGGGGAGCTCTCCTCCAGCAGGGTTGTTGTTTTCGGAGAGACTAAAGCACTAGCACTACCCAGCTGTTTGGGGCCTGTGATGTTCCCACTCTTAGAAAACCATCGCCCCTGGCTTCTCCCTGTAATTAGTTAGCGCTAATACCCTTGGTTAGTCTGTGGAAAAGTCACATTCTGAAAGATCACCCTTGCGAACAGCTGTACTCATGAGACAAAACGTCACCACTCCAAGCTGTCAGCCAATTCATCTCCAGTGAAAGTCAACCGGGCCATAAATTGGGAGTTCTTTATCTCAGGACAGCAGGCTGAGCAGGGTTTAATTGCTGAGCTATGCTAATGAGCCTTGTTTGTGACACAAGGTGCTTCGTGGTGGCTCTGTTTGAAAACATGGTATTGTAACCCCCCCGAGGGCACATACAATCAGCTTAAAAACACAGCCGTCTGGATACAGAAAAGAAATCATGTAACGGTCCCTTCAGCATGGCACATTATCAAAGGCATCATTAACAGCTGCTCCACGGAGTGGCAGGAGGCTCTCCTGGGTCAGCTTAGTTCAGTTCGCTCCTACTCTTTTCCCCCCTTCTCGTTTTTTCTAAACCATGAGTTCTGTAAACATCACTGTCAAATCATCTGCAGGGGAGCAAAAAGATATCGAGAATTAAGTCTTTCTTAGTAGATAAGGACCGTGTCTGGTTTTAAAAAGATCTAAAAAAAAAAAAAAAAACAGGCAAAACAAAACAAAACATGCACAGGGAAAAGCAAACAGACAAAAGAATAGTGGCAAAAGTCTTTCTTGCTGAGTTGTTGAGACAAAACCTACTGCAGACCAGATTTCACTTTAGTCCTTTTGTATTAGGGGCTGCAGTAGTGAAGGCAGTATTTTAACATTCACATTTAGGAAAAGAATAGCCCAGTTGGACACGAGGCTACTGGTTTCCTTGTCCAGATATCAGATGCTGTTTCTTTTGGACCACTAATGGTGAAGCCTGACACAGAAAGCCCAAGCCACCTTTCTGTGGGGAAGGCCAGCGCTCAGCATCTTTAAAAATCAGTAGTACTTAAATGTGGCATTATTATTCTTACCATGCTACCCAGGGACGCATGACAGGCATTGCACACCCCATGTGCTAGACACTCTACAAATATCCATTTCCCCAGTCTCTGCGATCTTTTAACCCGAGGGCCCGACCTTGCATATGCTTACACACTTGAGTAACTACCAGCGTCGCATGGCCCGACTGAAATCAACAGAACTGATGAATGGAATGAAATCAGTAATTACCCATGTGCTTAATTATTTGCAGAACTGGGGGCTAAGTGCTTCATTTTCAGCTTTTCGCTCGAAAATATTAGTTCTAATCTAGCGTGCCTCACTTTGCACTCAATCCCACAAGGAACAGTGCGGTCTGGCCTAATTAAGCAAAAGCACTTAGCAAAGTGTTTAACTTTAAGCATGTGAACAAACCCATTGACTACGCCCTGTGTTGCTTGGGTTAGTATTCTCAGCCCCTTGCAGGATTGGGACCCTCCAACCCAGGTATTGGGGGTAACATAACTGTGATCGGGGACCAGGACAGAACCCTGGAGTCGCCCAAGGCTGTGTGCACAGGGTGCTGGGCACCCCAGGGCTTCCCTGGACGTTTCCTCACAGTGCAGTGGGTGAGCCAGTAGCCCTGGCAGAGCTGGGGATCCACCGATGGGTCCCCCGTTCCCTTCCTGAATGACATCCAAGTTTGCCTGTGAAAGAGGGTGCAGAAAGGCAGCACTGGGATTTAAAGAGAAGCTGCAAATGTTCTCTGTAATTAACTGACTGAAAGACTTCACGCTCAAAAGCACATCCCTCATTTAACGTTGGCCACAACTCCCACTCTGCAGCCGCAGCGTGGTTCAGGGAAAGCCAAGAAACAGCCGAGCCCTGCTGCAGCGTGGATGTCCCTGGGGACTGGAGGGGAGTGGACCTCCCCCACTGCCAGACTGGGAGAAGCACAGGACAGGGATGGGGGCTGCAGACAGGGACTTGCAGGCAACACCTCTCTGCACCTCTGCTTCTCTCTCTTTATTTGCCAGGCTGAGGAATTCCTGGGACAGGGAGCGTGCATGAGAGACAGCTCTCCCCAGCCTGGGCTGCCTGGGATGAAGCCTCCAATAGTGGCTTACATTCAACAAGCGCTAATTTTAGGCCCTTTAAGACACAAAATAATGATAACACCCTCCCTGGAAAAAAAAAAAAATTAATTCCCCTTGGGCCTGTATAAAATTAGCAGTGTGCTGACTGTCCCACTTTCACTCCTGCTATGTGGGGCAGCCTGGCTTATTAATGCACTGGACTCATTTCCAGATCCTTTGCTTTCCCCCTTGCAAGGGGAGCCCAGGGGCAGCCCGCTTCTCCTGGCCGTGCTGACAATGCCCCTGCTCACCCTGACGGCCAAAGCCTCCTGCACATCATCCTGGGAAGGCAGTGGGGGAGGACAAGCCAAGCCAGGCAGAGGTGGAGGCAAGCTGCAGGCTGCCCTGGATTGCTGCAGGGGAGGAAGAGAAGGGACGCACCCTTTGTTGGCACAAGAGACCCCCTAGCAATGAGGGCTGGGGCAGGGGGCGAGAGTTTGGGTTCTCCAAGGGGAAGAAGATAAGCCACAGGTGCCCCCCACCCTTCAGAGCCCCTGGGAGCAGCCTGGCAAAGCAGCAGGGACTCCAGTGCCACTTCCTGAGCAAGGAAGGGGCTGTCCCTCTGTCCTACACACAGAGAAACAGACACATATGCCTGGAAACAAAGCACAGCTTAACAGGAAAACTCCTCGAAAGTGGCATCATTACCATAATCCAATCATTAGTATAAAACATGGCCTCTACCCAGGAGCTCAGAGGAGATCCATCCCTTGAGACCTGTTATCTGCCCAGGTGAAAACCTCCTGTAATGACTCCCCCAGAGCAGCTGTGAGGTTTCTTCCAGTGTGGAATAAAAATCCTGGTGAACCTGCAATGCCCAAGGAGCAACTTGAGGGGAAGAGAAAAGGGGAGGTGACCCCCAAACACATCTACAAGCGATGTGACCGCACACATTAGAGCTATTCAAGGAGAGGAAACCTTGCCTCAAAGAGCAAAGACCTCAGAAAGAAGCTTTTTCACAACGTCACATACCCTGTTCTTTCACTCCAAACTACAATCTGCTCCAACGTTATTTTATCTCCCACTGTTCATAATGAGCATTGTAAGATTCGGATCCTGACCCAGCTTCCCTGTTAAATACTGATCTAACCTCAACTCAAACAAAGCCTCAGAAAATTAGTACTAGATTTGACTCTGATATGAAACATAACAACGTATGAAGTGAGAGAGAAAAGGAAATCTGTGGAAAAAAGATGTCATGCACCTTAAACAGAAGAGGCAGTTAAACTGCCCTTGCCCCACACAGCTAAGCCCCAAGAGCCAAGCCTAAGTAACAAATTTATTTTAGTAATCAAAAATCTACAGGAACAGCACTGGTTTTTCTCTGGTTTTTTACCCCCACAGGGACATCAAGTTGTTGTGTTCCTTTTTTTTTGCCTTTTTTTTTTTTTCACAAGGCACATTATTCCATTTAAGTGCTTGTGCCTGTTTATTAATAGAGCAAAAATGAGTGAACAATGAGCTACTCCAGGGAGGCTGAAAGCCTGCACTGGAGCAATGAATCAGAGGAGCAAATCTATTTAGCAATATGCTCATTTTAAGACATGTTCCTTTCACTCTTGAGTTATTTTCCTCTACACCCCAAACATAATTAGACTCCTAGTGACATGACAGTCCAACACCTATAGCACCAGGTACATTTGTGCTACCCCAGCCCACCCTCCCCACCCCCCCCTGGGCACGCCAACACACAGGCAGGACCCCGGAGCTACATCTCCTGATGTTGAGGTGCAGGACAAGCAGAGACCAACCCACATCAGCTCTGTAACAGGTTGGGAAGCAATTATCAGTCACTAGAAACCTCTAGAAAAACATCCCTCATTGGAGCAAGGCTTGAGTCGGGCTGCAAGTGAACCTATGTAAAACGAGCACCATTCAAAGATATTGTTGCGATGTAGTAGATGAAGACGTGAGATACTGAGATGATTCTGGCCCTCTGTTGTATACCCTGTAACCACAGGCGAGTCCAAGGGCTGCAAAGACTTCCTGGGATTATGGGAGATAGTTTACACCTCCTTGCAACTACTCTACAGAGGTATAGGTTGCTATCACCCGTTACCATTCCGCTCTGGAGCAGGGAGGAGGCCCCACTGTGCTCAGTGCTGCTGATAAACCCGGTGGAAAGACAGTTGCTGGCATGAAGCAATACACGCATGAATACAGACACAAACGTGGGCACAATTCCCAGTGCAGTGGAAAATCAGGTCCCCACAGCTGGCCCTCAAAAGGGAGTCAGAGGAAAGCGAGGCATACGGTGAAGATGTGCTAGCTCAGGGCACCAGAGTGGGAAAAGCGCGCATTGCTTACTTGTTTTTGAAAGGAATTTAGTAACATAAGAAATTTTTCATGACCAGTTCATCACTTATCATACCCCCACAGCTTTGGCAGTCGCACCTAAACTCCTGCTACCTGGGGACCACAAAGCTCCCTCAAGATACCAAAGGTCAAATGTATTTTAGTCATTTACTGTTTCCAAACAGTATTGTTATTTACCAGCTGTCAGTAGCTGTGTATTCAGCAATTTCAGCTCTCTCTTGGCTTTGCCTAAATAGTTTCCCAGCCAGTGGGAGCTGCTGCTGGCTTCAGCAGAGACAGGACAGTCTCTGATGTGGCCATATCCCCCAGCGTACCCCAAGCACCAAACCCCTCTGTTGACGGTATCGCAGTTTCTGTGTTCACTCAAACAAGATTAGCTGATTTCAGACAGTGCCTAATGAAAGCTGAGTTTTTCTGTGCCAGCACTTGCTTTTCCAGCCCGCAAACACAAGGCTGGAAGACCGGCCTGGCATTCAGTCTGCAGCATGTGACCATTTAATGAGGGAGGTCTATGAGCTGCAGGACTAATGCACACAGGCACAAAAGCAGCTACCCGATGAGACTTGCTTCGCCGAAATGGAAGGATTTTTTTTGTGATTAAGGCCCACGGTGGGGAAACAAACCTATTCCTGGCTCTTTCACAGACCTAGTAGGGGACTATGGACAAATTCTATAACCATGGTCTACCTAAGGAGGCCCCCACCATAAAAAGGAGATAAAAACGCCCTTTCTCACAGGAGGATGCAGTGGGTTCAGGTATAAGTGGGATGAATGTCACAGTAATGCTTGCAAAATCTAAAGATTAAAATGGAAAAAGCCTTGCAGTGCTAGCTTTAAAAGCCTGCACGGAATCACTGGACCGCAGCGGTCTTTTGGGTCTATGAGTAACACCTGCCGCAAATGCCATTTCATTGCTTCCCTCTGCCCTGCTATCCTACCCAATCCTTTCCATTCTGCCTGGAAAACATCAGGAAGGAGAAGCCAGCAAGAACAGCAGCTGTTCCAGGCACAGCATGGCCGCATGGCAGTAAGCACTTCGTGCCCACTCAGGGCACCAAGGGAGAGACGTTTCTCAGTTCTCACCCTCAGTCCCCGCGCTCTCCGCTGGACTGTGGCTTCTCGTGCAGAAGAGCGAAGGGCAGCTCACTCCTGAGCAGCCTGCCCCGGCCACCCTGCTCAGTCCAGAGGTTCTTTCCAACTGCTCGGTGGCTCGCGTTTACTCATGAACCTCGTTAAGTCACAGCTTACCCCGTGACTCCGTGGTGGACAACAGGATGGGCATGAGCCAGCAATGTGCCCTTGTGGCCAAGAAGGCCAATGGCATCCTGGGGGGCATCAAGCAGAGTGTGGCCAGCGGGTGGAGGGAGGTCATCCTCCCCCTCTGCTCTNGACTCTCCAGCAAGGTTGTTCTCTTGAATGGCCACAAGGAGAACGAAATTACAGCCTTGGAAAGAGAGAGGACACCGCGGTGCTTCATGACTCACTCCAGGCTGAGCAGATCAGACACGATTTTAATTCTTCCCTCCATCAGACTTCTTGCAAGTGCACATCCATCTTTGATCTCCTTCGACTGGAGGCAGCCCTGGCTGCAGCAGGGATTTCCTTGGGCTCTGGCAGCATGGAGGCAGTTGCCAAACCCTTCCAGTCCCATGGGATGAGCAGCGACAGGCACCACTCAATCCACCAGATGCTCCTGACAGTTCTTGTCACCTTTATCTAATTTGCCTCTGAAAGAAAGAGTGAAATAACATTTTCTCTCCGCTGTTGCCAAGAGAAAGACACAAATAAACAAGAGGAGAAAGCGAGTAACTAACTAGAAATCAGTAGAACCAAGACAGCAATCAGACTGAGGAGACGGCGGCTGGAGTTTGGTTTTTCTCCTCCCTTTCCCTGCCGGTGGCCATGGTGCTCTCCTCCAACAGCAGCAGGTAAAACACTGCTGGGTGTCTTTTTTTACCCCCTTAAAGAATTTGTCAGCCTTTGACCCCTGCCTTTAGCTGAGAGATTTTTAAAAACAGACATTTCGGCAATGTCAATATAAAATGAAACAGCAGAGGCCGGGGCTGCCAGGCCTCACCCGGTCCCCACGCTGCCTCGGGTTGCCAGGGAAAGAGCCAGCGCGACCTGCACTGCCCTCAGACACGGTGGCCTTCCTCCCTGCCCCTGGACACCCCTGGATGCCTCCCGGACAGCCCCAGCCACCCCCCAGGCACCCCCGGCCACCACAGCGCTGCCGGGAGCCTTCCCACGCCGTCCCGCCGGGCTGCCGGCCATCCTGAGGGGATTGGGAGGAGATGCCCCGCTCAGTGTCCCACGGGAGGGCTGCACCGCCTCAGTGGCATCAGTGTAAAATCAGCGTTGTCCAACCCACATGGCCCCACGATTGACCTCTCAGCATAACAACTCTGCCTTTTCCTGCCAAAAATTTTGCTGTCCTCCCGTCCTCCCCATTCAGAAAGGTTATCCGAGGTTCTTTGAGTTGCTTCAAACTGTAATTATTTTTTTTTTCCTGGCTTCTTGGCACATCTCTCTCTCCTCCCTTTTTACGTGTTATCCCCTGGTTTTCCATAGAACGAGTAAAAGCCAACACAGATTTTCATATTTCACACACCTTTTCCTTTTTTTTTTTTTTTAATGAACCCCTTCAGGACTCCCCCTCTCCTGGGATTAGCCCTTTTGTTAGATAACTTGTGCTTTTTTTTTTTTTGCAGCCGCAGAACAAAAATATTATGGATACATATGAAAACAGGGCTTTCCGTGGGCTGACAGCCACAGGAAGGGAGAAGGGCAGAGTCCATCCACGATCGCAGCCAGCGCCATCGACGTGCCAACATGTGCAGCCTCTGCCTTCACTGCCTATAGCCACAGCAATTTAATGGTGAATTTAGGGTTGCAGAAAAATGACTTCAATAATGGCAGGTTGTTAGAGGGTGGCCATCACCTGGAAAGAGCAGAGAGGCACCTGCCCCAGCCTGACATGGTCAGCACGGCTGGGCGGGCAGCCAGACCTCACAGCTCCGCTCACAGCCTCTCTTGTAAGGCTCGCCATTCCTCATTCCGAAATACAGGTTGATTTCTGACCTTAAACTACTCGACGGGCTTCCCTGGAGTATCCATCGTGGTTTCCATGGAAGTCTCCTCTTTACGATGAGATAGAAATGTGTCTCATCACTGCCCAACATGTTAGCAAACAGTGAAGGAAAACAACAGAAGCCTACACGAGAAAATATTTTAGCTGGTTTGCAAAGTCATAAAAATCAGTGACACAAAAAAATCCATATTAAACATCTTAAAGATCCAACCCATGGTCTCTCTTCTCATTATGAAGAGTATTTTACCAAGCACACAACCTCCTTCGAGTAGATGCAGCTATCTGTAGCTAGTGAGCAAGGGGTATAAAGCCCGCCCTCAGACAGCATTCCAGGCAACATTCAATAAATTTCCAAAGATTTGTGTGCCATGTGCCACACCATACAGCAAGGATTTCTCCAAAAAGCAGATTACCAGTGGCTTGGGTTTTTTAAACACCTCTGTTCTGTCTAAAAAGCTTGAAATGGTGAAAGCGTGGTTACCTTTTATCTGACGTGAGCCCAGGAGGAATCGGGAAGAGGGGCAGGAATGGAGTGAGCCGGTAACACAGAGAAAACCAATCACCACCACCTGTACAGTCCAGCACAGATTATACTATTCAATTCTGGATGCATACAGATCCTGCGCGGTGTCACGGGCAACATTGGTTGAAGGTAAGTCAAAGACACCATAACTGCACTCATAGGAGTCCCAGAATTTAAAAACAATTAATCTGATTTCTATTTGTTTCATTTCGTAGTAACTTTGACCCTCCTACATTATTATATTTTAAAGCACGTTGAATATCTTTGAACTCCAGTGTCGTGATGCTTTGTAACATTGCTGAACAATACACCAGCTCTGTCTGCTGTCTTAACAGGGAATGATAAAAAAGAAGAGCTCCTGGCACTTGTTCAAACTCCGTTAATAAGAAGCAACCCTGTTCTAGGAAGGATTTCACCTCTGTCTTTCTTTGTAGATGAATGAAAATGTCTCTTGTGCCTATTCTCTCTTTTGCAGGCGCTGTCGTTTCACCAGCAATCCTCCACACCACAGCGACGGCCGTGATCGAAACAACTATCTAAATGAAACCATCTGGATTCTGCCACGGGTGAATTTATGTTGTGAGGTTTTCATGAAAAGCAGCAACAACATATCTAGAGCCGGGTGAAACTTAGCATGTATCAGAATAAAATAGTGATTTTTTTTAAGATTTCTCACAGTTTCTGGGGAAAAAAACAGAAATATTAAAAGGAGCGGTTTTAAATGTTTTATTTCAACAAAGCCAAGACACTCCAGCTTTATAGTTCTGACAGCCATGGTAGATGAAACAACACTGAGAAGCATTTTGAACTAACCATAAGGTTTTAAAACTGTTGTTCAAATACTGATGAATTCCACGTGTGTGAAACACTTCCATTTCAGTAAAAGCTTACAGGTCTACTGCTCTCAAAGGGATTCACTTTGGTTCCAGTACACATGTAATGCGTATCTAGGCTCTCAAAAGCATCATAAATTCAAAGGAAAATCCAACCAAATCTCAGCACTCTTCATTTTTTATATCATTGTTATTTTATAACCTTGCATAAAATCAGTTCAATAATATTGGCTTTCAGTAGCATGCACTTTCAATTTTTACAGCATCTGGGTGTTAAACTTAGAGGACAGTTGGTATTTGTTTAGGAAACAATGGTGTTTATTCGCGTTCTCTTTTTTTTCAAATGGGAAGATCACTCATATTCATCCGGAAAGCTATAATAATTTGGTACCAGGGCAAAGCTGCTGACAAAATCAAGATGATCCCTCTAGAAATTTGAATAGTAGAGGAATCTTCTCACAACTAAACTTACTTATAAACAAATATTTTTGCTTTCCTCAGCTGTTCAAACAAAAGTCCAAATGCCCAGAATTGGCAACTTACCGGAAAAATGGTGACCAATGGATAAAATACTTACATTGAAAATACAAAAAAAAAAAAAAGCAATAAAATACACCTTCCTTTCTTACACCAGAGGAAATAACGCACAATTAGAGTGTGTGGCACTCATCCTTCCCTATTGGCAGGAAGTTATTACTGTTATTTTTGCTCTTTTTGCCTGAGTAATGAGACAAAAAAGTGGAATATGTCGTTGCTATGAGTCTTCTTGTCCAGTTATCTCAATAATATGATTACAATACATTAATAAATACAGATAAAGCTAGCAGGAGTATTGCCATTAATTTCAGTGGGAGCAGAATGTCATGAGTTTGTCTTTTTAAAGGATTGGGATCCTTTAACATGCCGTAAATCTGCATTTACTTTTCTGCCTGTGCATTTACATCTACCATTGATTGTTCTGCCTATTCAGAAAACAGGATTTAAACATTTTTAAATCATTTTTTTCTCTATGTCTCATTTCTATATTCTTACTGGCCTCACCTGGCTCTGCTCTTACTTTCAGGTCTTTAAAACAATGGCTTTTCCTGATCTCCTTCCCCAGCAGTAAAATAATTTCCTCATTGCTGGTCTTGCCCGCCACTAGTATGTCTTTGGTAATCTGCATGCCGGCAACGGCTTGAAACGCAAACATATCCATTTCTCCCTTTGGCACTGACTCTATCTCTGGAAATCTTGCTTTTTCCATGGAGGTTCATAAACAAAATTCCGTGACACAGGATTAGACCTTCTTTTAGTTAGTCTGCTACTGGAATGGTCCAAAATACCCACCCTTTCATCCTTCCAGCAGCCCGAGGGCTGTGGTGAGACAACAGTGCCCAAACCCAAGGCATGTGCCTACAGCAAGTACATCCTACTGAACTAGTTTGGTGTCTTTTAACTGTAAGATGATGAAGTAAGTTGATTTATGTGCTAATGGTGATGCCACAAAACGCTGCGTGACACCCAACCTAACGCACACGCTGACCTCACCAGAACAGCAGAGAACTAACCTGGCACACAGCAAGGAACCTGAAAACCGGCTGACAAAGCTCCAAGTGCAACTGTAAACAAGGAATCATCACCCGCTCTTTTCCAAGAAGCTCCACGGTGAGCTATTCTCAGCTGTGTCACATCTTGACTGGAAGAAAACATGAAATCACGCTCTAATAAAGTTGCAGATGACACAACACGGCAGAGGGGTAACGGAGGGGGAGGATTTGTCGCTGCCGGGAGCTGGCCTGGCAGAATGGCGGAGGGGAGGCGAGGAAGCCCCATGTGCTTCGGTGCGGACGAGTCGAGTCCCCCCAGCTCCACGCTCACAAGAGGCAGGGCTCCGTCTTGGGAGTCAGAGGGGCTACAGCAGATCTGGGGATCACATTGGTTTATCAGCAAAGCAGAAGAACGATCATTACAGGCGGGGAGACATTAAGAGAGTTGTATTAACACCTTCCTTGGCACTGTCAGAGCTCCAGCAGCGCCGGGCAGGGCACTGTGTTTGCTCCTGCTGCCTTTTGGGGTGCCAGCCCCTGGCACTGCAGCACGGCCGTCAGGCGCCATGGTGGCAAGCCAGCCTCCGGCGAGCCGGCCCGCTGGCGAGCTCCGTCCCCGGGGAGCGGGAATGTGCTGTCCCTCCGTCTGGACTGCGGCTCTTGCCCTGCCTTCTCAGGGCCCTGCTGTGATTTAAAAATATCCTTTCCCAGACTCTTAGCAAAGACACAAATCTTACGGCTTAGAGTTTAACTCCTTGGGCAGCACATGATACAAATGCCGAAAATGGAGAGGCGTAAGAGATCGTATAGACACTGAAAATACACAAATACCAAGGGCTTTGCATGGAATTTCAGATCATGTCTTTATTTTAATAAGACAAAAGGAGGGCTACGCAGGCAAATATCACCCTTTGGTATCCACCCACTACAGGCTACTGTCAGAAACAAAACACTGGGCGAGATAAACCTTTGGTCTGAACCTATTTTTATGTTCCTAGTCAGTCGTACACAGTATGCGAGTGTAGTACTGAAGCAAAGAATGCAAATCTTCCTGTGCTCCTGGCATTACTGGTGTAATTCCCACTGGAGGGCCGTGTTAAATTTAGAGCCCACAATTCATAAAGGATGTTGACAAGTTGCAGAGAGTTCAGAGAGGAATATGAAGGACAGAAAAACAGCCTTCGCAGTTACTGCTCCAGGAGCTCAATCTATTTAGTTTACAAAGAGGAGGTTAAGGGATGGCTTGGTTAAGTCTATCAATGTTTACAGGGAGAACGAAATTTGGAGATCAGGGTCCTCAATTAGCATAGGGAAACCTTGACACTGAAAACAGACAAGTTCTGACTGGAAAGATGGGGCATAGGTTTAAGAGTGCAAATAATGAATTTATTACTGAAGCCAGAGCTGGAGCAGACAGGATGATTCCTCATTACAGGTTTTTTTGAATAACATTTGGATGTTTTTTTCCTAAAATGACATGCTGCAATTCAAACAAGCACAAACAGAAGCAGCCGTGTGACCTGTGTCATCCAAGGAAACAAACAGTAGTGCTCCCTTTTGCTTTTATAACAGAGAGAGTCTTCTCTCCCTTCTCTCCGCAGTCCTGGCAGTAATTCCAAGCCTGTAACAGGTGTGCGTGTGATCCGGATCACAGATCCTCCTGGCAGATCTGGTCTGTGTTTGTGCCAGCACCACGCAGCTCTCTGGTCTCTCTGCTGATAGTCTCTCACCTGCAGCTGCCTTGAACCATAAAATAACACTGTAGTGGTGGCACTGGTTCTTCGGCTCCCCAGCGCCCGAAGCCAGGAGCAATCGCACCCGTGCCACCTCCGCCCATGTTCCCTCACCTGCTCCTGGCACCCGCCAACAGTGCAGAATCCTTTGGCGCACCCAGGTCCAAGCAATGTCAACCCGTCCTAAATTATCCGTTCTGTGTTTCCCTAATACCTGACGTCAACCACCCTCACTGTGCTTTAAGCCCATTCCTCTGCGTGCTATCCAACAGGATCATGGAGAACAGATTATTCCCTTCTTTGAAGGCGTTTAAGACCATTTTCATGCCTCGCTGCAGTCTCCTCATGACTCGACAGCACTAATTTTTTCTACCTTTCCTGAAAGGTCACAGCTCTCGTTAATTTTCCCGCTGGACTCCCTCCAAGTGCATCTCCTCTTGCTTGATTTGTGACCCCCCCAAACTCAACACGGGGCTGCAGGCGTTCCACAAACACACACCAAAATCCCAAGATTTGTCACATGGCTCTGAGAGCAGAACTTTGCCGTCTTTTAATCCCATCTCATTTATCAGCAATATAACGCTTTGCACATTATCACCCCAATTATAAAGGCTTGTAGGTGATAATGAGATTCCACTGGATATATTCCAGCAAAGCACATTCTAGGTTTTACTAACTTCATTAACCAAGAAAAGCTGGTTAATGGCTGAAAAGTGCAATGATGCACATAATCATACCAGTCGCTTTGCTACTACAATTATATTATTAAGATGGATCTTTGAGGTACAATTTCCATGTATAATTAGTGGTTTATCCCTTCAGGAAAAAAAAAATAAATCAAAAGCACCCAAAGGTTTGAGCAAAATAGTTCTTGCTGAAAACACAAATGAAGTCATGCTCTTAGGGTCAGGCTCAGAATGGGATTTGTGAGAAAACAGGAGCACAAGAATTAGGAGACTTAACATGAGCTCCCAGGGGACATGAAATGCCGAAGTGCCAATTGCAATCCACTCACACTGCTGGGCACAGAGACCTGCGCACCGGAGCACCCGATCTCACACGCCATCTGTGGACATCCATGCCCACGGCTCCCAGGGGTAAGGAGCACGGGCGGGCAGGAGCCAGCTACACCCCCACCTCTGTGCAAGAGGGTGCAGGAGGGACCCCGCAGTCCAGGGAGCGAGGGAAAGCCTTGGGGCTGGACAGGGTTTGCGTCCCAGCCTAAGCTGTGAGCACGGGGCATGAGGTGAGATGGGAGAAGGGAGCAGCGAGGAAGGAGGGAGAAGCCCTTTGGAGGCACACACCATGGTGGAGAGCAGTGAGAGGTGGCCGATACCTTCTGTGCCCATGGCCCAAGCTGGCCACTGAGGTGGCTGCCAGTTGCACGGGTGCCATTGTACATCAAGGGAATCCCCAGCCCCTTCACCCCACCGGGGCCTCCCTAGGGAGAGGGCTCTGCCGTGGGACCCTCTTCTCACCCAACACAAGCCCCAAGCCTCGGAGCAGCAGGACCCAAGAAGCGCAGAGCACTGCAGTCCAAGCCCTGGTCCTCAGACGTCTCCAGGAACCCTCCTCAAACCAAGACGCGCTTGACCTGAGATGATTACATTGACGTTCTGAGGGGCATTCGACTTCTTGTCCAGCACACAATGCTCCGAGAAACAACTCACTGAGGTTGTGTCTCTTTTCCCATAAGATCAGAGGAGGTCAGGCTCCGAACCCCCATGTCCTCTGTTCAGCAGCAGGATACACCCAATGTCCCCAAACATGTTTGCTGCAAATCTCAGGGTGGAGGCCTCCTTTCCCCAAAATCTTAAATTTTAGAATTAACAATGACTCCTGAGAAGACAAAAGATCCCAGAATATAGCAGAAGCATAAAACATTTAGACGGATTAAAAAAATCTTTCCTGTTGTTTTCTTGAGTGTTCTTCAGTTGTTTCACTATTTTCTCGGTCATCACTGTTCTTCCCAGAAGAGACAGCTTCAATTTCAGATTAAGAAAACGAGCACTGCCGAGCAAGCAGAACAATGAAGAACCCTCTCTTTACTCCTTTTACCAAGTAACAAAACAGAAAATAAATAAGAGCGCTGATTTTCAAGTGCAAGCCCGATTTTTTTGTTTGCTTTTCTCTTACAGTTAAATCATACTTATCAGCTTGACAAAAAATCATAGAATCATAGGGTTGGAAGGGACCTCGAAAGATCATCTAGCCCAAAATGCAATGACTCTTTTCCACCAGGAATTTTCTTACACATTTAATCAAGTTGTCAGGAGAAATACTATTATCCTCACCATGTGAAATTCATATATCAGGAACTTATCTACTGCGTTGCATGTGTGTATGACATTTATATGGATCAGCTAATATACATGTCTTCTGCCTGGTAAAATTTCACACAATGAAAAATCTTCAGCACTGAATTTGCGGTCGTCTTAAAGTCCTTGATATGGCTGGCTCTGCCTGGGAGCTTAGTAGGAGCCTTAGCTGGATTTAATCAGCCAGGCAGACCTCAGAAATTCTGCTGGAATTCCTGTCGCTATTAGAAATATGCACCAGCATTTGCTAATTTGGGTTCAGACTGATTCAGAAACTAAAAGCTTATTTTCCTCATGCAAGACTCGAGCTCTCCCAAGTATATCCTGGAGCAGTAATTTTTTGGAGAGGAGGAATACATGAAGGAATGTGGAGTGTCTAGCCAAAATTTTATTTGAAATACTCTTTTCAGTGAATCCAAAACGGAAAGCCTCTGCTTTTTCCCAAATGCATTGCCTTGGCCTTCCACTTCCATGACCTTGCAGAGGAGACAACAAAGCGTGGGCAGCACGCGATGCAATCAGTACGTAAACTTTTGGCCACCACCTCTAAGTAAGCTGGAGTTTCATCGCTGATATCAACCAAACAGGATTTTACCCTGCACTGCAAGTCACCGTAACATCTCCCCGTGCTTTCAAAACTCTGCTGTCTCCTGAAATCTAATAAGAACTGCCAACTTTGAGAAAAACTGCAAGGACTGTAGAAAGGTCTGTAATGGTAAGCAGGTACTTAAGTGTTTGCAAAAATGAGGTTTTGCTTATTATTAAAATGGAGTTAAAAGAAAACATGAAACAGCATTACATGCAGGCGAAGCCAAATGACACTTCACATTTAGATGGGTGACACCTCCGAAATACCAGACCCTCCAAGAGGCACTGACAGCATGAACCTCTGACACCCAGCCACTGGGGCACGATCATAACCTGCCAGCCACGGTAAGCTCCGGAGATGAAACCCCAGCTGCAGGGGAGACTGACGAGTCAGGAGTCCAACCTCGGCATTTCAAACCACGCCAGGTCGCAGGCTGGTGTCGGTGAGCGCAGTCGCATCGGCTGTGGTCGAGCAGCTCAGTGGGGATCAGAGAGCTGTCAGTCCCCATCCTGCCTTGGACACTCCAACTTGAGTTTGAGATATCTGGTAATAAAAAAGTCCAAAAATACAGAGTTTGATTTCATTCATTAGAAAACTATAAAACTAACGCGTTTTCTGTGCTACTTCAGGTTCACGGGATCTTTACAGAAGAACCTGATTTTCAGTTTCAATGACAGTCTGATTTGCTGGAAGAGGGAAACCTCATTTGACATTTAGAAACAGAAATGCTTATAGCATTTATTATGCTTCCCTGATGTATTTATAAAATGCATAAACACTAATTTTTATTAAACAAAAAGCCCTTTCACTTTTCATAAAAACCGTGTGATTTTCTCACAAACAGTTTGTGAATCTCTGTGCTACTCTGACATTCTTCTCCATGAGATATTAATGTGAGTGACTGTATCCTCAGGAAAAATATGCTTCTGCTGATAAACATTTGATTCTTGGCTTGTATTTGTGCTCTGCGGTAGTTTGGATGGGCAAGTCAAAACCCTGGCTGGTCGTCCACGACCTTTGCATTCTCCTTTGAATTCCACACGTTTGCAAAAGATGATGGAAGAGCTGATAGTGTCTACTGTTTATCAGCCATGATAATTAGAGTGGGCACATTTATGATTGTAGAAATAGTCTTGTAATGGATTTTTTTTTAACAGATACTATTTCCAACACTTTCAGCAGTGCTCTGAATTTGAAGATTTAAAAAGGTCTGTGTCCAGAAAGCACTTTGCCTCCTGCAAACTAGCTCAGCTTCAGCTGACAAACTCTTCTGGGGGAGAGGAAAATCAGTTTCTCTCCTCTCTGCACTGTCAGCCCCCAAAACACGAAATCTCTTCTCCTCCTGTTTGCTGTCAGCCCTGGAGAGGACTCAGCTGTCACCCTGGCAGTCCCCGTGCATGTCCCCGTGCACGCCTACCGCTATGGCCACAGCCAGGATGATGCTGCCAGGCTGCAGTTCAGGCTGTGCTGAAGGCTCAGGTCCCAACCATATGGGATGCAGAAGACGCCACTGCTAGAGATAAAACAGAATAGGGAAAAGAATGCCATTTTGCTGGAAAATCGAGCACTTGGACAAGTAGAGCCATATTTCAGTTGCCCATATAACTTTTTGCTGTGATGCACATTGCCTACATGATCACTACTTGGATCCTCCGCGCCCCCCAAAGCCCAGCTTGTACAGTGCCCAGGTTATGGGCTAGCTCTTCAGTATTCTACTCCAGGTCTTTCAACTGGGGGCATTTGTCCAAGCCTGCAATTAAACGGGATTATTCATTTCTGCATGGTGTTGTAGGAGCTGGTCTGGGATCACAGTTCCAGCTTTTGCAGCCCAGTTCCTTGCTGGAACCTTGAACCCATACTAGAATCTTGAACAGTTAGAAGTGGGGAGGTTTTGCTGGGTGCCAAGACTTGGGAGCCACCAGTCTCGTTCTGCCTCACTGGGGACCTACAGCTGCCTCCTCTGGTTTCACACCCCTGAAACGGGGACCAACATCATGCCATCACTTCCCCAGACAATGATGTACTTTTGGAAGCACCTTTATTTTTTCCCCTCGGCTCTTTCCAGTTGTCTGCACGCAAAAAAGGCAGAGCAGCAGTTCTTAGAGAGCTGGCTGTGTGCTGCTCTGCATTTTCGAAGGCTGAATCAAATTAAAAGACAGCTAAAAATACATGGCATTCCCCACCAGCCCTGTTTGCCTGGGTAAACATTTGCTGCAGTTGCCTTAGGACTGTTGTGTAACTCCAAAACAGATAAAGACAACAGATCCAAACAGTCACTTCTGCCTCCGGCACGGAGAGGGAAAGTTGTGGTCTACACCATGAGAAGTTTGGTACCCTGGTACAGAAACAGGTTGGTTTTGCAGCAATAGGCTGCTGGGCTCAGCATGGACCAGGGGAAGGTGAGGCCACCACTGCCTCCTCTGCAATCAAACAGATCTCCAACTCCTTGAAGGATCAGGTGCTTCCACACAACAAAAGCCAAAGCACATTTCAAAGATTCCCAAAACCAAACTTCTATTTCATAGCTGGATTTTACATCCCTAATCCTCCACCCCGGTGTATTTTTTTCAGTAAAAAGGTCTGGAGTCATTTCATTACATTTCTTACCAACCCTCCCTGTGCCAGCTCAAGCCCTCCTTTCCCCAAAGCCCAGGACCCACCATGCCCGGAGCTCCCCCTTCTTCACACTAGGGATGCAGAGCAGGGGCTTCCTCCCCAGAGCCCCCCCACCAGCACAGCCGCCCCACGTGCACGTACAGCACAAGCCCTCATGCGCCTCTCCCTTTCTAAAAGGGACAAACTGGGGGAAGTCGTTACCCCACAGGCGCATTGAACATCGGCGCTGGAGCCTCTGAGCAGGCTCCAAGTTGGAGCTTCCTCCCATGACTTGTGTTTGCATCCTCTGCCGAAACCGAACTCGCCCATGTCAGTCCCACCAGCTGCTTCCAATCTTCAGAACAGAAGGATCGCTCGGTGCTATCAACTTCAGCTTTCCAAACACAAGCATCGTCTGTTAAGCTTTCGAGAGGATCCCCGAACACCAGGCTGGGAGTCCAACCAGCACAAGGCGTATCTTTCCCCTGTCAGCAGACACCTAATGTATTTTTAGTGCTGTCAGAAACAAACCGCTCCTTGATATTCCAGAGGGGGGGAAAAAAAAATCATCTAAAAGTGGCGGTGAAGCTAATATTTTAAAAGACCCTTTCGAGAACTCGCCAGCCTCCTGGGGGAGCTTGTCAACATCTCCCACGTTAAATAAAAGTCACTTTAACATCCACAGGGGTTTTAAAGAAAAGCTGGAACATATCAAAGCTGCTGGGATGGCAAGCTTCATAATGTGCACGATACATCAACACTTACAGACACGAAATTCTCCCCAGCCTCAAGGGAGCTAACAGCCCCCTGAGTAAGCTCTTTTTCCTAATGTATCTCCCAAATGAACCGCTAATCTCCTCTCCAAACTTGACAGCTGTCCTGCACGCACTCAAACCCCCCTGTGCTTAAATCCTCGTATCATTCTTATTAAACGACTTGTTAAATCATTTTTGCTATGATATGAAGAAAGAAATCTTTCCTACGACCCTCTACAAAGGCCTCACCGACCCGCTGTTGGCGTGCGCAAGAGCGGGACGGCGTTGCTTTGTCCCGGCAGGTTTGGGAGGCTTCCTGGGAAAGCAGCGATGCCCAGGGAGACGGCAGCCGTGGCACGCAGGGGAGCACTGCCCAGGCAGGCTCTCCCGGTGGCAGTCAGGAGCCAGACGTGGTTTGGCAACCCTGGGCACCGCGGCTCCATCCCTCAGGAGCAGGGTGACACGTACACTGCTGTCCGCTACCACAGCTTTATGGCTCCATAGTTTCCATATTTATTTGTTTGTTTGTTTGCTTATTTTCCCAGGAGCAATCCTGGGCTTAAAAAACTCCTGTGGCCCCCAGGGACTCCCACACTGGTTTCCCCCGAGCAGATTACTTACTCCCAGCGGATCCGGTGGCTTCCTGCACTCAGGTCAGCTTAAATCTCTGCCGTGGCTTCTCGCTGCTCTGAGGGACTGCAGAAAACTTTCGCCTTCGCTGGGCAGAGTTTGGCCCATGGTGTTGAATTCACGGTGCCGACAGCTATTTGTCACTTCTGCTCCAGCTGGTGGCTCTCCAGGGTTGATGTGCAGCCTTGCCACGAAAATTCACAGAAGACACCACCAAGACACTGTCAAAGTCCAAGGGTTGCCAAAAGGGTAGTTTGGGATAGAGTCAGAAATAGCCCCAACCTCCAGTTTAGGACAAAGCAGTAGTTTTTCATACAATTCTCAACATTTCAAATGAAAAACATTTTCTAAGAACACCGAAACACCAATGCTGCATCCTTCCTAGAAGCAGCTACTTCTCCGTTAGCTATTCAAGACCGTATTTTTTGGTTACTATTTGAAACTGTCCGATGAAAGACTTTCACCGAGACGTTGACTTGTTCCAATGTCAACAGCAGCGTTCCCTACTCTTGCGCTGTGACGAGCCACCCAGCGAGCAAGCCCTGTTGAATTCTGGCGCCACTTGACAGCTCTGCAGGGACCCAAGCCCTGAGTCGAGCTGTTGAGTCTCTGCTCAACGTGTGGAACGTGAGGAGCCATTTGCAAAAGCCTGGAGAGGGAAAGAGGCGGAATCACTTTTGCAGCACACCTTGTGCACTTGGATTGATGGTGCACAGGAGCCCTGCCAGAGCTGTCGGTCAAGCAGAGGGTGCTGTTACTGGGTACCTATCCTTCATGGTTTTTTTCTAGTGCGGGCATTCTTTATGCTGCTCCATGTTCCTCATCACTCCCTGCATGAGCAGTGAGGGAGCAGGACTGTTTTCCTCTCTGCCTGTGCTACTTACACCACTACAGCATGGAGTGATGTCAAATCATTCTCTCTCCAAGATATCTAGGAGAACATGAGCCACAACAGTTGCCCCGGGATGCTATGCCGCACCGCTCCGACTGATCGCCCTGCACCATTCACCCATTTGTTACCTCTGCGGTTCCCTGTTGGCTCCAGCGCAACCGGCAACGCACACCCCTCCTGAAAATCCGGCCATCCACTTGTGTTCAGAGAGGCGACGTCCCCATGCTTCACTGGACAGACCCCAAAACGCTCCACTGAAGAGAGAAAGAGCCTGCCGCTTAACCGCATCTCGGAGAAGGGCTCGAGGCTGAGCCTGATGCCGCACAGCTGTGAAATGTCCCTGTGGTCGCCTGGTGCGGAACCGCGTCCCACCGCAAGCCTGGCTCCAGAGCAGGACTCCTTTGGCAAATGTTTTCAGTACCGAAAGGAGCCCTGTTTCCAACCAGAGCGTTCACACCCTGAAATGCTGTTTCCAGCCAGCTCCGCTCCCTGCAGCCCTCTGCATTGCTCCTCAGTCCCCCCCACACCCACTTCCCAGCCACTTCACGCTTCTGCAGAAGCCTATCAAGGCCTGGGGGCGCAGGGAGCCAGCCCCTCCGGAGGCATTTCTGATACCTGAGCTTAGGAAACCTGCTGATTTCAGCGGCAAACGAACCACATGGCAAAGCTGCTGTACCTGCCGAAGGAGCCCCTGTCGGACCTACAAACCAAGGCCCTGCACAGGGGAGACAGACGTACTGCTGACAAACCTCCACCCACCGCGCTCAGCCCAGCAGCTCTTACCAGCGGCTGGAAATTAATAGGATTTTTAATTGCAGCTGCATTTTTCCCTCCTCTTGCCCAAATGGAAGAGCAGGCATGTGATGCTTCCCAGAGGAGGACCTGGTTTCTAGAGGGCAGGAAAGGGGACCCGCGTGTCCCCGCCACGGCCCCGTGTCCAGCAGCGTGGGGGCTGCTCTGCAAGCACAAGTCAGAGGGGCGAGAGCTGGGCCGCCAAAATCTGGACTGATCAGACTCGAGGCGGGGGGGTGCTGCGGGACACCCGTGCCCATCCTGCTGTCGGGGGTCCCTCACGTGGCACCCTCCGCGGGCACCCACCGCACACGGTGCGCTCGCAGAGGGAGCGTAGCTCAGCCCCCTCCCTCTCTAGGGCTGAATATACCGGAGCGGTTCCGCACACCCGAGCAGCATTCCGGAGAGCGCAGGCACCTCACCTGGGACCCGATTCAAAACTTTTACTAGCTTTCGATCACAATAATCAATCCCACTTCTTAAGAGGGGTCCAAAGAAGAAATCACCTCTGCCCCATGCAACCTACTAACACCTACAGGAAGGCACCTGTTGCTCCTAATGAGCTTACCAGGTGCTAATTGCTTTCCATTTGGGGCTGCCTATTACCAAACTTGGTTTAGCCTTGCAGGGCTCTGATGAAGATGGATCCCTGGTGAGGCCCCGCCTGCAGTACTGTGTCCAGCTCTGGGCCCCTCAGCACAGGAAGGGCATGGAACCGTTGCAGGGAGTCCAGAGGAGCCCATGGAGATGCTGGGAGGGCTGGAGCCCCTCTGCTGTGAGGACAGGCTGAGAGACCTGGGGGGTTCAGCCTGGAGAAGAGAAGGCTCCAGGGAGACCTTCTTGCAACCTTCCAGCACTTAGAGGTGTCCTGCAGGAAAAGCAGGGACAGACTTTTTAGCAGCCCTGTTGCAATAGGACAAGGCGTAATGGCTTTAACCTAAAAGAGGGCGGACTTAGACTAGGCATAAGGAAGAAATTGTTTACTCTGAGGGCGATGAAACACTGGCCCAGGTTGCCCAGAGAGGTGGTTGACACCTTGTACCCAGAAACGTTCAAGGTTGGGTTGGACGGGGCTCTGAGCAACTTCATCTTAGCTGAAGCTGTCCCTGCTCGTGGCGGGGGGGGCTGGACTAGGTGGCCTCTCAAGGTCCCTTCCCACCGA
>VXBO01003963.1:187626-214777 GCA_013400135.1 Rhinoptilus africanus
TCTTGCCCGTTAATAGCACGACGTTTAATTAGCGCGCACAACACTCCGCGTTTTGGGTTTTAAACATCTGAGCAGTTTTTCTTTGCCGATCTTAAAACGGGGAAGCAAATCGTCATCAGGCCTGCGCTGGGGTACTGGCTTGGTAATTAACGTCTCCCCCCCGAACGTCACCCTGAAATCACAGCATCCTCCCCGGCACGGTGGGTGAGCGGTGCCGTGCCCCACCGTCACCCTTGAAGCGTTCCACCAGTGAGCGTGGACGGTTGCGTGGGTCCCCGTGGCTGATACGAGGTCTGAGAGGAGAAAGTGTCAACGCACTCCCCTGGAAATGTAGTGGCTGTGGGCTGAGGGGCAAACTGAGCCCTCCCTGCCGGAGGAAAGGCAGTAAGGGCGGTGGGGAATCAGCTGTGGTGCGGTTTGTGTTTGCGGTGGAGAGCGGGGAGGCGGGGGGAAGCCTTTGGAGGGAAGAGGCCTGGGCAAGGCAGGCAGCTGTGAGGGTAGCAGAGCGGTGGAAGGGGAGGTGGCATATTTCTAAGAGTCAAGAGGACGTGGCTTTAACCCATTGTAAGGTGGGGGGGGAATCTACCCGTGTGGTTAAATATCCTTAATGCTACATAGATTGTAAGGTTGATGCTGAAGACCTGGACCCTAGGTGATGGCGGTTCCTTAGTACCAGGCAGGGCTGATTAGATTGCTTCTAATCCTCAGGAGATCAGAAATCGCTTTTATTGTGCCTCCACAGGGAGCAGCAGCAGGTTTGTAGTTTGCTTAGGAGTCCTCCGGAGCAGAAAGGCAGGCGCCCAAATCCTCGGAGCAGAGAGGGTTATGCTGTAGATGGCTTTACCGACGCCTGGGACACGGAGGGGTGCTCAGTCCGCGAAGGTGGCCCTGCCCAAAGCAGGGAGGTGATGGGAGCCTCATGCAGGAACTGCTGGGACATCACCAGGAGGATGAGAAAGGAGATGAGTGCCGGCAGAAAAAGGGAGACAGGGAGGTGGAGGGTGACACCTGCTTGCATGGATTCCTTTTGATAGAGCTGCTCAAAGGAGGTGGGAGATAGGGCAGGAGCGGAGGAAAGGGGGAGAATGGAGTCAAAACATGCCCAGGGCGGGCTGGGGAGGAGGGCCCAGGGTTGGTTATTCATCACTGCTGTTGACTCACAGCTGCAGCAATTAGGGCAAAACCCGATTTTGTGTGGAAGTGTTCTCTTAAATCACATGGCTGCAGAGATGCTGTCGGGTCTAATTACCAAGTGCAGTGGGGGCTTGCATTTAATAACACTTCACCGTGGCTGCAGCTACGCTCTCCTCGTGCTAAGCGTCAGTTGCGTGTTGTCTCTCGTTCTGTGGGGCTTGCAGCACCGGCTCTGCTAAGGTGTTAGAAGTTCCATGTGTTTGGTTTTGGGATGCCTGGTCCACGTAGGTTTAACCTGTATCCACCACACACGAGAATCCAGCTCAAGTGCGATGCCGTGGGCAGAGTTTTCTCCTGTACTTTGGTTCCCTCCTTGTGGGAAGTTTGAGGATCAGTACGTACATGTTAATGCAGTTGGCTGTTGCCGGGGGAGCAAGAAAAAAGCAAGAAAGGTCTCTCTCAGGTGTTTTCTGGGGGGGTGATTGTGTCAGGGCGGGCTGCGAGCTGCTCCTGGCAGCCTTTGCGGGTGCCCACCCCTCCTCCCTCGTCTGTACAGGGAGTTACTGTGTAGCTCCAGCCCTATGGCGGCGCCTGGAAGCTGATGAGAAGGTGCCCTGCCTCGGATGGCGCGGCGCCCCTTCCTTCCCTCTGCCTGGCAAGAGGAAAAGTGCTGCATCCGTGGCCTCCGTCACTCCCAGCTCTGCTCTCCTACGCCCGCCCCGGCAGCCTTGCTGAGGAAGGGCCGAGAGCTGCCTGCGGTAGCCGGCGTTAGGCACCTGGTGAAAGGCCGGGCAGGTCAGGAGGTGGAGTAACAGCTTCAAAACACCACTTAGGGGGGAAAAAACAAACCCCCAGACTATTCCAGAGAGATGAGAAGACTGAGAACCAGCGAAAGGCAGCCCGAGAGCAAGGCTCTTCAGTTACTCTACATCATCTTTCAGCGGGACAACGTGCCCTTGTAACTTTTGCGAGTCGGTGTCTTGCAAAGACTGAACTTTAAAGGACACTTTAGGTTGGTTTTTTTTTGAAGCAAGGTGCTGTGGTTTCCTGTGCACCAGCCTGCTCCTTGTGGCACTGAGTAAGCAGAAACACGCTCGTTCTCGGTCACTCTGAAAAGCTGATGACAATAGGTGGTGCTTATAGTGTTACTTTGATTCTTTAAATCACTGGAAGCAATTTACACTGGTAACTTAAATCCTAGGAAGGGCAAATAGCTTAATCTGCAAGCAGCCCAGGTTGGAAGCTGTTACCTGCTCTGCAGAAGAGGTCTAAGAAAAGCCTGATACTATTTTCATTTTTTCTACAGGCATCTGCAAATCAAAAGATTACAGCCTCTCGTTTAAACAAAGTATTTTAGCTTCAGAGAATCACTTCATTTCAGGGAAATATTCCTAAGGATGTAAACAGTGGAATCTTTTCCATTGTGGTATTTCGGTAAAAGGAATGAACGCGGAGGGTTGGATAGCCTGTAATCATCCTCAGTTGATACTAGACTTGGCAAAAAGCGAGCTACTTGTTAAAAACTACTTTCAGGTGCATCGATAACCTGCTCCGGCTGAAGCTGGGAAGGCCTGTGCCCGTCTGTAGTGAAAGTCCTGTCTGGGTGGGCGCTAGTGCCCCGGTAACGGCTACGCTTTGGATCTCGCCTTTCATCGCCTTTGGCTGCGTGGGCTTACACAACTTAACGACCTTTTGGTTACAGAAGGAAAACTTGCTTAAATGTAGCCGTTCCTGTCCATGCCTGTGTCAAAGATATGTTTCATGTACAACAAGACAAGAGCTCCAGTGCTCCTCCTGGCTGAGATGGCCCCCAGCCCACCCGGAGCTCCCATGGATGTCCATCCAGCCAAGGTCGGGATGTGTCCTGCGATGTGCTCGTGGCACCGCTTCGTTCACTGCCGCTGCCCTGGGCTGCCACCTCTCCCAAAATACTGATTTGATTTTAGTTTCACTTGAGAGAAAGTGTAATGGAAATAACCCTCCATCTGCTGGGCAGCCTGGTGGTCCTCAGCCCTGCCCACCAGCTGGGGACCAGCCTCTAGGCTGCTCCTGGAGCAGGGAACAAACCGGCCTGTCCACACCTGACCACCCACCTCGCCCTGCTCTTGGGGATTTGTTTTCGTTGAGCAACGTTTGCATCCACTGAACCATCAGCAGCCTCAAGTTCTGCCTTCTACCTACAGCACGGGACAGTTTGTTTTCTCCTGAGGTTCACTGAGAAGTTTAGACGTGAAAGTGCACTTGAATCAATCAAACGGCAAAGCTGGAGAAAGAGGTCGTTTGCCTTCATCGAGGCAAGGGACACCAGGTGACCAACCATCATCAATGGTGACCAACCCCGCTGATGTGTAATTATGGCAGCGGATGGAGGTTGTAGCTGTTGGACGTGGTCAGCAGCGGGTTTTGGGTCCTGTGTTCCATCTCGAATGACCAAGCAGGACAATAAACACGCTGGTGTGTCTCAGTCTCGCAGCTCCTAGATCTTTTCTCAAGCTGCCCAGTCCTAAGAACTTTACGTGGGTTTCCAACCTTATCACAGTCTCAAGTAATGGAAGTTTTGGGAACAGCTTTAGCTGGTGCAAGGAGCGCTAACGTTTATCCCCAGATAAAAATGGCTTTGTTTGGATAAAATTAAAAATAAGAACTGGAAGTATAACCGCTCTTTACGTGTCCCTGATGACTGCAGAAAGGCAAATGTTGCACCCATCTTCAAAAGAGGCCCAAAGGACCATCTGAGAAGCTACAGGCCAGATGGTGTCACTTTAGTCCCTGGGAAAATCATGGCGGAAGCCTTCTCAGAGCGTGTTTTTGGGCACGTGCAGGAGAAGGTGATGGGGAAGAGTCAGCATGGATTTACTGAGGGTAAATTGTGCCCGACTCCCCTGCTTTCTACCCCAAAGTAACTTTGTGAACAAGGGAAGGAGCAGTGGACGTTCTTCACCCCAACTTCAGCAAGGCTTGTGTCTCACACACTGTTCCTGTGCCCAGGTGGGCAGGAAAAGTGGTCGGATGTTCAGGCTCAGCATTGCGGTGATGGGTATCATGGGGGGTTGTCCTGGGACCTGCCCTTCTCAAGGACCTGGGGGCAGCAGCAGGGGGCCCTGGGAGACCCAGTCAATGCACTTGGGCCAGGGCCACCACCCCGAGGGCCCAAGGCAGGCTGGGCAGGACCCTGATGAGGAGCCCTGCAGGGGCAAGGCAGAAGCCTTTGCAGTGACAGGCTGGGGGTGGCTCAGATGCCTCCAGCCATGAAGCTGGGCATGAGCCAGCGGGTCTGAGGCTGTTCGAACAGGACCACAGCCTGTGGATGGGAGGAGAGAGCATCCCCCTCTACTCGGCAGACCTCATCTTGACTACTGCGCGCAGTTCTGAGCCACGTCTCTGCCCCCTACAAGGAGGACATTGCCAAACTGGAGCAAGTTCAGCAGAAGCCAACAGGATGGTCAGGGGCTGGAGCACGCGCCTGGGAGGAAGGGCTTCAGAGAGACCAACAGCACCAACCAGAAGTTACCAGAACAGTGAGGCTTTTCACAGCAGTAATGAGCGGGAGGATGGCAGACAACAGGTAGAAGCCAAAAAAAGAGAGGGTTATGCTTTTTCACTGCGGGAGCGATCAAGCACTGGGAAGAGGTTGCCTGCCCAGAACGGTTGTGCAGGCTCCATCCTTGGAGGTTCTCAAGACCACACTGGAGAAACACGGTCCTGAATAACAGGGTCTGACCTCACCTGGTGAGCTCCAGCAGTCTCTTTTTAGCAGGAACGGTCCTGAAATCCCGTGACATAGAATGGAAGGACAGCACCCACTGCCCCAGATCCAGACAGCACTCTCTGATACGAGGAAGCTGCCACGCTCCAGTTTCACCCTTTATAAGACTGTATGAGGCACAAAGAAATGGCTTTGTTTGGAAAACGCTACTGTTTGGAAGGAATTCTGTGACTCCGCAGGCAATGAAGTGACTCCAAGAGGCTCCAAAGGCACAAAGATCCGTCCCTCAGCAGATGTCTACAAGAACACGTTCTTCCTGAGAAGTGAACAGGACCTGGAAAGCACAAAAGAGCCAACAGGAGTATTAGAGCTTTTGTTCACACGAGTTAAAGTGAAACCCGGTTTCCCAGAAGCAGCCATCCCAGGTGTCCTCACAGTCTCCTTCAGCTGGTACGGAAAGAGGTACGCGTCAGAGAAGAGCTGTTCAGCCGCTGCTCTGCATTAACCTACATTGAGGGAGGTTACTACAAAAGTCAAGACACTGCAGCAGATAGTTCCTTAAATTGTTTATTTATCATTGAAGAAACACACAGCAGCAAGTTCTGCATTGGCTTCAGTATGACCAGATAGTTAATCATCGTTACCGCACCCCAAAATTGAAGCCAACACAGCCATTACTACAAATCACTTTTTTTTTTTTGGAAAGGGAAAGAATTGACCCTGAAGACAAAGAGTTGGGGGAAGATTCAACAATTTCTCCAAAACCACACATTTTAAATATGACAATATTTATAAATCCTTGAAAGGCATGAATTATCCAGTAATGGAAGAAGCGGTTGTGATATTGGCAACAGAAAATACATAGCCATATGCTTACCAAAACACTGAAATCGTAAAAGCCTGAAGTTTTGTGGTTGTACGCCGCAGCAGTCAGTATACATTACTGGAACAACGACCGCAAAATGGCCTCCTAGGCGCTATGTATTCAAGTAAATCTACAGAAAATATCCCAGTGTCGCTAGTGCTCATAATGTTTATTGTGTTCAATTCAAATTTAAACAACTTATTGAATTTAGATACCGATAAAATACCTCTCTCGGAAACCACCTGCCCTCAAAGATACCTATGTAGAAGAGGGCTTTTATATTTTTCTGGGTTTTTTGGTCAAATTGTGGAAATTGATTGAGCTCTGCTTTTTCAGTAATTCCACTGTGCGAACGGAAATGTTTTCAAATGCATGTTCTGTAATGATAATACCCCATTCCAAATTAAGAAAGACTGAAAATAAAAAGGTCAGCCCGTTTTGGTGCGAGATAGAAGCATTACTGAAGATGGCTGTTGGGCTTGCTTCTTTTTATTTTAGCAACCAATGACCCATGAAATAAGCATCGTTTTAAATTTCAAAAACTGGCATCCAATTTCCAACCTTCTGCTGTGAGTTTTGTGCATGATCAATCTATATGAGTAAGTAATTCAAGCTCATGCTTTCGTGTTACCTCAAAACATTTGTTAAAGAATTCCAATTCAGAATGTTTATAAGCACAAATATAATCCGTGGATTCGATCAAATCAAAGCTAAAACATCGGTTAAACTCTGTGATTTTCACTTAACGCCGTACAGTGGTCCACCCTTCTTCGTCTGTCTCATTTTTCGTGCGGCGAATGGGCTCCCGCTCCTTTTCTGTTTTCCAGGAACCCTTCTCCTTCTCCCCATCTCTCTCTCGATCTTTTGGTGCTGGCGGGGGAGCAGAAGCTGGAGAAGCAGCAGGAGCAGGAGCTGATCGCCGAACTGTTTCGCGTTCTTCTCCGCGTTCTTCTCTCCTGTCGTCGGCACGCCGCCATGAGCTTGCTACAAATACAGAAAGACAATAGAACAACCTTTTTCATGCTCCGCCAGCAGCCTGCAAGAGGTTAAACAAATATGCCTGGCACCAACAGTCTGATTTACTGATTCTCAGGCTTGCCAAGAGGTGACATGACGATGACGGCCAAATGCACAGCTTAATTTTATAGTGAAGTAATGGACAGGAACTACTCAAGCCTCTCCTCAGATTCAGGACTGTTGGGAGCAACAAGTGTCATCTTTAAAACACCGTAACTGTAATAAGAACGCTCTATTGATGTACGGGTGTTCATGATGTAAAAAATATTCTTATATTATTATCAGAATTAAAAGCACAAAAGGGTCTCCTTAGAAATGACTGAACTCTGAAAAGAGAAAAATCCTAACTTAAAAACACGCGTGGAAAACGTTTGGGTGTTCAGTGTCTGAAAAGACAGCAAATTCCTCTTCGGCCTACTGAAACCAGAGGCATAAACGGCACTGGATTACTCAATTCCACTGGCAATAGCACTCCCCATCCTTTACTACATGAAATATCGTTCATTGCCACCAAAAGGATGTTAAGAACTCTACCCCAGCTATGACCAAAGCTGTGTCAGATACCAAACCAGACATTCGAACACCAAAAGTTCTTGATATATTAAAAACATTAAATCTCCGCAATGAGAACCCTCAGCCTTTCCCTCAGCTGAAATCCTGCATGACGCGTCCCGTTGCCGTCTGCTCTGAGGGACACCCTCCTGACAGCACCCTCCCCTCTTCAGGGAGCCCCCACACTTGGGACAGGGACCAAACGGGATTCGGAATGGAAAGACGTGGTATCTCAGGCTAAATGTATTTGCCGTTACCGTATTTTTAGAACACAGCAAAGGATTAATAAACGTACATAATTAAAACAGGGTAAGGTATGTAATTAAATTAGGTTATTCATCAAAATCCATACCAATAATAGTGTGAAACCTACAAGGCCTTGTTTGGAAATATTTCCCTCATATTTTAATGGTTTTAAGAAATGAGACAGAAATTACTTTCTGGGACACCTACCTTGGTAATTTAAGTACAAGAATTTCATTCACCCTGAACATAATCCTACTGTGAAAGCTGCATACTTAAAACGTTATCCTTCTACTGCTGCTGTGACACGCCACTATGACAGAAAAGAGTACAACTGAAAGAAGGTAAAGTTCATGGAAAAATTCTCAATTACACTAAAGATTCTTTCTATTACTTGGTTTACCCCAAGGGAATTTAAGTGGCTGACAATGTAACTTATTCCCATTTTCTCACATCCTGGCACTGCCAAGAGCAACTTGAAGGCCCTATAATGAACGTAAGCCTTGCAGAACACCAAAATAAACATACGTTCTTCCCGGTCAGCTCTGAGTGGTGGTCCTCTTCTGGGGGGTGGATCTCTGTCATCAGCACGGCGATCTCTCATGTCACGACCACCTCTGTCCCATTCTTCACGACGACTTGAATCTCTCCAGCTAGAAGTCTCCTCAGCTGGCCCTCTTCTCCAACCAGCGTCATCCCTTTTGCCATTCAAAGCATTAGAAAAAGACTAAGCGTTAAGATTTCACCTTTACTATTTAAAAAAACAACAATAAATCACACCACAGATATTTTCAGGCCCAGCAGGTCTCTAACTGACACGCTTCCAAACCTCTTCTGTTCTTCTGGAGCTGAACAAGAAATTCTCTTGCTAACAGGTTAAAAAAAAAATAAATTCAAAGCAGTAAAGCATTTTGGGCTTCCTTCTGTAAACAGTTAATGTCATCTTAAAAATAACAAACCAAAAAGCCCCCAAAATGCCACTACCCATTTACTGCCTTGAAGTGCTTAACTTCATACACACCAACCACTGTTCCTTTCACTAGGCGATGTCGCATTCTTTATCAGCAAGGCACCCCTTCTTTTTTTAAACAAAAAAAGAACCCAAAAAACTGAAACATTCTAAAAGTATTTAAAAAGTCAAACCTGGGACGCCTGAAACGATCATCTCGATCAAAATCTCTCTCTCTGTCAAAATCACGGTCTTTCTCATTTTCATCACGATCTTTGTCTCTGTCCCATTCGCGGTCTCCTGGAGGTCTGGAGTCTCGGGGAGGCCCCCAGCTGTCTTCACGAGCCTTTTCTCTTTCTCTCCACCCCCCTGTAAGTAAGAACCAGAGTCAAAGGAATTTGCGACTGACCTCTGAGCTCTCTGTGGACAAAGAATCCTTTACTTCCCTCACAGAACCAGTTCTTCAAGTTTTGATCCCTGAGGATCGTAACTCAAGACACTTGTAAAAGGTGCGCACACTGAGTGGGAGCCACAGACAAAACACTAGAGAAACTGCTTAAAACGAAGACAGTAATATACACCTCGTGTAAGGAGGCTGCCTGCCTGTGGCATTCAGCAGAGCTGATTATACCCTGCAGTTTTCAGTCAGAAACCATGAACTCCTCCAAGTCTTGTGCAAAACGAGTGCAGGAAGAAGTGAAGGGGGTAGCTCAGACAGCAGATTCCTTTGTGAAAATCTACAAGCAAGGAGACTTTAGGCAAATTTCTACGAACGTACCTGCTTTTTAAATCCCGACTTTAAAATACAACTGTCATTTGCAGTGCATCCTGCAGTATTGTTCAGTTATTTGTGGATGGGGGTCCTTTATTACACAGCCTGCTTTGTCTTTAAACAGGAAAAAGGTGAACGCTTACTGGAGTGCAAGTATCGAGATTTACGATAACTTCGCTACAGGCTTGGATCACAGAATTACTGCCCACTTTGTCAAGTTGATGTGGCACGTAAATCTCAATAAAAAGAACAGGGAATCAAAATCGTATCTAACATTTAAACATCTTCAACAGTTCTGAAAAGAATCAGAAACAGCTGTAGTAGTGACCATCAACAAGATTTAAGATTAGAAACAAACTAGATGAGAATAGGGTAATTCCAATTTTCAGGGACCTCAGAAGGCCATCTGGTCCAAGCTCCTCCTCAAAGCAGGATTTTCAAGAAAGGCAGACACAAAAGCAGAAGAGGAATGGTAAAAACAGGTATATCTTATGTACCATATATTTAACAGCTATACCACATTAAAAAAAGCTTATCAAAACCAGACCCACCTGGATGATGTACCAAAATCCTCCTTAGAAGGAGGTAAATTTCAGACACATCAAGGGGCAGGGAAGGAGACCAAGGCATGCTAACCTAGTGAGAATGCTTCTCTCCCCTCACAGCGTTCAACTTGTCTGGTTTTATTTCAGCACACAGGTAAATTAACAGCATTACTATGTGACCTTTAGGTATCTTCCAGGCAAGCAACAGACACTGCTGCATTTTTAGTATTTTTTTTAGCTGAAACAAATTAAAAGGTGTAATTTTACTGAGAGTGTCCATGTTAGCCAAATTAATCCAGATGTTTTCAGAGTTGATTCTCCCATCTCTGGCACCAAGTACGTTACACCCATTATGTACTAGGTCTGTATGTTAGATTATTATGTTATTGTATTTTACCTGGTTTACCAAATGGTCTCCAAGGACCTGGCCTTGAATCATCACCGCTACGCCACGGACCCCTGTCATCATCTCGTCTGGAGAGCCTGTCATCATCTGCGCTACGCCATGGTCCCCTGTCGTCATCACGCCTGGGACCTCTGTCGTCATCCATCCCGCGCCTGGGACCTCTGTCGTCATCCATCCCGCGCCTGGGACCTCTGTCGTCATCTGCGGCACGCCAGCTGCCCCGGTCATCATCCAGCCCGCGCCTGGGTGGCCTGTCATCATCCAAAGCCCGTCTGGGCGGCCTGTCGTCATCCAACCCACGCCTGGGTCCTCTGTCGTCATCTGCTGCACGCCAACTGCCTCTGTCATCGTCCAAGCCGCGCCTGGGTGGCCTGTCATCATCCAACGCACGTCTGGGTGGCCTGTCATCATCCATTCCACGCCTGGGTGGCCTGTCATCATCCATTCCACGCCTGGGACCCCTGTCGTCATCTGCAGCCCGCCAGCTCCCTCTATCATCATCCAAACCACGCCTGGGCGGCCTGTCATCATCCATTCCACGTCTGGGCGGCCTGTCCTCTTCCCCTTCACGCCTAGGTGGCCTGTCCTCATCCCCTTCACGCCTAGGCGGCCTGTCCTCTGTTGATTCCATAGAAGGACGTTCCTTTTCTTCTGCAGCACGTCGCGGCAGATCATCCCCTCGTCGGGGCAGATCGTCCCCTCGCCGAGGTAAATCATCTCCTCGTCGGAAAGGTCTTTCATCATCTCTTGCTTCTCCTCGACGCCAATCTCTACAAAACCACAAGGAATGAGTGAAAAGAACAAGCTAACATCCAGGAAAGCTTTACATATCAGATCAACAGTATCAAACCCCCTCAAGGCCATTTCTGAGCGTATCCACTTGATGTGTGGTTGCAAACACATTTTACAGAGCCCACGGCTCTCAAATGCACACATCCAATTGCCTTCATTGCTATGGAAAAGTGGTAGGTCACCATGCCTACAGCTTCAGTAAAGACTGAACACTATCTCCTTCAAAACTACAGTTTGAAGGGGGTAACTACAGTCCCTTGTTGGTTACCTGCTGCAATGCAACAGAGAACAGCTTCTACACCAAGCCTCACCTGACAAACTTGAGCTAGGTCTCAGAAAACCACTATTAAAAAAACCCCACAACCGTCAAATAGGTATCCCCCCTTCCTCAGGCACATGCCACTCCTACAGGCCACTCCCTGTTTTCATACGCTTTGACACGGTTTCAGCCCAACAGATTGGCAATACTTTCACTGACATCCATCCGCAACCGGATACAGGAGGACAATGTGGTAAACTCATGACTCAATCCACTGCTACTCCCTGACAGCAAGCAGGGTGCACCAGGCTCCGGCGGGCCATCAGTGCTTGGTCGGACTCTCCTTACTAGGATGGACGTGGGAAGTAAAGAATTGGTGAGAATTTTCCCTGGGCTCTTGAGTCATCAGTTTATCTTTGAAATAAGTTTGGATTTGTAACATTGAAAAGATCAGACACTACTATGCAAAGGTTAGAGCCTTCCACTCCTGTCACTCCTCTGGACACACCATTTTGTTTAATGTCTACAGGATTTTACACATATTTTTAGACCATAAACCTTGGCTTTGCCACCAGGTTAATTTCTTTGGTCAGGAAATTAACCTTCCTAAGCTAGTTCCTCAGCAATAAAAAGAAACAAGCAATAGTACATCACAGAGACGTAGTGGTACCTGTGTCTTGGCAAGAGAAGAGCAACTGCACTGGAGGTGAATCACATGGACTAAAAAAACCACAAAACAACAAACCAAACCAAACCCCCCCACAGGTTTAGAAATCCGCTATGCTACTGAAATGTAAACAAAAGAACAACGACTTGCTACAAAACAACAGATGTAAGACTCCAAGAGGTGAGAACAAAGAGGCAACAGTTTGTGACAGCTCTGCGTTGCAAGAATTTCGAGGAATTGTGAGCAGCATATTTCCAAGTTTTAGAAGAACAAGGGAGAATGTAATTACCATTGAGCTGTGAGATAAAAACAAGACATGGAGACTGTTAACTTCCATTTAGACTCAAATTGGATAATCTTCTCCTTTGAAAAATCTGATTGTTTTGACGTAAAAGACATGTAGAGAGAAATGCTTATGAAGTTCATCAAATGAACAATTATTTCATTCATTCATACTTAGGTAGTGTTTCAGGGTTTTAGGATTTTTAAATCTATTTTTAAACTATTACTTGCAAGTGAAATTATGCCTCTTGTTTTTACATTTTTTTCTCATTTGACAACTTCAGCGCTCATATTTCAGCTTTTGTCCTTTCCCTTGTAGAAAATTCTAACTCCTATGTTAAAAGTTTACTGAAATTAAGAGTCAAATCGCATCTGATAATTGAGTAAGAACGGAGGAATGCAGGAATATTAAGAATATTAGCAAATGGCAGTCACTGGTAGTAATGCAATAATCCATTTTTCAATGCCCTCTAAAAACTCTACGCACAGATCTCCAAGAGCTGAAAGCATGCAGATTGCTTTACCAAATAAAGCAGAAATTCGCTGGCAAAGTTCACACTACAGCATCTACCACTGTTACAGGTTTATCACTTCTTTTTTCCCCTCATCTTTTAAACTCGGGCACAAACAGCAGAGACATAAAATAGAGGTCAACTTCCCTTTTCCATACGTTTTGGCTTTTTAGTATTTCTTGACCTGCAGCACGCAAGCATTTCTTGATCCTTTGGGACAGCACTCTGTGGCAGTAATAACTCTGATGAGCTGTGCTAAGTATGACAGCCTGCAGCACTGCCCCGTCGCTTCTAATGAACACCAGAGCTCTATATTGCTTGTTATTTCATTGTTTCCATAAGCAAGTGTCCAGTTCAACACAATTGTATCCAACACATTTTCCCTTTAGGGTTAAAAACCAACTGAAGGTAGGCTAGGTGATACTAAAAATGCAGAATTACACTTTCTTCTGCAATTATGTTTGAGTATCATCATTTTTACTTTGTTATTTCTTAAGTTCAGGAAAAAGAAAGTAATTGAAACATTGCTTTACTTAAAATTCCACAGAAATACTATTTTTGACTGCTATCAGTATTTCATTTTTAGTATTCCTCAGAATATTCCTTTTACTAAAAGACAGAAGGGAAGTTTTACCAAACATGCAGTATAATAATCCAAAGGATGCTGTCCTGACAAGTAAAATTACTGAAAATAAAATTGGTTCTGTTCTACCCCAAACCAGGACAGATGCATAATTTGAACTCCTCAGTAGTCACTCGGCTCAGTTTCTACAAAGGTTGAATGAGAAATGACTAAGACAACACTTATTCATAAAATATGCTACAGTGATTAAAAGAATGAATATGGGTCATCTGTATCATTCTCTCGTGGAAAAAATATATCACATTGAAGCACATCAAACACTCCTGCAATATGTTAATAGTTAAAGGCTTCACCCAGCAGTTTCAGCCAATTTTTGATTTTGCAATTGACAAAAAAGTGGATCACTGCCAAGAATGGCAACACAGCTTTCAAGGAAAGACTGAAAGACTATTTTGTTTACCGCAAGATCATCCTCTTCAAGTTTGTTAGAAGAAATTACTAGAGAAAAAAATAGTAAGTTAATGTGCTTCCACTGGAGTCAGGGTAAGCTGTAATGGATTTAAATTGCTGCACTGGAAACTAAAGTTAGACATCTATAAAAATCTATCTACCTGGAAGGCTAATTAAGCAATAGAACATATTGCCAATTGGAACAAGCAGTGGCATCTCCATCAGCACAGGCTTTTAAGAACAGCTAGATGTGCACTATCAGAAATATTTTAGGTACAGCTCATCCAGTTGTGGAGCAGAGGGATGGACGAATGTTAAATATCTTAACCCCTGAAATATACAGATGTGACCAAGCTGCCCTTTAAAAAAAAAAAAAAGTGAAGTACCTTCAGAATACTCTTCCTTCAAAAATCCTTCCTTCTCTGTTCAGTACAGACTATCAGAACTCTGTTTTAGTTTATGGCACATATTTTCTGCTGTGTGACCCACTCTGGACCTTGAAGAGTTTAAGACTCCGAATTTTGACTTTATTCTTCCTAAATATTACTGTCAGTTTTCTAAATGAAAAATTTTGAAGAGTTACATCACCTAGGAACCCTGCATTTGTTTGTCATCCTTCCCCATTCTGTACTTAAACAACTGACACCAGTGTTTGAGTAAGATAGAAATTTTTAAGTTAAAAAAGAAACCAAGTAAGGATCTTGGTTATCCTATGCAGAACGTGTCTGGTAGCTTTCACATATCCAAGCTAAACAAAACAGGAACGTTATCTGAACGTAGTTCCAAGATTAAACTTCTCTCTCATTCTGAGATCCTTACAAAGCAATTTTTTAATAGAAGGTAACTTTCAGAGATGTAAAGGCCTAAGATATTACTGAGGTAGTGCAGCTTTAGCAGTAAAAAGGGATCCTTAACATTTTGAGCCCAATACAACTGGTGCTCAGTAAGCCAACGATTACCTTTCCAATGGTGCTCGTCGCCATTCAGATTCTGTCTCACCGCCTCTTCTCCAGGAGCTTTCAGATTCCCTATCACCCCAACGAGATTCCTGTATGTCAAAAGAAATTAGGAACATTCTTTCTGAAGACTTAAAAAATGAAGATTTATAACTCCTTTCAGACTATACTATGTCATTAAAAACTCACTTGTTACACTGTAGAGAATACTGAACTAGCAGCAGTTTGAGTACCTTAAGTAAGGTTTTAACTTTATTGCTTCTGGCAAAGTTTAAAAAAGCAATATGGTTCCCTTTGTGCCACATAATTTACCAGTAGGGTAGGATATATGCAAATCCACTAAAAAGTTTACAAACAAGTATATGAACAATAGCTACAGTGAGCCATAGCTACCACCTGTTAACACAACAAAGAAGTTCTAATAGTTTCACTTTCCTGCTGCTTAACGACAATAGCAATGAATTAAAAAACTTATTTGTTTTTGTGCTTTCTAATCAGATGAGAAAATGTAACCAAATAAACTGAAAGCTCTCTAGCAGAGACCATTTTTTTCTGAGGACCTCAAGGCACAGAACAGATGAGATATCTGTGATCCACACAGGTTGCTTAGATGCAGGGCAGAGCAATAATCTCTTTTTTTAATAAAGGTAAAATGTCTCCCCCCTTTGCTGGACAAAGACAAACATCTCACAGTTGTTTATTCCTTTATTCCACCACAAGAAGCAAATTAGGTAAAGCATATAAAGTACCTGATTTCACATGATCACACAACCTCCTTACAAAAGGGTATTCAAGTTTTAAACTATCATAACTATTTACACAAGCTCTGATCATTTATCTTCATAATGTTACTCAATGAAGCCTGCACTGAATAAAGACAATGGCTATGGTGGATGAAATTTAAAACTAGTTCTCTTGTTGTTAAGTTCTAAAAAAGTTTCACCATAGAAGGTTTGTGGTACTCAGTTACATTCTTTTGAATCATTAAACATTTCCTTGCAAATAGCTTTCACTTTGTTTCCTGTTGGATTAGGACAATGATTTTCCCCAATACCTATATTTGTAAACAGCAAGTTGCACACACCCCTTGTTTTTATGTTATTGCGTATTTCTTATAAAATATAAAACTATGCTTTTATGTTTAATCTGGGATTTTCCTGCAGTATCTACTCTAATTCCTGACTTTTGTTTGAGTTCACTACATGTGCTTCCAATAGAGATTCTCGTTTTGTGTTAAAGCAAATTTTAGTCAATATCCTTTTTAGTTTTTATTTGTTTAGTTTTTAAACAGCTTGGACATCTTAGTAGTTTCCTTGTTTCACTTTATTACTAAACTACAGATTCCAGACCCTGATAGTGAGCTGAAACTAAGTGACAATTACGTAACTACTAAATTAGCCATTTATGTTACAACTTGAAGCAAAAACACCCTACGATTTTCAATGCTACCATTTTCTTCCAAATAATCTACAGAAGTAGCCAAAAAGAAAAAAAACCTAGAGGTATTACCTACCTTTCTTGAAAATGGGTCATCCAGACCTCTCCTTTCCTCTTCTCGACGACGCTCTCTTTCTTCTATCTCCATTTCTCTTTGACGTTTTTTCTTCTCCAGTTCTTCTAGTTTTTTGACACGCTCCTGGTATTCACGCTGTTCCTGCTCACGTTTCTCACGCTCAATGCGCTCCTTTTCCTCACGCTCTGGAGTTGCAAACATAAACGGAATGTGTCACCAATATAAATTCTGTTGCTTTGCTGTATCCACAAAAGGGTAAAAAAATTCAATCTCTCCCCTTTGACTCCTTTTTAAAAAAAAAAAAAAACACCAAACATTTCACAGGATGCATTTAACTAACCATAGAATCTGTTTTCTGGAGGCGTATCCCAACTCAAAAGCACCAGGAAAAGGAACTCTGAAATATCCATTGTGATATTTTGAATAACAGCTAGCAAAAAAGGAAAGAAATTGTTCCAATACTTGTATATTAATTCCATGTACAGACCACAAATGTGTCAGCTAAAATAATTGGTAACTGCCACACCATGGTAGAGGATCCCTTCCTTACAAAAGGTCAAATCAAAAAATCTGTGTCAGAAATTTGATATTCAGGACTGCTTGAGTTTTGTATGTTTGGGTTTTAAATATTGCGTGATTATGAACTCTGATACACAAGATCTTCATCCACCAAGTGACAAGTAGAATAGCAATTGACCTTACAGGATTGCCTACCATCTCTTCTCTTCTCAAGCTTCGAAACAGGCTACCAGCCAAAGCAATTCACAAAGAAAGGTATGTGAGTCACCACTCTCGAGTTCTTGATCTGACACCAATGTTCCCGTTCTGTTCTCTTTAAGATAGGCACAAACAAGTGGACAGAACTCAAACTAAACGAAAAGTTGAGACGTTGATTTTAGTCATTAGCCTCTCTTTATCTCCTCCTTTATTCATGTGTGGGAGAAGGGGAGGGCAGTAAACATTCACATCCTTTCATTTTCCTTTCCTCCTATAAAGATTCTCCTTAATCTCTATGCTGTACGCGTAAGCATTCAGAAGGCACATTTGGTAAAATATAAATTGTCTAATAATAGCAACAAACACAGTCTTCACCACTGACTGAAAGTGAAAAGCCTTCCCCCAATATCGTGAAACAGGGAAACCTCTGTGCAGACATCTGGAACGGGTCAAGGATGCAAAGGATAAAATAATCATGTTCTCAGTTATACCTTTAAGCAGCTGTTCTTCTCGTAATCTTTGCTCTTCCTCTTCTTTTTCTCTGTAATAAGTAATGCGTCGCTCTTCTTTGCGTTGTTTCTTGCGCTCCTCCAAACGATTACGCCTTTCTTCTGCTAACCGCTCCTGGAACTGCTTGAGTTTATCCTGAAATACACAGAATGCACATGAAAACACCAGAACTATTTAAACAAATAAAGCTAAATAAAGCTGCACAGAAACATAAGCCAACTGCAACATAGTAACTTTGCTCACTGAAAAACAACTACCTGTTTGCCATTTCAGCCTTCTCTGCAATAAATTTCACATGAGGGAATATACTCCCACTTAGAAGAAAGACAATCAGTATGCAAAATTTTAGTCCTTCATCTGCTTCTTCAGGAAAGCAATTACCTGAACAATAATTTACCTAAACTCCATTACCTAAAATTACCTATATTGTTGCAAAGAGTCATATGCAGTTACTCAATTTATTTTAACATAAAACCTCTTCTGCTTTTTTTTTTTTAAATCAGTTCTTATTGCAACACAGCCAAATAATCAAAGCTATAAACAGCCTCAGCAAACTTAGAATTTTAAAAATGTGGAGCAAGAAACAAAGGCACAGTTCTTCCCCTGTCCTCATGGTCTAATTTGTTATTAGATTTTGCAGACTTAAAACATAACCTGAAGTTCCAAATACTCAGGCTATCACAGTAATTTCCAGACTCAAACAAAAAGACTAAGAAAAGCAATATGCAAGTATTTCTATTTCTTGGCTTCAGTATTACTGTCAGCATTACTCCATCACCACAGCAAGCCCAAGGACTTGCACAGATACAGCTGGCTGCTCATATGCTACTCAATGATCTCTTACTAATAACCGCATTGAAATAAACAGCTTACCTACCTTTAATTTTCCATATAAGTTGTCAAAAATAGTAAGTGATAATATCTAGGAATGGCTGCAAGAATATTTTATTTTAATTTTTGTTTTTAGTCAAAGCAGAAAATAAACAACTCCATAATTCTGAGCCACTCTAGAAATTAATTTTTTCCTAGATTTCATGAGGAACCACTGGGTCGCAAGCCTAGCTCCTCACTTTAGGGGAATATTTTATTACAATACCGTATCTTGCATACCTCATAAACTGTTCGTCGTGATGCTTTGAGCCTGGCTTCAAATAAATCTCTATCCTCCAACATCCTTGAGAGTCTGTTTTTATGCTCAAGGGCCTTCTCGCGCTCCAACTGCAAAGTGGTGATCTAAAAATAGATAATATAAAATGTATTACAAAGTAAAATCTAACTATATATTTGCATTCAATCTACCTCAGCCACTCAAAAGGGAATTATCTTCTCTTTCAGATCCTAGACAGAAGATACTGCTGTCCACTAGCACAATGAAATTGCAAAGCAAACACTTCACTCTTCGTGTCAACATTTACCCTTCTTTTCTTGGATTGAGATGGGGAAAAAAAGACGGTGCAAACCCACTATTTTTCATTCATTATTCAGATGATAAAATCCATTAGCAAATAATCCTTACCCTTTCTTCTTCCTGTTGCTCCCACAGCTCCATATCATGCACTCTTTGCTCCTCATATGCAGTCTTTATTAAAGGAATTTCTTCTAAGCGCTTTGCTCTTTCAAAATAGTCAATCTAAACAAAGATAACAGAACTTGAGCATGTCATACTCCAAAGACCAAATCTGGAAGACTCAATCTTCAGCATCCCCCAAAGAAAACCCCGATAGCTGGAGACTTGTCCAATGTATCTGACATACTATTGTTACATAAGAACAACCACGTTGGACCACATCAAAGGTCCACCTAACAAAGAACCTGCCTCTACCACTGGTAACTAAGTGCACTCCCAGGCAAGGATATAAGAATAGAGGCAGGCACATATACAGTACTTTCTCAGCATCAATTTTCAGCTCCTGGCATTTCCTGTGTTGGAAGGTTTTTTTGTGGACTTCTCCTCTTGTCCTTTTGAACTCAAGTTTTTCTCATACAACAACGTACTTTGGCAAGAGCTCCTGTGTGTCTATGGCTCCAAATATGGCTCCTACTAGCTTCATGTGGTGTTGTGTAGTTCACCATCCCTTGCAGTGCAAGAATCACTGCTCCCCATCATCAGCTGTTACAGCAGGGTACGGTCTTATCAACCCCTCTCACATCCTCTCTCCCTAAGTCTTTCAGACGTAGGGGTACTAATTCACATAAGCATTGCTCACAGAGAAGCCAATCCACATCATTCTTGCTGACCTCCTCTCAAACTCCCAGTTCAATCGCATCCTTTTTGAGTCAGAGAGATTAGACTGCACACAGTGCTTGAGATGCAGAGCCACCAAGTTCTCATTGCTGACTAATGATGTTCAGTTTCGAGCCCACCATTTAGTACGTAAAGCTAAAGGTTGGGGGATCTTTTTTGCCTGCTTTCGCTACACAAAGTATTTTCTATCTATGTAAACTGAACTTCACCCAAAGACACTTCCTTTTACTCCACAGCGAAGTTTTCTTTGGTGAAGAACTTTTTGTAAAAAGCTTTTTGGAAAATCCAGCTTAATGACATCAACCAGACCACCCTTACTCGTATGTTTGTTTTGACAGCTTCAGACAACTCCAAGAGGAAGCCCCAGCTTACAATTCTTCTATAGAAGTTGTGCTGACCTCTCCGGGTAGATCATATTTACACAGGTGACTACCAATTCCACTGTTTTATTTTCTGCGACTTTGCCCAGTATGAGCATCAGGCTTAGAAACCTGCAGCATAAATGATCCTCACTGAAACCTTTTCACGTAACTTGCCAATTTCTACTATCAAGTCAGTTTTGAGTGACTTGAATTGGCAACCGTATCACATAACCTGTTTCATTCTTGAGTACTGGCGGAAGTCCTAGGTGAGTTTCCCTTTGCCCAGGTTATGTATTTCTATATGTATTTCTATTTACTACCACAACATGTTCCTCACACTTTTATAGTCACCAAAGTTTCAGGCAGATCCTATTCTGCCACCTAGAAGGGCCCTAGCAGTGGAACTTCCTGTTTTAGTGAGGACTAATACAACTCATTAAATTTACCTTCTCTGTAATGGCCTCACCTTCTGTGAACATTTAATCTTGTCTGAACATTTTCCAATTACAAGTCTTTCAAACTAAGAGTCAGTTCACAAAGCTTAAGGATCCACTTTCACATCAACTCCATTAATTAGAACAGATTTGTGCACCGATACTAGAATCTCAGATGGATTTTGACCCATTTACCTCTTTTGTAGTTTCATACAACAACATTTTCAACATCAATATTATACACGTATCTAGGAATTCCCAATCACTAACTAAAGCACTGTATAGACATGGGTTTGTACCCTTCCTGCTTTGTACCTTTTTCTCCTGATTCTTCAGACGCTCCTGAAGTTCCTTCTTTTCTTTCTCAAGCTGTTCAACTTGTTTAGCCATAATGAAGTCAGGATCCAATTCTTCAAGATCCTACAACCAAGTACAGTTATCAATACAAAATAAAGCAAACATTTTTTCTGCTACAAATGCAATTTGTTTATTTATTTATTTGTGCTTCTTTCCAGTTTTCCCGTTAACTTTTAAATTAATTTGCTTCAGAAACATTCTCAATTTCTTTTCCTTTTTTTTCTGGGTAACTTGTATTTTATTTTTAGCAAACTCTAAAGCATTCACACGTTGATTTTCAATAGAGACACAGTCCAGGTACTAAAAAAACAGATTTGCAGGTCTATTTAGTATTTCAGATACTGTTCACAACAAGAAAGGGGTGGCAGGGAATGACCTCAAGCAGCTGGACTTAATTCCTGCAAGTAAAAAAGATCCTATCCAAACTCAGAGTTAAAGTTTACTTACACTGTTGAGTGAATTAAATATTTAAGTGTCAAACTGCCTCATTTTTAAAAGAGGCTGTTTATAAGATCAGTAAAGAACATGAAATTCAGGCAGCCCAGCAATGTAACAACAAAAGCATAAAAAACCCCTCAAAACTTCAAAATTAAGTTGCCTACCTCAATATCAATATCTTTAAATGCTTTGGCTCCCAGTTCAGTCTTCTTAATCTGCTCCAAGCGCTCACGAACGGTCTTCTTTTTGATTTGTTCATGCTCTTGCAGGATACGCTCCTTCTCTCTTTCCTTGGCCTCCTGGCGCAGTCTCTCTTCTTCTGCTTTCCGGACTTTCTGTAATTCTGCTTCACGTTGTTCTAGCTCCTCTTTTTCACGCTGAATGTTTAAGCTTTCAAGGCGCTCTTTTCTTTCCTCTATAGTTTGGCGACGTGCAAGAATACGTTGATGCTCCTTCCTTGAATTTTTAAGGAAAGCAGTGACTGCCAGCTGATGTTGTTCTTCCTTCTCTTGCTGCATTTAAATTAAGGATAAGACAATTATGTAAGTAGCGTCTCTTTAAAAAGGCAGAAAACATAGCAAATGCTTCTCAAAGAAAACTCAGCGTTACTTTTATTCTCCAAACTTGCCACGTGCATGGAAATACAACTGTAGTGGCAAACCTAGTCACTCATCCGAGCCTCAGAACAAGGCAGTATCAACTGACCACAGTCACGTGCAAACAGAGAAAGTTGCCTGTATCAGACAATATTTTATGACACACCTTAGGTATGTCCAAAAATATTGCACAATCACACGCTAGTGATATTTAAGACTCTAACTGAAAGGGGGGTGAGGGGATCAATCTCGTTTATCTCTACATGTGTTGGCAAGTATAGTACCATCCATACTGCGTTTCACCAAAGCTCCCTTGTTTTTAAAGTTTTTTTTCCAACCACACTAACGTAAGAGAAAAATATCCTAACTGTCATAAAGCACTATCTATGAGATTATAAAAGCCTGATAATTGTCTCTCAACAATGGAGGTATAAACTTTGGATGTAAAACCATTCTAATTAAGTAACAAAAAGGACTAGATTTCTAGACACTAGCATATAGACTATTCTCCAAGATTCTTTAAGCATCCTTCTAACCACCCCACTGTTTTCCTCCAAAGTACCTTGCAGTTCTTGGTATAGATTCATGCTGCACACATGAAGAGGTATAAACGTGCCAGCTCAGGGAGCTGCCCGTTTTAATCAGTCCAGCAAGCAGGAAAACACTGCAGCCCAAGCAGCTCACTGCACTCCCTCAAGTCACGCTGCTCTTGAAACGTGAGCTAGCTCAGAGGTATTTTTAGTAATCTGTCACTTCTAGGGCACTCAACAAAAACACTGGACCTTCCATTCTTTGCTGCAGGTCTGCAAGCACTTAAAGATAAATGGAGGTTCCAGAAACATAAAAATGAAAAGCTTTAGGTGAATTTAACAATTTTGTGACTTACAGCAAATTTGTCAGAAATTAAGTTTTTATGCACTTGAAAAAAGTGAAAAGTTTTGATCGGAATAGTAAAGGAAAAAAGGACATTGACTGGTTTTGTAGCTTGTCTAACCACACAGGTCGTTATTAACCTGGGTACTGTAACCCAATTTTACAAGCGTAATTACTAGCATTCATGTCTTATTCAGCTTATTGTATAAGACTATTTGTCGTTTCTATCTATGAATGTACAGATAAAGCATGTTTTCTCTTTCAAACCAAAAATCCATCTATCTAATCCCAATCACTAATAAAATCTTTTTGGTTTACATCGAAATATGTTCATCTTCCACACTATAAAACAGCTACCATATGTTTAAGCTAAGTAAGCTAGCATTAGGTGTCATGATACAGTCCTACTTTGTGTGTTTGTATTTTAAGAATATTACTTAGTATTTCAACCCATATAAAGAATCCAACACAGACATCTTGCTATCAGCCTTTTTTCCCATATGGAAAAATTGTTTGATACGTTTGCTACGAAATCTTTCATAAACATAAAGCAAAAGAAAAAATTACCACTGCTCTTTTAAGAGAAGTGAAGGTTTAACTTGCCACAACCGAGGCATGCTGGAAATCCGAGACTGATTTACACCTTGCACCTACAGGGCTCTGGAGAACCTGAAATGTGAGCTCATCGGTGAGTCCAACCTTGAAGCCAACAGCCCCAGTGAGGAGGGACAGGGAGTGACAAGGACAGGTCACTTCTTGAGTTGTGTGATCTTTTTTTCGTGTTTTTAGATTCCGCTATGAAGTTACATTCCAGGTTCTTCACAACAGCAGTTTCTCCAGGAAGTAAAGAAAGCAGGCTCTTGGATTTTCAAAAATGCATGCAAAATTTTAAACAAATCCTAGCTCTGTAGGCCCGTCTCTGGGTCATACATCCTAAACATGATATATGCAAGAATGGCAACTTAAAATCAGGCCTCTTGTGTACATTTTGACATTTTAGTTATGACCAAACATTAATGAGTTGGGTGCATTAAGAATCATTTCTTCTTCTTCACAAGCACAAATAGCTGACTACCACCAGCCTGAAAAAAATGAAATTAAGAGATACATCTAATCTGAGGAAACACATTTGTGAAAATATAAGCTTCAGTATAAAGTGTTGATTTATTACTTTACGTTTCTATTTAATCCACATGTATATAAATGCAGCCCATCACTACTGTCAAATTAGATCAGAGACTGTTACTACGATGCTCTGACTGGAAAATAAACAAATGTACAAAAGCACCAATCACTACGTACTCAAATCCTTGCAATGTCAAGTTAAAATAGTCATTAGATAGCTCACTGCCTTTCCTATGTCAAGGAAAGGTAAAGCAAGTAACTCCTTCGGGTGTGATCTCACAACTTCAAAACAAGCTTGTCTTGCTAAACCAGGAAATTTAGACCTATTAGAACAGGTGAGTATGTAACAGATGCAGGAGGACACTTTGTCATTAATAAATATATTAATGCTACACTCCATTTGTACATATTAACACCTCAAGGATGAATTATTTGTTCTGAAAGGAGGGGACAGCAGTAACAATATTGATTACGACTGCACTGAGAACAGACAAGTTGATTAGACAAGCAAAAAAATAACAAAAAGCTGCATAAGGGCAACCGATAAATATCACACAACGCCCATGGGGGATACGTTAGAATTTGTCAACATTTTCAGAAGACTTAAAATGACTTACCAGTAAGTGAGGAGGCTTAATGACTGCAAGAGCCTTAGCCAGAGCTGAAGACATAGCAGTCAATTGATTTCTAATTTGCTCAGAGGGCATGCTTTGTAGTTGCGGGCCTAGTGGAGCATCTTCTCTAGTACTGTAATTCAAATCTGAGCCAAAACTCAGTGTCCGGGTAGTATGATCAAGACGAACCTTTGGGGGGAAAAAACAAAGGAAAAAAAAAAATTATTCAGTAATTTCTTCATTCCTCTGCCTATGACCAATATGAGTCAGCAGAAGCTCTAAGCAGAAATTACTTTAAAAAAACCAAAGTTTTAGCTATACCAGACTATGAGAAATGCCAAATCAGTGGAATAGCAGCACTGTGAATAAAAGCTTGTTTGATTTCCAGGGTTTTAACAAAACAGACAAAAAAAAGCCCCAAAACAAAACCCAAACAAACACAATCACTGGAAGAGGCTGAACTCTCAATGATTCTATGAAATGAGCGCTGCAAGACAAGTCATTCTTGCCTCTTCCTCCACATTAGCAATAAGCAAAATAAGAATCCTGACTTTGATGCAGACAATTTCCACACATCTAAAACAGAAGCTAAAGCTTGTGTTAAGCTAATGAATTAACTCAGCTTTACCTAAAAACCCAAATGGGTAATTACTAAGCAACCTCAACTAAAAAACTACTTGTATCTCATCATCACCAGCTTAAACATTTAATTACAGGCTGTCGTTCTTTCAATACAGACAACTTTACCAAGGATGCAGCGTTCAACAGCAGCTGAAACATCTCAGACACTGGCACCCATCTCAGACATTGTTGCTTTACTTCAATCACTTGGTTAGACAAAACCCAACACCAGCGACTGCTAGGCTCTTCAGTCTCCCACAACTAAGTCAGCATAGTCAGAAATCCGCATCCCTGCTTTTTAGACTCGCTTCAGGACATTCCGGACTAAAAGACTGGGGGCTCACAAGGCAAGTTTCAGCAAATTTTACTTCTACAGGACTTATATTAATGGTTGTTGACCTAAATCAAAAATACACACCAGAATGCAAATAATCACCAGCTCTTTATGCACTGTCACATGCATCTTTTACTCTAGTTTATCTCCATCTATCTGATCCATTATCTTCCTTGGGTTCAATGTCAACCAGTTAGCTTTCATCCGATGTAACACACATGAACCCATATATCATTTCACAGAAGTCTTTTTACAGCACTTACTTGTAAATCACAATGTCTGGCTGCATCAACGATATTACGTTCCAGCTGGAAAGCATCAACAAAAGGAACGAGGCTAACCAGACGAGAAAATTCAATGCTTTGATAAATCTGGGCCACCTGTATGAGAACAGAAACATTAGGTATTTTTCCTCTTTAAAAAGGGATCAGAAATAAAAGTTGTCGTAGGGTCTATAAAGCTAACTTTAGTAATTGCCAACAAATGAAAGTATACATACTAATACAACTGCAAATACTCTATCAGGATTTTATTTCTGTACCTTATCCAAACTTAACCTAAGATTAAATGCCATTTCTGAATGGCTTCTTTGTATGAAGGAGACTGGCAGCAGTAACTACATAGAGCTATGCTGCTAATTAGCCTTCAACTACTTCTTTAGCACATCAGAAATAACACTGCTCATCACTTGTAATGAAAGCAGGTCAATGAAATGTGCATTTTATAAACCAGCTAAACACAAAAAACCAAAACATCCCACCCAAACCTTGCTCCGAAAGAAGTTTTAAGCAGCAATGAGTTACCTGAAATAAGACATCATAGATCTGTAATTAAAATCTAGGTAAGAGATTAGACCACTATACGCAGCCGCTATTAAGTATAGCTACTATGGCTGTATCTAAATGATGTACAAACCTGAAGATATCGGTTATATAATGGAAAAAAGTATTTCAAAATTATAAGATGGAAAAAAAAACCTACTTCGGCATGGCAGTTTCCAACTTAACTTTCTTCCAAAGCATTTTCTAACTCAGATGTACTTATGAACATACATTCTCTTTACTCATACCTGCTGCAGAAGGCGAAGAATGGTATTGTTTTGCAGGTGAGGAATATACAGCTGCAGTTCAGGTTCCTTTTCAGATTGGTCTTTCACCCAGTTCAGAACCTACCAAAATTATGAAAAGTTACTCTATCTGCACCAACCCTTGAAAACTTCCAAAATTAAAAGTACGAAACATGTTTCTTAAATATTTCTGATTCACAGCTCATGAAAAAACAGCACTTCTGCCCAGACACTACACTGTTGTACTGAAGTGTATCTTTCGATCAGAACACTTTCATCTATAATGGATGGCTAACACTTTTGTATGAAGGCGACTGACAGTAATGGCAACGTTTACCACTCTGCTAATTTACCTTCAAGTCTCTTTTAGCACCTCAAATACCTTTGTTCCCACTATCAAAGAAAAAGAACATGATGTGCTTCATCAATTGCAGAATTTACATTAACCTAATCGACACATCTCACATTACCTCCAATACTCGACAGTTGAGTAGTAAAAACAGGCACTGGTATGTTTTACCACTTCCCACACAACCCACTCGCATGTATACGCACGTGTGCACACAAAGTTTTCTCATTTCTGCATCTTTAAACAAAATTTAACTCTGTATCATCTCCACCCAGACCAGCTGATACCTTCATAGAATCATAGAATC
>VXBO01003969.1:0-18977 GCA_013400135.1 Rhinoptilus africanus
ATTTTCATCTGGTATAAGAGCAAGTGATTTCCATGTCTACATATATATTTTCCCCTCCCTATTCCTGAAGATGAACTAGGCATAGCAGAAGTTTCACATATGCAAGAGGATTTTTCTTGGAAAGTCAACAGGAAGTGGGATCCTAAATCAAAGATCTTCGTGTAGAGGAGAAGAAAAGGGAAATAGTGAAACCCAGCATGGGCCAGCAAAATGCCGAGTGGTGAGACTAGTCTCATAAAGCTGTAGCAGGTAAAAAGGACTGTTCTAGCATGTGGATGCTCATACTTTAAGATAACAAAACTCCTAGATTTTTTACGCAGATGCAAAATATAAGCATATATTGGGTCTTTGCTTTGGAGATCTTTGATAAAGCTGCAGTGATAGGTGGATAGGCTTCTGTAATACTGTGAAGCATTATATAAATATTGGAAACGCAGGAAGCAAGCTTTTTCCTGAGAATGACACCAAGTTTGTATTCACAGCCAACTAGTTGAGTACTGAAATTACCTTGACATTCAACATCCATGTGAAGCTTGGAGAACATTAGAAGCGAAGTTTTGAAACTGTTGGAGAACAGTGTGACAAGTCTTAGAAGCTAGGGGTGCAATAGATAACCAGACAGAGGGGAAAGTGGTCAAGAAGCAAAGTTCATTACTGGATGACTTTTGTGGAAATATGGAAAAGTGATCCTGACCACAAAATAATTTTCTCTGAACAAAAAAAACAGGAAAAAAATTATGCTTTCACAGTTGCTGTCACAAGTGTCTGAAAAAAATTTCCCCAAGCCCCCACACCTCTTCTCTTCTCTGAAACTCTTTTGAAAAGGGAAAGAAAGTAAGGCAGATCCTGAGACACCAATATTTTTCTGTAAATGTATCAGTTTTTCCAAATTTCTTAAGAAAATAATATTTTTAGGAGCATTTAATATCCAAATCCTTTGGATTTACTTTTGCAAAATAATGCTTCCTTTTCTTAAAACGGTAGTGATTGTTAAGACACTTTCAAAATAATTCATTCAGAAAGTTAAAAAACACAGCAATATAAAGAAACTATTAATTCTGAAAACCTCTGGGGTGATTCCTCCTATTTCAAATGACCCTCCTAACCCTGTTCAAAAACATCTGAGAAAAGTAAGAAACTCAAGTTTATATGGATCTATCAACAAGCTAAATGAGCTATAAATCAAGGCTCTGCCTGAGTTCTTTTACATGTGCCCTAATTTACCATTACAGTCATATCTATATGCAACTGCTTCAGATCTCGCTCTGGTCACTGTAGAACCTAAGAGCTTCCTGAACGTGTATTGGAACCTCAATGGTTAATGACAGAATAAGCAATGGTCTCCCTGCCACAAAAAAAAAAATTGCATACAAAGAAGTGTGCTTTCCACTAACAAGCTAAATGGCAAATTTGCTCTGGAATCACTCTTAAGTAATTCAGATGGTGAATCCAAGAGAATGGGATGATGGAGTTTGTACTTCATCATTGAACACTAGATGAGCTGTGAAGTAACAGTAAATAAACTAATTTTTGAGAGAGGAATCTGACTGGCAGACTAAATAAATGAGGAATGAGATGAAGAGTAGAATTTGTGATGCAGGTAGCCTTCCGGACGCAATGGAATAAATATGATGGAGGGGAATATTAAGGAACAAGTGTCTGGGAGTTTGAAAGATGCAAAATAACACATGGAAAGAAAATCAGAAAAGAAGAATAGTCCTAGATAGATGGATCTGTCTAATTGCAGAGATAAACATGATTTCCTCTGGTGGAGTGTTTCCTTGTTGAAGATTCCATTCAGTACCACTCTGGATATTGTAGAGGCCTGTGCTATTGTGTGACTATGGAAGTAGTTACAAACTCACATTTGGATCTGGGACAAGACTTCTGGTTTTGCCAGGTACATTTATCCTGATGTTTTGACTGATTTGCAAGATTATTGTGGATAAACACCAAGATCTGGGAAATGGCAGCTGTCAAAGGCATAGTAGCCTGAGGTCTCATTTTAACCAGCCAAACTTATTCCACAGCAGCTGTCCAAGCAGTCTGCCTGGGAGGCATGTGCTTTCAGTGCTCTTCCATTAATTGCATTCCTATAAGCTACAACAAAGACTGTTTTTGCTCCTGTTGAGCTAAGTCTTGGATTTGTTTTCTCCTGAGGGTTAATCCATGCCAATTCCATTGGCCTCAAGCAAAGTCATTCATGATATATATCAGATGAAAGTGCATTGAAATACAAGAATTGTTATCATATTTGTATTGCTGGACATGAGCCAGCAAAGTGCACTCACAGCCCAGAAAGCCAACTATATCCTGGCCTGCATCAAAAGAAATGTTGCCAGCAGGTCGAGGGTGGTGATTCTGTCCCTCTACTCTGCTCTGGAGAGATACCCACCTCCTGTACTGCATCCAGCTCTGAGGTCCTTAGTACAAGAAAGACATTGATCTGTTAGAGCAGGCCCAAAGGAGGGATACAAAAATAATCAGAAGGATGGACACACATCTCCTGTGAGTTAAGGCAAACAGAGTTGGCATTGTTCAGCCCAGAGAAGGCTCTGGGGAGACCTTATTGCAGCCTTTCAATACTTCATGGGGAGTTATAAGAAAGATGGAGACAAACTTTTTAGTAGGTCCTGTATCCATAGGACAAGGGGCAATCATTTTAAACTAAAATAGGGATAGTGTGATCAGTAGGACTAGGGAACCAATTGTCCTGTTGTACTCAGCACTGGTGAGGCCTCACCTCAAATACTGTGTTCAGTTTTGGGCCCCTCACTACAAGACAGACATTAAGGTGCTGGAGTGTGTCCAGAGAAGGGCAACAAAGCTGGTGAGGGGTCTAGAGCACAAGTCCTACAAGGAGATTCTAAAATTTTTTTATGATTCTAAAAGAGGGTAGATTCAGACTAGAAATAAGGGAAAAAAGTTTTTACTATGAGGGTGATGAAACACTGGAACAGGTTTCGCAGAGAAGTGGTAGATGCCCCATCTCTGGACACATTCAAGGTCAGGTTGGATGTGGCTCTGAGCAACCTGATCTAGCTCAAGATGTTTCTCGTCTTTACAGGGGTGGTTTTTCTAGATGACATTTAAAGGTCCCATCCAACCCAAACCATTCTATGATTCTATGATTTAGAAAATATCCACTTATGGTGATTATCATCATTTCAGCTGGTCTTTGCTTGTAGCAGAATCCCACCAAAGTCATACTTAATGCTTACTTCTGCTACTATGTATCTAAGTAAATGAGCGTATATGAATCCTGAAGTAATGGAGTTAGAAGGCTGAGATTGCCTTTGCAACTGCCTGTGAAGCTCTGAGATCTAGACAGCATCACAATGTGCTACTGAAACCTGTAAGGAGATAGGTACGGTTAAAGTGGTTCTTGCGAAGGTTTCTTGGGTTGTGTGAACTATGGGGGTGAAGAAGGATACAAGCTGACGTTAGGAAAAGGAACCTTGCGGGTGATCAAGCCAGGTGGGCAGTAAATGGCCAAAAATTCAGGAGAAAACTTGGACTGAAAGGCAGCAGCCCTAATTACATGGCACAGTGAAACAGAATTTTAGGTGATGTTACAGATGGAAAAACACAGATTGTTCCTAGTATTGCCCCAAAAGGTGTAATACACAACTGTACCCAGTGAGTGAATGAACAGTTTTTTATTTGATCTCCCTGTTTCTGACCCTGATAATTTTCTAGCAGATTTCTTTGGTACTTTAATTGTGAGACATATCAATGTGTATCATCATTGTTTCCTTAAGATATTCCGTGTTCTGGAATGTCTGTTAAGCTGGTTGTCAGTATGCATTGGGAAAACCTGTCTACATTTTTGTAGAGGTTGACACCAGTGTGCCAATCAGGGATATGTGAAACTCACATTTGGAACTGGGACCCAACTTCTTGTTGCCCCAAGTAAGTTTGAACTTTCTCTTCCATATTAACACCAGGACTGGCAAACCATTTGTTCATTGGGTAGATAGACTAGGGACTTTCATGGAAGCATGTTCCAATTGCTTTTCAGCTTCCCTTGACAAAAAACATTTGGAATAGAGATGCTGTCCTGGAATCCAAGGAGTGCTTGGCTATGGTGTGGCAGTGACCCAATGCAGGAAAGAACAGCTACAGAAGATGGTGATGTTCACATCGGTTTAATAGTCACAGCATGGTGTATAGAGTGACATAGAGTGCTGCGAGCAGTTCACACATGGCTGAAGGCTACATAAAAAGTTTAGCTCTTTCTGGCTATTAAAGTTTTCATACTTGATTTTTGCATCTTTAAAATAATAGCTGGAGGTTACTCTGACTAATGGCTTAGAGATTCGATTTTCTAACTCTCAGCCTAAGAGAATATGTCATAATTTCTTGGTTTTAAAATCCAAAAGTAAAAAGTTGTAAAAACTGATGTTACAATGTGAGCAGTCAGGAACTACAAAAATTGTATTTGGAAGCAGAACCAAACTTGTTGTGATGCATGGTAACTCCCTTTCCTTTCCTTGGTTTTATTTTAAAATGCTTTAGGAACCTGAAAAGATGGAATGAATTTTCAAATATCTCGTATGTCCTTCTCTAGCAGACAGCTTTCCTACATATCCATTTCCTACATATATTGCTGATGATACAAAGCTGGGGGGGGTGGCTGACACCCTAGAAGGCTGTGCCGCCATCCAGAGAGACCTGGACAGGCTGGGGAGCTGGGCAGAGAAGAACCTTATGAAATTCAATAAGGGCAAGAGTAGGGCGCTGCCCCTGGGGAGGAATAACCCCCTGCACCAGGACAGGTTGGGGGCTGACCTGCTGGAGAGTAGCTCTGAGGAAAGGGACCTGGGAGTCCTGGTGGACAACAGGGTGACCATGAGCCAGCAATGTGCCCTTGTGGCCAAGAAGGCCAATGGCATCCTGGGGTGCATCAAGAAGAGTGTGGTCAGCAGGTGGAGGGAGGTCATCCTCCCCCTCTACTCTTTTCTGATGAGCCCACATCTGGAGTGCTGTGTCCAGTTCTGGGCTCCCCAGCTCAAGAACTGCTGACCAGACAAGGAACTGCTGGAGAGGGNTAGATGACTTTTAAAGGTCCCCTCCAACCCAACCCATTCTATGATTCTATGCATTTTTTTCTAGAAATTAAATCTCTGGCATATAAAATCAAAAACTTATTCTGGCAATAAAAGCCACTGTGATTTAGGAAGAAAAAAGCACTCAAACATGATCTCCTTCTATGATAAGGTGACCCACTTAGTGGATGAGGGAAAAGCTGTGGATGTTATCTACCTGGATTTTTGCAAAGCTTTTGACACCGTTTCCCACAGCATTCTCCTGGAGAAACTGGCTGCTCATGGCCTGGACAGGTGTACTCTTCGCTGGGTAAAGAACTGGCTGGATGGCCGTGCCCAGAGAGTTGTGATTAATGGGGTGAAATCTTCTTGGCCGGTCGCCAGCGGTGTCCCTCAGGGCTCAGTTTTGGGGCCAGTTTTGTGTAATATCTTTATCAATGATCTGGACGAGGGGATCGAATGCACCCTCAGTAAGTTTGCAGATGACACTAAACTAGGCGGGAGTGTTGATCTGCTGGAGGGTAGGTTGGCTCTGCAGAGGGATCTGGACAGGCTGGATCGATGGGCTGAGGCCAATGGCATGAGGTTCAACAAGGCCAAGTGCCGGGTCCTGCCCTTGGGTCACACCAACCCCAAGCAGCGCTACAGGCTCGGGGCGGAGTGGCTGGAAAGCTGCCCGGCAGAAAGGGACCTGGGGGTGTTGGTGGACAGCCGGCTGGATATGAGCCAGCAGTGTGCCCAGGTGGGCAAGAAGGCCAACAGCATCCTGGCCTGGATCAGGAATAGTGTGGTGAGCCGGGCTAGGGAAGTGATCATCCCCCTGTACTGGGCACTGGTGAGGCCCCACCTCGAGCGCTGCGTTCAGTTTTGGGCCCCTCACTACAGGAAGGACATTGAGGTGTTGGAGCGTGTCCAGAGAAGGGCTACGGAGCTGGTGAGGGGTCTGGAGGACAAACCTTCCGAGGAACGACGGAGGGAACTGGGGTTGTTCAGCCTGGAGAAGAGGAGGCTGAGGGGAGCCCTCATCCCCCTCTACAACTCCCTGAAAGGAGGGTGGAGAGAGATGGGGGCTGAGCTCTTCTCCCTGGTGACAAGTGACAGGACAAGAGGAAACAGGTCCAAGTTATGTCAGGGAAGGTTTAGATTAGATATCAGGAAACACTTTTTCACTGAAAGGGTTATTAAACATTGTAATAGGCTGCCCAGGGAGGTGGGGGATTCACCATCCCTGGAGGTGTTTAAGAAAAGGGTAGATGTGGTACTTAGGGACATGGTTTAGAAGTGGGGTTTTTTTTGTCAGGATGGGTTAATGGTTGGACTTGATGATCTTAAAGGTCCCTTCCAACCTTGCTGATTCTATGATTCTGTGATTCTAAACTATTTTGCGAAAATGACAGAGGTTCTCAGGAGGTTCATGAGCAGCCACTTCAAGACTTTTTTGTTTTCAGATAATTGTTACAGATGGGTTAAGCCATCTCATTCACCTGTGGGCTTTAAAGAGTGGATTAGGTAAGCAGAATTGTTCCTTCTGATCCCCCAAAATCTTCCCTTAACATTGTTGAAAGGAGCAGCAGAGATCATAGGAAATCTCTCTCACAGTTTAGGTGATTCGTGAATCTACAGATGAGCACAAATAGCATGGTGCTTCCCAATATCAAATTTAAGAAAACTTCATCTCAACTTTTCCTTAATGTGAACACATCCTGTTTTGGTACTAGAGAATTATTTATTCCATTGGATACTTGATTTCTCCTCACATTCTGGGTATCTTCCTCTACTAATTCAGTTTTAGTTTTGGTTCAGCTAGAAATCTTCCCCTTTAAAGGTTTATGAGAAAGATCTTGTCTGGTTTGACATCCCTAAGTGTAATTACAGAGGCAATGACAAACAGTTTTTTGTGATGGAGACCAGAATTATGCCTGAACCCTGTAAGCGAAGGAGTATATTCACAGCTGCAAACACTTAATCTCTGCACAGAGTCTTCATACTTTGGATGACCTGTCTGAAGCTGGACTAGGACCTGGCCTCTTTTATCTGAGTGCTTCTAGACATGAGCGCTGAAAGTCTAGAGAAGGGTTCAGGTACTAGATGTGGACGTCTAGTCTTGCTGCAGACATCCTAGCATCCATGTAGTGCTGGCAGATTTCACAAAGGACCTCTGGTAGATGTTTTGGAACTTCCACTGTAGAACAGTCAACAAATATTACACAAGTGCTTGTTAAGTCACTGGAGTTGCTTCTCTGGGGTCAAGATTAGCCTGTATGAGTGTGTGAGGGAGTTTATCTTTCATGTGGGTTGGGTGATAGCTCCAGGTTAACTCTAGCTGTGGAATGTCATGTCTCAGGCTAAGGAAGAGTAAGAGGATCACAAACCTCTATCACACCAATTCCAATCTGACCAGAGATTCAGAAAGTTTGCTTTGGAGGGAATGGAGAATGAGATAAATGTCCGTATAATACAGGCTGTGTGTTAAACCAGTTGAGGATTTCTACTGGAGCTTGATTGGAAAAAAAGGCATAGATCTCAGTCTGATGTTGGAACTGGCTTCTACTGTGCTTTCCCGAAATATTCCTCTGGAGTTTGCTTTCTCTGTAGACTGGGCAGGAATAGCATTCCAACAGCTCCTTTTCTTCCACTTGGAAGATATCCTTCAGTAAAGATTAAATTAGGCAGGGTGGTCAGCTCAGAGTATCATCATCTACTTCTCAGTCTTTCCTGCAAATACAGGTCATAAATATCAATACAGCATCTACAACAACATACACCAACTCACTAAGACAGAAAAACAGGAAACATATGTCACAGTGCTGTGATTATAATACCTGGTATTTACCAAGACAGCTATCTGCAAACTTTCATAACAGTGTGCAAATATGCAAAGGAACTTAACAGAAAAAGGCTCGAGTACCAGAACAAAGCCAGCAGCCACTCTGAGCAACAACAAGAAATGAGGATTTTGCAAAACAAGTGCTGCTGAAGCTGACTGCTAAAGATAGACCTTATTTTTTGATCCGTTCAAGATAAAAGCATTGCATAGATTGAAAGGGAGAAAAACACCCTAATTTGGAGAAAAGTAGTATAGATCTTCAGAAAGTGTAGTACTCATTATGAGAGAGAAGCAGAACAGCTCAATCACTTCCTCCTCTGCTCATCTGTATCCACACACTCCATTATAATGACGGACCTTGGTTCATCTGTATTTTATACAGAGGTCTACCATAAAGCTTTTTATGTGCTCCTGTCTCCCTCTACTTAACAAACAATCACTGAAAACTATTTCCCAAACAATAACTGGGAGCCTGAGAGGGGGCAAGTGGGGTTGGGAGAGTCAGAATATACATTAGATTATATTCTGTGTAGTTGGGAGAGTCAGAATATACATTAGATTATATTCTGTGTAGTTGGGAAGGAGATAGTCTCATCAGGTTTTTCAAAGCCAGGGCTAGAGAATGAATCATTAGACTTTGTGGGTTACTTTTTTTTCTGAGATCATACTAATAAAGAAGTATGGCTGTTTCTCTAAAATGCTGACATCTGGTAATTGAATAGATGAAAAGCTTCTGTCTCGGTGACAGAACTAGAGTCTGCATTTGCATAAGACTTTGAGGCAGTTTCTAAAAGCCAAGATTTAGTCCAAAATCCCCCCATGGGAAGACAGTAAAATTTCTTCATCAGGGAGCTGTCTTTAATATTTCTATAGTATTTACCAGTACGGTGTGTAAACAGGGACAAAGCAAATATTAATCTACACTCTCAATCCTATAGAACAACACTTTGTCAGTTTATAAATCTGAACTGAAGCTCCAGTTCAACCCTGTCATTGTGAAGTCCAATGAAAAATGCAGTCAGGGGGTTGCTGAGAGTTCCAAATCTACATCCTGGCTACAGTATGTATTTAATGACATTTCCTCTGCTCATCATTAGAATACTGCAATGCCCATAACAAAATTTACTATTAGGCATGAACAAAGATTTAGGAAAACACCTTCTCAAAGAATCAGACTTTAAGAGCTGGACAAGATGAAATGTGTGCTCAGAGTACAAGTCTACAAAGCTAAATGTGCAAAAAAAGAGTTTAACCACAGGTAGTGTTTTGACATGTGTGGAAAATCCTAGGCTAACTGACTTGCTACCAGAATTTGAAACAAAACACAGAAATAAACCCCAGGTGTCTTATATATGCAGCCTTTAGTTCCCCAAAGTCCTCTTCTGCAGGGTAAAATTAAGTAAAAATATCTTGCACTGCACTGTCAGGTGGTATAACATAATGAAACATTAATTTGTTTCATATTTCTTTCCTAAATGGAGCCATGTTCCTACTTTGCAATGGCTTTCCTAGCTTTCTGCTATAGGAACACAACTAGCTAGACTGGTGAACATGCTTAAGACTTGATAGTTTATCCACTGTCCCTCAGGTCAAGTGGAGCAAGTGGGATTTTGAATGTCAATGGTGGATTTCAGTACACATTTTCAGGAAAGGCAGAATTCTCTTCAGACACATGTCATAGCAGTGAAGCGAGAAGAAAATGCTCTCTCTGCCTGTTATACACATTCCTGAGTGCATCCAGGCCAAGATCCAAAAGGAATCCCAGGCTGCAGAGTTGAGTTAAATGAGCTGTTACAGAGAGGAATGACTAGGTCAGATATGGACATCTAGGCTGTGGATGCCCACATGAGTGTCGTCTGAGATGATCTAGCCATCCTGTCTGGACACTCTCTGTGTCTCCCACATAATGTAAGTCACCGTAAGTCTCATGTAGCTCCTGCGTCATCTGCTCTGGATGCCTTGGTTCTCTAAAGCTGTCCTAGTACAAGATCCCTATGATCAGGCAACTTCCCACTAGAATAATGGAAAACCCTCCACACCTAAGTGTCTGTATGTCAAGACTGAAGGAACTATGACTTTGTTCTCTCATCTAACGTCTCTTCTCTTCTCTGTTTTCAGATATTACTCCATCTCCTTCAGTCTACAGGCTGAAGTCTAAAGATGATGAGGATTTGGAAATGTGCCTTATCACAGATTACTCCCCTGAAAAGCTTACTCTTAACTCAGCTAATAAGCAGACAAATGCTATTGTAGAGGTGGCAACATCTGAGAACAAACAAGAAGCGAGCTACCTGTCAACCTACTGGGCCAAGAAACATGAAATGCAATGTGGTGCAAGTGATAAAGACTTTGGAGAACTGGAAGGCGAGGATCCTGAAAGTGGTAATGGCATTGCTGGATGTATGTGCAGGTTTAGATCTGCTCTGGTCTCTGTGCTATTAGCATGAGCAGGACTTGATCACATCTCCCAGCCCTGCACGCAATGCTAAATTATGCTCCCGCACTCCAGAGGAATATTGCCTTGTTGACAATGCTTTCTTTTGCCTTCCTCCTTGGTGGAAGGGTCAGTAGACAGGTATAGTCACAGCAGAGAGATCCTAAAATAGCACTGTGGGGGATATAAATCTTGAAATTTCTTTGTGTGATGGGACACTAAAGTTTAATTAGGTCTTGTTTTATGCTTGCCCTGAAAACAGCAGAAATGAGTGTTTATGGGGGCTTTAGTGGCAAGAAACTCAAATCCAGCCCTTCTAAGTAGAGATATCTTTATGAACTTCTGAGGAAGTACATTTCTGTTATTAATAATTTTTTTATTATTATTTGCAGGTGACAGCGCTGTCTGTGTTACAGGGGTGTCTCTACACTTCAGGACAGGTATGTACACAGCATTTTAAGAGTAAAGCTTGGCCTGATTAGAGGAAATGTCTTCCTAAGTTTTTACTAATGGTCCCTGTTTGCAGAATTCCTGTTAGAGTAAAAAGCTAAGACTGGAAATTTCCAAAAAGGCCCCACAGGATTTAAACATCAAGGCTGGAAGTCATTGTGTTAATGTAATCTTCCAGATCTGAGCTGGTAATTTAACGTGACCCATATAACAAGTGCCTACATGCTCTTGCTAGGACTAACCAAACAACTGCTCCCCATCACATAATGGTTTACGGTACAGATATGAGTCAGCCTTACTGGATGTCTGGCTGCATTTCATACTTCAAAAGAGTTGGTTTTATTTTTGGGTGCACAAACAGCTAATGAACCAAAAGATAAGCAGGTGGTTTCTGCAGTGAGTGCTCACAAGCAAGGCTGCACTCAAGATCTGGTGCATCTGAGCAAGCTTTGCTTCGGCTCATGGCAGTGGGCGTACAGTACAGTGCTGGAGCCCAAGCAATTGCTGTTCCTGCTAATTCAGAGGAGCTGAGCCTGCCTCTGCACTGGCACTGTTTGCAGAAGAGCTGTACTTTCGTAAACATGCAGCCTTGATGAAAAGAAACCAGTTAGCCAAATGATTCCAAAACACCACTTCAGAAAAATACTCAACAGTAAACTTGGCTGATGTGATCAGTCATTTCAGAGAGAGGTTTTCAAAGATAAACGTAAAATGATTTTTTGATGACAGCTCCCTGCTTCCTCAATATTGATCAATGTCTTTTCTAATGAAAATGGCTTTCAATTTAAGATTAATAGAAAATCCAAACAGACTTGGTGTTCTTTGAATAAAATTTAACTTGTTTTCCCCCTGGTCACCTTAAAAATTTTTAGGAAGAGGAAGGAGGGATGCCTCCTTCCATTGTAATTAAAAACCAGAGAGATGGTTAGCAGACTTGCATATGATAATTAAGTGGTTATTGAAAGAAAACCCAGCCCTTGAAACAGCAACTGGAAGCAATGAAAGTCTCAATGAGAGAGTTCTGCTCATTGTCTCCTTAGCTGTCCTGCTAGCTGACTCAATCACACAAAGTGGACCATCTTCATTAAGAAGTGCTTTTCAGTCAGTCTGGAATTGAGGATGTCTCAGTGCTCTTGTGACTTTCATCCTCTGTTACTTTCACAGATGAAAACCTGAACATGCTGTCTTTATCACAGCTGGGCCTGAAAATAATTTTAATGAAAGGAATAATTTTTAATGTGCTGATGACAATGCTTATGTGGAAAAAAAAGTGAGTATGCATGGGGTGGTAAGGCCTCTGACAGAAAACATCTGGTCAAGTTCATTAGCTATGAATGTTCCTTCTCTCTGTAATAACCGTTTATGCAGTCTATCCATACGCATTTTGTCTACCAACAGTAAAATCCCCCCACTCCTTTGGCCATATCATTGTTTTTGCCCACACCTCAAGTCTATTTACCTTTCCTTATCCACATGCAAATTAAATATTTTTCTTCCTTCTAGACATCTTTCCCTTCTATTTCTACATTCATCCATTCCGTTGTCAGCATTCATCCAGCAGATTCATCCCCTGACAGGTCTCCAGCTGGGAAAGTTTGATGCTTATTGACTTTAAAACCTCAGACTTAATATATTAGTTTTTGTCCAATGTCTCTTTCTCCTCTTTCTATTGCCTAGATGCTTCAGGTCTGCAACTGTGTAGCTGCAGCTGTATCCCAAATAACGATTTAGCATACCTTTATTTTTGTTACAGGAATGAAACTAGCCAGATGCTGCAGTACTGAAGAACCAAAAAAATCTGCTGAGGAATCTTTACCAGAGCATTGTGTGCAAGAGGGAACACAGACACTCCTGCTGCAAGGGATATCACTTGCTCTTCCTGTATATCATGCCAGCCATTATAATCTAAATGCTTTATTTGCATTGTTATAAAGCTACTCAAAAATAAGTTTAAAATTTTCAGCATTTTGCCTGATTCATTTAGCATGACAATGCCTCTTTCTGCATGAGGCATAGTTTGCTATAACTATAAATTGCCAAACTATTCACTAATCATTATTCACTATTACTTGTGTTAAAACAACACACAATTTCTGCTTTGGGCAGTGTTGTTTGTTGAAAACCACAAGCTAAATATAATTTGAATGTGATTTTTTCATATTTTGTTAGCTTTCAGGTATGCACATCTTAGAGCGCACCCCCACAGACACCATTCAGTTGCAAACGAAACACCCCGAAGTGCTTTGCACTATGTCCTGCTATCTTTTGCTAGATGAGAACAAGTTATCTTTTTTTTTTTTCCCCTTAAATATATGCTGCTAGGTCTCCCAGAAGTCCTGAATTCAGTGAAATTCTGACTTCATTATCACAGAATGAAAGGATGGATTTTAGTATTTTTCAAAGTCTATCTTGCCTTAACATTTTCTGAATTTAAACCAGCTTACGATTTGGCTCTGTGTTTAGTAAAAATACAAACCATTTTTGTTCTTTCTATTTAGTTCTAGCAACCTTGGATTTCCCAATTTCTTTTTATAATCATTGCATAAAACTTACCTGTCCACATACGCACCCCTTGGAAATAGTGCATCCACGTGAAATCCACCCGCTGCTAATTCTTGAATTGTGCTGGCAAGCACACAGATGTCTTGTCATTTCTTTAAGTCTTTGGCTGCTATTAAAGAATTCTTATTAAAAAAAAAAAAAAGAAACTTGTTTATCTTTTGTATCTATTGTCTGCAGAACTTGTTCTACCATTCAGGTGAGCTTTAGGAATGAGCCTGGCCTTTAGGGTGAAGGAGGGAAGGGGCATCCAGACTCTCCTCTTCAGCCTGATGTGGCAACCAGGCAATAACTGGCTGGATCCACTGCTGGGGGGACCAGATGCCAGGTCCCTTTCCAGGACACCCTTGCTGTCTTGCGGTGAGAGCAGCATGGCTGGCTCAGAGGGAGAGGAGTGGGACAGAGTACTTCTCCTCCAAGAGTAGACTCTGGGCTATGCACAGACAACAGTAAAATATGGCTTGCCCATGGAGACAGGACAAGCAAGTGGTCCAGGTTCTTGAAGGTTTATGTCTACTGTGATGGGGAACACAGGAGCCTGAATGTCCTGCCTCTAAATGTCCCCTACTCCTAAGCGTCACCGGAGAACAAGGTACCTGCTTTGCATTAATGACAGTAACTGACCGGCCTGTGCCTCCAGATTCAGTCTCACGGGTAAGACTGGAAAGGAAATTTTCTCCTTTTGTAACATCAATTTCTCCATCTTCTCCTGAAGCACCAGAGATTCCTCTGAAGGGAGAAATGAGAAGGGTGCAGCGAAAGAAGCACACCCTCCCTGAAAAGCTTGAACCTTGCTTGTACCTCACACTGGTGCCCAAAGGGAGTGGCAGGGAAAGCCTTGCCCGACTGGTGTGAGTGATTCCCCATGATGGGGTATTTCTTACCCTGCTGGATTCACAGCCATTAGAAGGAACTCTGATTTTGGAAAGACTCATGCTTCAAATGCATTTAGGCAAAAGCCCCTATTGCTTCATGTGGGAAAGGGTCCTCATGTGAAGATCCTGCCAAAGAAAACTTCAAACTTTCTGAGTCTACTGGCCTGGTTATTTTATAGTACTGATGTTCAGGGACTCATTCTCTTGTCTCTCCCCTGACACAACAGTCACCGTCATTTCTCTCCAGATGTAGAAAGGCCATGGCTCTTTAAACGCCAGATTCCAGGCAGATCTTGAGGCTTTACATTTCACTCATGATGAGGTCTGCCACCTCGCAGTGAAACAGCTTGATGAAGTTGCTTAAACCATATTTGAAATACAAAGCAAGTCACAGATTTTCAACTGATTGACCTCATTCCAGAGATCTTCAGGGACTTGGATGAAAAGTTTCCACACCCATTTACCTTTGGCATGAGTTATTGAAATTAATATCCATCTTAAATTTTTTATGTTGCACTTCAAACCCACTCGTGGCTGTATGGTCAAGGAGAAAGAACAACGTGCTGCTGTTGTTTCCCCATCCCAGTCTTTTCCAGGTTAAATGACCCCACTGATAAGATTTGCTGAGTAAGGGGATGAGTGCAAGTTAAATATTTTGATAAATATTTTGAGTAAGGTGACTCTTAGCATGTGATCTGCAAAACATTGAATTTGTGGGTCTGGTTCAATGATATTTTCAGATGCTAGGCTTTCAATCTCCCACCCCCACAATGTGCCCCCCTCACCACCACTTTGTGCTTTCTTGTTTATTTCGAGAAAGAAAAACCGCAGTGCAAAGCAAAGGCAGGAAATAACACGGTAGGACAGGATGTGGAAGGGGGTCTCATGGCCCAGGTGGGGGAGGAAGATGACACACCGCCAGTTCCATGACATCACAATCGAGATCTAGGTCACCTTTTGATATTCTCCTACACCCTACCGCAGAAACCGCTTCCTCTGGAAAGTGGAGCACAAAACAGGGGAGAGGGGAGTCTGGCTGGTGTGGCTCGTGGCAGGGAGGGTGAGAAGTGTGTGGAAAATAACAGCAGACGTTAGACCGCAGGCCAAAGTTGAATCAGGTGAAGGCACCCTCTCTTCCTGCCCCCTCACCACTGCCTGCTCTTGGGTCTGGGGGGAGTTGTTTTGGGTACAGCAGGAAAGACTGAGCTATGTATAGCATAGGCAGGGGAAAGTGGGGGGGGGAGGGGGGGAGAAAATACATTATAAAGTGTGGTGGGTGGCAGGGAGAGATCTTAGAAGTGTGTAAGATTTCTGAATTTGCTGATAGGCCTCTGCACCTTGCCATACAGGCAGTGAATCTGTGCAAAAAAAAAATCCTTTCACTCCTCCTGACCCAAAAGAGAAGGAAGATGTAGCAGTCCAGAGAGTCTTCACATTGGCAGGGAAGGAGATGTTGCCATGGTCCACCCTCTCCCTTATGCCAGCTCCTGCCCCCTAATACCTACTTATGGGTGAGAGATGAATATTCATCTTTTCTGGGGATTTTGTTGGGGAAAACACCCTGCTTGACATTTGTCATCTCTCATTGAACACGGCCCTGTACACAAAACAGCCTCTTGCCCTCTTCCACAATGTGAACCCAAGCATGGTCTTTGTAAGGAGCAGAGCTTGGAGACACCCACAGACTCCCTGAAGCTTATTCAGGTGTGGGAGTAGCTCTAACAGACCTGAATTCTAATGCTGAGTTTATGGCAACTAAAAGCATCGCAAGCCGGTAAAAATCAAGAAAAAAAACTAAAAACAAACAACAAAAACACAACAAAAAGCAGAAACCCCACGGCTTTTCTTTTCCCCGCAGGCTCCCGCGCAGTTCCTACAAGTGGCCACCAGAGGGCCCCAGCCCGAGGCGCTCGCCAAAGCCAAAGCGGGGGGCGACGGCGCCACACGGACCCACGGGGGGCACTGGCGGCTTGCGAATGGCAGCCCCTGCGGCGGCAAAGGGGAGCCCTGAGCTCTTCCTCCCCCCGTGGACACGGTGGCCCTGTCTGCCACGGGCCTGGCTCTGAGAGGGGCCTTCTCACGGGGAGGAAGAGCTCGGTGCCTCATCCACCATGGGACACACCGCCCAGTCCCCGCTGGTGCCGCTGTGAACAAACCCAGAGGCAGTGAAGACCCCGCTCCCCCATACCTGTCTTCAGTGAGGCAAGAGCCATTGGAACCCCAGTTTTCACACTTTTATGGGCTCAATGGCTGCAGCCCAGCTGGAAATGCTGTAAGGATGGTAAACAGGAGCCATAATCCAATGCTGAGGCGGGAGCCCTCAGACCCCATGTTTTATCTCCTTCGTACCAGTAGACAAGCGTTTCTGTCACATCGCCTCAACTCACGTTTTACCTTCCCAGTGTTTCAGCTGCAGAGCAAAGCCTGAAGCAGGATCAGTACATGGACTGAGCCTCATGCACGAAGGTAACGCAAGTGAATTCTGCAGCCAAAGGTGTGGAGGGGCTCGCTGGGGTTCCTATCTTGTCCTATGCCCATAATCTGATCACCACAGGGCTCTAATTTTCCATTAGGACAAAGAAGCATTTGGCCTCAATGCAGGAGATAGCTTGGGCTTGAGGAGGCAACAGCCAAGGGCCAAAGCCATTGAGTTTAAGCATTTCATAACGCTTTAGAGGAGGAAGGATTTCCAAGGTTAAATCTGAGGGGTGACTTTCTCCATGGACTCTGAACAGCTCAGGTGCAGCCTAAGGCACTGACGCAGCTTGGCAGCCCCTTCCAACATCCTTGGGTTTATCCGCACATTTATTCTCACATGGGTGAAGAAAAGCCAACACTGTGGTAAGGTGGCTGTGTCACGACCAGGCCTTAGTGAGCCTGTAAGTCCAGCTGGGACATCCAGCTGTGCCCCATGTGCCTTTGAGAGATATGGGAGGGCCTGTGGGGGGGATCGGTACACCTGGGGATGTGCTGGAGGAGCCCCTCTGCTTTCTTCCGTTCATGATCACTAACCACCGACTAACCCAAATTTTCCACAGCTTTGAAGCCTTGGGGCATGTTGACAATATACTTTCCATAAGATAAAGGGGCAGGAAACAGGGAGATGAAAAGGGTGGATGACAACTGAGTTTCCATGATGACTTGTTTCCTGCTTCCCTGTGAAACTGGGGCAGAGAAAAAAAGCCTGCTGGGCAGAAAGGAAGGGAGGAGGGTAAAAACAGGGACAGAATGCCTGAGAGGGAACTTAGGTGTCAGAAGAACCTCTGCATTTGCCACTAACAGAGAAAAGACTGCAGTATTAGAAAGGGGTTTATTGACAGAAAGGATTACAGTAACTGTAACGAGGCAGCAGACATCTCTGTAGGACAGGAGACCCCTCCACAGGACAGTCTGTGGGGAAGAATCTTGAGCGCTGTTTCCTCTTCCTCCGTCAAGGAAGTGGGTAAGGGTCTGCTGGGGAACAGCACTTCCCAGTGACAGGCTGTGGCATCAGAGCTCAAGAGCAGTTCAAGACCTGGAAGGAGAAAAGGCAACGTGAGCGATGTTTCTGCAAAGGAAGAGGAAATACCCCACAAGCTCCAATGACCTTGTAGCCCCTTGTGACATGTCCTCCACTTTCCAGCACCAAACTCCCCATCCCAAACTCCCTCCTCTCACCTGCTGAGAAACTCAAGGCTTGGACACCAGCCATACCATGGCCTCCAGATAGGCCAACCCTCACAAACAAAGCCGAGGAGTTCCAGCTCCCAAAAGCCCTCTTGCAAAGAAGAATGAGTTCCCTCCCAACTCTACAAAAGTACTGAAGCCATTTGAGCTGTGGTCTCCCCTTTTGTGACCCCAGGGATCAGTACCTCACAGTCTCTTCTAGAAGCTCAGCCAACAAAATTGATGACCACAAGGTGGAGGATGGTGTTGGCAAAGAGGAAATCAGCAAATGCTCGCTCTGGGGAAATGCCTTGGAACTCGCCTTTGTTCTGGGGGTTGATCTGGATCCGGAGGCAAACTGCATGGCAGAGAAAAAATGAGAGATTAGCGGTCACAAAAGGAAGTCATGGTGGGAAGCACAGTCTACCTGGGGCAGCCCACCCTGGTCTGGGTCACCGTTCCAGCAGGGTACCACAAGAAAAGGTAACTTTGTCTCTGTTATAAGACAAGCAGGATGCTGGCAGGGGACTTGCACAGGGGCTTTTATGCAATCAGCTCCCCCATATCACTACACTGTCAGGGGTGGTGAAGTGAGGCCTGACAGGAACAGGCTTATAACAGGACAAGACTCCCACAGAAATGGGAATATTTCTATGTCCTCTACTGGGTGTGTTGAGGAGGGCTGCACAGGAACAAGGTGTGTTTGGGGGGTATTATGGGAGAACAACACCCTGAAGCAGTAGTTGCTAGAGTTTGGGATGGTTGCTAAAGAAAGACACTAATACAAGAATGGTAAAAAGCACAGCTCCTTGTTGTCTGGGAGAAGCAGGGGCATCCTGGGGCTGATAAGCAGCTCTGTGCTGCATAGGGACAGGACATCTGCAGGGCCACTGCCGCTACGGAGCACCCTGCTGTGGGGCAGGAGCCTGGGGGTTTCTGGGAGAACGGGGTGTTATGGGGGAAGGCGAGGGGGGTTGAAGGTTGCTGTGAGGACGCCTTGGCTACCGGGGTAGGTTTGAGGGCTGCTGTGGGTGACTCCCCTGGGATGCTGGGGAACGCCTCTGGCTGCAAAGGGAATCCTGCGGTTACTACGGGAGATCTGTCTATTTCTAGGGCAACGCTCCGATGGGCCCGGGCGC